>CAVLJG010000005.1:0-148634 GCA_963669975.1 Acanthoscelides obtectus
AAAAAATGTTCAGCCTTATCAGTTGGACATTCCGGTTTTTATACTGCTTTTTTTTAATTCACTAACGCTCTAAAAATGAATATTTCAGCCGCAGTAAAGAATCAACGTTGGCGGACTTTGGCTCTTGACATCCTTTACGATCGGTTACGATGCCTAGAGTACGGAGACCTGTACGATTTCGTCAACTTAGTGAGTTTGATAGGGGCCGTATAGTGGGACTTCGGGAAGCTGGACTTTCTTTTCGGGCAATTGCAGTTAGAGTGCAAAGAAGTGTAGACACTGTGGTTAGGTGTTGTCAGGCATGGCTTCGAGAAGGCCGTACGCAAAGAGCAAGGGGCACTGGACGCCGCCGTACAAGAACAGACCGTGAAGATCGCCGCCTAAGATTATTGGCCTTAAGGGACCGTTTCTCCACTACCAGGTCCATTGCAGATGAATGGTTTGCAGAACACGGAAGACCTATTGGCATGCGAAGTGTTTTCCGACGAATGAGAAGTTTTGGCTTGTTTTCATACCGGCCACACTGGGTCCTCCCTTTAACTCGAGAACACCGACGTAATCGCCTTGAGTGGTGCAGACAACGGTCATTCTGGGATCAGGAATGGAACAGTATTGTCTTTAGTGACGAGTCTCGATTTTGTTTAGGCATTCACGATGGTCGTGCCAGGGTTAGAAGGCGACGTGGTGAAAGGAGGAATCCACAGTTTTTTGTTGAAAGACATGTTCATCACACTGTTGGAGTTATGGTTTGGGGTGCTATAGCTTATGGTTCCAGGTCACCTTTAATCTTCATCAGAGGTGACATGAACGCGCAACGTTATATCCACGAAATTCTAGAACCCTATCTTATCACCCTGGTAGATCCAACTTTCCAACAAGATAATGCCCGACCACATGTTGCAAGAGTCACAATAGACTTCTTTCAGCATAATGATGTCACATTGTTACCATGGCCACCAAGATCTCCCGACTTATCCCCAATTGAGCACGTGTGGGATATGATGGGTAGGAGATTGCTCAATTTGCAACGTCCTCCTCAGACTCTAGAAGCACTTCGAGAGGAGTTGGTGGTTGCCTGGAATGAGATACCACAGGAGGACATTGACCACCTGATCAGAAGCATGCCTAGGCGCGTTGGAGAATGCGTAGCACATCAGGGTGCAACCACACATTATTAAAGGTCAAAGGGCTTTAAAGCAGTGCTATCATTTACTTATTATGCTTCATTAAGTACTTATACAAAATTTTATTAAAATAAAACCATTTAAACTGGGTGTTCGGATTTATATGTCACTTAGTATATTATGGACGTTTGCATTTGGTAGATTCTGCTGGAAAAACACGCAGATGAAAAATTGAAGCAAAACCATCAACAATTCTTTGAGGTCAGTCATATACAAGGTCGCTGAACTACTACCAGGAACCCTCGACATACCATTCTTGCATTAATGATAGTCCAGAGCTTTTTCGGATCCTGGTATTCTTGTTAAGTATTTATGTGGGAAAAGTACGTCTAAGCCCTAAATAAGTTAATACTCCAACGAAATGTGAGCAAAAACTAGCTCATGTTCCATTACGCATACTTTTACGGACGCTTTTGAAAAACTTGTGTCTTTATCTTTTAGCAGTTCCTGATATACCAGTCAAAGTAAAAATAAAGACATATAAGCGTAACATCCTTGCTGTAGAACTTGATGCCCGTATCACCATGAACTTTGCGGGAATGAGCTAACTAAGCAACCGCGCTCCGTGATAGGAATTTCAAGTCCAGAGGCAGCATTTCGTTGCAGTTGATGCACGGGAAAGTCTGGGAAGAGTCGCCTTGCGCAACTTTGAAACAACATCGCAAATTCCACTCATGCCTTCCCGAATCTCGCTACTTCTAAATAGCTTCAAGAAAACTCGGCGCGCTGCAAACATTTCTAATTGGTGTAGCGGTGGAAAATTCACGCTGGCATTATGAAACTGATAGCATTTCGTCTTGGAAAAATACAGATCAATCAGTTTGAAAGCTTTTTTTATGTTCTACGATACAACAACGTGTTTTCGTTACTGAACGATATTTCAAAAATAATGAAAGTCTAGCGTCCGCGGTTCAAAATTTTATACAAAATATGGCCGGAACAGTGTTGGTGAAAACCCAGGAACGTCAATATTCTGAGAGTGTCATTTATTTTTTAGACTCTCGGTTTTGTCAGTCTCAAATATGATTATTTATTCCTATTCCATAAATTAATGACGACACATTTACATATCTTCCAGCTCACCGTTCGTTCGTTGGGTTTTTTATTCGGAAAAGGTCACTATGCTGAGCGAAACGTCAGTACAGATTAACTAATATGTGGCTTCATTTTTGCCAGAAAATCGTGGAGTTCGAAAAGATCCACTCTCATTTACCCTGCTTTAATACTTTGATTATTGGAAAACCTTTTATATTCGCTCTTCAATTTTCAGTTATTACTCCGCGTGTAGTATCATCATAACCGATCCCGGAATTCGAATCTCATACCGGGGCATGTGTTCATTACAGCGTATTTTATTTTACGTACCCGCCGCGATCATCAAAGTATGCAGAAGACGAGAAGTATAATCACTCGTGTAAAGATATCTCTTGTCTAAACAAGCGGTACTGCCAACCTTTCCAGCCATCAGGCGTTTTCAATATAAATGTGGATGTATGTCCAATCTGGAGCGACATGAACATTTTTACACTAACAAACTGAAACCCGAGGAGGCTTACGCTTGTAGGCATAGTTTTACCCACGAAAATATCCAGCGTTTTCAAAAAGAAAGAAAAATGTCAAAAGTTATAGGGTTGAGAAAGATTCGTAAATTGGTGACCTTGAACATGACCTTCAGATGACATTTTTTCTTTAATGAAATCCCTATTTTCCACTTCGGAAATGCAAAGAACGAAAAATATGATGTTAAAGTATGTCTGCTCATTACGTTGACCTTCATGCTATCCAGAGGGTGTCCAGAACGGCAAAAATATGTAATGAAGTTATATATACTAAGTGACATATAAATCCGAACACCCAGTTTAAATGGTTTTATTTTAATAACAGTTGGTGAATGTATTTATCTTACTGTAAATAACAAGTGAAAAAATTTTCAGCCTTATCAGTTGGACATTCCGGTTTTTATACTGCTTTTTTTTAAATTCACTAACGCTCTAAAAATGAATATTTCAGCCGCAGTAAAGAATCAACGTTGGCGGATTTTGGTTCTTGACATCCTTTACGATCGGTTGCGATGCCTAGAGTACGGAGACCTGTACGATTTCGTCAACTTAGTGAGTTTGATAGGGGCCGTATAGTGGGACTTCGGGAAGCTGGACTTTCTTTTCGGGCAATTGCAGTTAGAGTGCAAAGAAGTGTAGACACTGTGGTTAGGTGTTGTCAGACATGGCTTCGAGAAGGCCGTACGCAAAGAGCAAGGGGCACTCGACGCCGCCGTAGAACAACAGACCGTGAAGATCGCCGCCTAAGATTATTGGCCTTCAGGGGCCGTTTCTCCACTACCAGGTCCATTGCAAATGAATGGTTTGCAGAACACGGAAGACCTATTGGCATGCGAAGTGTTTACCGACGAATGAGAAGTTTTGGCTTGTTTTCATACCGGCCAGACTGGGTCCTCCCTTTAACTCGAGAACACCGACGTAATCGCCTTGAGTGGTGCAGACAACGGTCACTCTGGGATCAGGAATGGAACAGTATTGTCTTTAGTGACGAGTCTCGATTTTGTTTAGGCATGCACGATGGTCGTGCCAGGGTTAGAAGGCGACGTGGTGAAAGGAGGAATCCACAGTTTTTTGTTGAAAGACATGTTCATCACACTGTTGGAGTTATGGTTTTGGGGTGCTATAGCTTATGGTTCCAGGTCACCTTTAATCTTCATGAGAGATAACATGAACGCGCAGCGTTATATCCATGAAGTTCTAGAACCCCATCTTTTACCCTATCTTGACACCCTGGCAGATCCAACTTTCCAACAAGATAATGCCCGACCACATGTTGCAAGAGTCACAATAGACTTTCAACATAATGATGTCACATTGTTACCATGGCCACCAAGATCTCCGACTTATCCCCAATTGAGCACGTGTGGGATATGATGGGTAGGAGATTGCTCAATTTGCAACGTCCCCCTCAGACTCTAGAAGCACTTCGAGAGGAGTTGGTGGTTGCCTGGAATGAGATACCACAGGAGGACATTGACCACCTGATCAGAAGCATGCCTAGGCGCGTTTGAGAATGCGTAGCACATCAGGGTGCATCCACACATTATTAAAGGTCAAAGGGCTTAAAAGCAGTGCAATCATTTTGAAATTTTTATCATTTACTTATTATGCTTCATTAAGTACTTATACAAAATTTTATTAAAATAAAACCATTTAAACTGGGTGTTCGGATTTATATGTCAGTATAGTTTGAAAAGATTCATCAAATGGTGACCTTAAACCTAATCGTCAAGCTTTCTTTAATGGAAAACTCCATGTTTAACGCTGGAAATAAAAAGCGCAAGGAAATTCATATTCAAGTGTAAGCATGACCTTGAACCTGACCGTGAAGGTCATTTGAAGATTTTGGTGATCAGCATAAAGAAAAGGATAGGTAACTAGAGCAATTCGTATTTCTGCTTGTTGGCTTTATCAGCTCCAAAATGAATGCACATGTGTAACAATAAAAGTAGACGCACATGCCCATACATCCGGAGACGGATGTAATCTGAGGACACGAAGATTGAGAGGAAACAAAACGACACACGAAGTCACAAACAAGAGCCAACCTACACATTATGATATAATGTGTATGTAACATCTTCGTTTCCTGATGGGTGTAACTTTTGTAGTTACATATGTGCATTCAGTACAGCCAACAAGCAGAAATACGAATCGCTCGGGTTACATATCCTTTTCCCCCTGCTCGAGTCCACTGTACTTCTTTTGGCGGAATTGCCCTTCATTTTTTTTATTTGCTCAAGTACTCACCTTTTGTCAAGAAAAACGTAGAAATTAATTTATTGTTGGATAGAAAATGTGCATTGTTAAAGTTCGTATTGCATTGCTTTGAATTTTGTATTTCTTTCTCCTACACCAATCAGAACTTGCCTGTCCACAAAGCGGTCCTACTATGTATTCATATTCTGCACACTACGCTAGCAGGTATGCACGTGCAATTTATTTTTATTGCGCCTCATCCAGGCTGTACACGTAGCTGCCTCTTTCAAAAACATATGCTCGGCAACGAACGCATTTCCCATTTCCATCTCGCTCGCAGGTATCCAGATATTCCAGGAGCTATTCGGACAGAATTATCCCGGAACGCTTCTCACAAACCTCACTTATAACAGTGTATAGCGAGAGAAAGAGTAATATGTTGCAAAAGGGTGTTTCCATGAATCTGGATTAGTCTTTCCGTTTTTACTTACCACAATAATTAATTATTAACGCCTGTAACGTCAGCATCACCAGCTGCACAGCAACACGGGATATCGTTTACCTGCGGAGGGTCCGATCCGAGTTCAGCAACACAGACAGTGCCTTGGCCGCAGCGTCTCTGACATAGTCGTATAGTCAGAGCCAACAATTGAAAAAAATGAGTTAACAATCAAATATATTCATTCTATAGCATTACTAGCTGTACGGGTTTCCATCGTTGGCGCACAATTTCACTATTTCAAAAATTGATTGTATTCTGGTGATGTAACCATTGCGACTACCAGCGCAATAAATTTATCGAATATAAATAACCAGGTAGGCAGACATTAAGGCTGTAGTTATTCAGGCATGAAATAACAAATCGACGTTCGTCAGCCTTTTGCGAATATGTAGATATTTTGTGGAATGAAACATCTCATCTATTTCACTGGACAACAAATTTTAGTTTTTTAATTGTATCTTGTGGGAAAAGTGCGCTTCTTTGTTAATTTTGGGGCGCTGAATCCAAAAATGACAATGAAATAAAAAAATTAGTTGCGCTTTAGAAAAAAGACTTTTTATTTTTAAGGATATATTAAAAAAAGTAACAAGATTCATATACTTATAAGAATCACTATATGCGCTGTCTTTTTGCTGTTCTTTTATGGATCGTTTCTGGAGCATCTCTACCAAGAGTCCAACAGTAGTCTGCAAGCATGGAAGGATTCCACTTTCCCTGGTACCTTTTTTCCATTGTTGAAATATCCTGATGAAAACGTTCGCCGTGCTCATCACTTACGGCTCCGCAATTGTCAGGAAAAAGGTCCAGGTGTGAGTGTAGGAAATGTATCTTAAGAGACATATTACAGCCCATCTTTTGATACGATGACAGCATATTTTTGACAGGGGTTTTATAGTTGCCAGCTTTTCTATTTTCCAAGAAATTAGTGACCACCAGACGGAAATCATTCCAAGCAGTTTTTTCAATACCTGTTAAAGTGATTTCAAACTGTGTATCTTTCAAAATATTTCGAATCTGTGGCCCAACAAAAATACCTTCTTTAACCTTTGCCTCACTTAGTCTTGGAAATTTCTGACGCAGGTATTGAAAAGCTGACCCATCTCTATCTAATGCCTTGACAAAGTTTTTCATTAGGCCCAACTTGATATGCAGTGCTGGTAATAAAATTTTTTTCGAATCTACTAATGGCATATGCTGTACATTTTTTTGACCTGGCTCTAGAAATTGACGAACAGGCCAGTTTTGTCTGGTTTAATGACGTGCCTTTGCCCGACTGTCCCATTCACACAAAAACAGCAAAACTTTGTGTAGCCTAGCTGCAGCCCAAGTAAAAGTGCAACAACTTTCAGATCGCCACAAATATGCCATTGGTGCTCATCGTATTTTATGCATGTCAATAGGTACTTCATATTGTCATCTGATTCTTTCATGTGAACTGCATACCCTTCAGGAAGAGATGGTAAAATATTTCCAATATGCAATAACACTGCCTTTAAACTCAATGTTGAACTGTCTATAAACAATCTCCATTCTTCTGGGTTATAGTTTATATTTAAAGCCGCCAGTAAGCCGTTAATGTTACTGCAGAAAACCAAGTTATTCTCCATATTGAAAAATGGTTCTAAGTCTTTGTGGCGTTTACGAAAAACACATACCGAAACATCGTCTTCTAACAAGTTCCACTGCTGCAGTCTTGATCCAAGTAACTCTGCCTTACATTTTGGAAGTTCTAAATCTCTTACAAGATCATTTAATTCTGACTGTGTTATTTTGTGCGATTGGTGGCATGACATGCTCGGTATAAAATCAGGATCTCTTGACGTTGATTGCATATCTTCTTCCTGACGAATCACTCGATCGCCATGATCTGATTCGTTTTCTGATTCGCAAATGTAGGATTCTGGGGGTTTTGGAATAGGATTTTCGTCACTGTGAGGCACAGGTCTCATCGCAGATGGTATGTTTGGGTAGTTAATAACCGATTTTTTTTTCTTGGACATACCTGTGGCTTGTCCAACACAAGGTACCATGCAAAAGTAACAATCATTAATATGATTTGTAGGCTCTCTCCAAACCACTGGGACAGCAAAGCGCATAGACCGTTTTTTGCCATTTAACCAGCTCCTCAGACTTAAAGCACGTGTATTACAGCAGATGTGGGGTGCCCACTGTTTGTCTTGATCACCTAGTTTACAACCGAAATAAAGCTGATATGCCTTTGTTATTAGTGGAGTAATAGACCGTCTCTGAGACGCAAAAGTCACATCACCACACACGTAACAAAACTGATCTGGATTGTTTACACACTTTCGAGACATCTTGCATGAACGCTGTCAGCCAACTGAGGAAAAAATGGCTAATATAAAACAATATAATGTACACGTGTGTATAACGTAACACAATCATGTCGATTACATCATCTTTCCTTGCCGAATATAAAAATGTAGCACGTGCATTCTTGTGAATTACAGTATATTGACACTGTCACAGCAGGAACACATATAATTACCGTATCTCTAAAACTTGAACTAATATTGAAAAAATAAGTTTCATTCCGGTTTTAGCACATTAAAAATAGTAATATTTTGTTGATTTTATTTAGGATATTTTTTGGCTGTTGATCAGTGATAGTAACTTTTCCACGAGCAAATAATCCCGGGGCGTACGAAAGCTGTCCTCGATTAATTTGAACAGAATTAATCTCACAATACCGTGCCTACAAATCCATGACCAGCTGTAAAGGCTTCCATAGCCGACCAATAGTAAACCTACCAGACGTAAGAAAGTTTAAAGTTCAAAATTCTTGATTTTCAGGGATCAAATTCATGAAATATTTGACATACGAGAAAATCAGTAAGAACTCTATTTCTTCTTCTTTACAATCCAAAAATAATTGTCACAATAAAGCGTGCTATTATTTCCAATAGAATTAAGTGCCACAGTAATATTTATCCAAAAGACTCATTTAGTGAGGTAAGCTTTGTGAATTGTTTCAATTGTTTTTTAAAAGGGCTGATATTAGAGATACTTTTCATATATTTAGGTTACTTATTTTGTGTTGATTCATGCCTAATTGCCAAATAATTAATGCCTTTTTTCACTAATATTCATCCTACTCCTCGGCCTTATGCCAGGATACAATGCTTTTCATAGCTGGCGAATATTGAAGATACTAGGACGTACGGACGTTGATGAATATACAAATTTCATTTGTCCAAAATTGCGTGAGACTTAATCTACTTGACAAGGCGATAGGTAGTCTCCCGTCCAATCAAAAGTGTCCATAAAGCTGCGCTGGATAAGATATCATCGAGTAGAAACACTTCTTGGGCTGCGTAGGATCCGAATTAGGAATTTAAATGAAAATTGCGTTCCGACGAGCCCCATTCTTGTCTAAGTAACCAATTAACTAGGAGAATGGACCATTAACAACAACTGGAGGGTCGCAGGGCTTATTTAGTTGTACAAAAAACCGATAAGTAGCGCTGCTCGAGACAATACCATCGCCCTATTCATTCGGTTTTACTGTGCCTCTCACTAAACAGTGCTGTAACCCGTTTTCTATTAAAAGCTATGCGAAGTATACAGGGAAATTCATTTACGTTCTTGGACGCCGCTTTCGGTGTGTAACAAACGTTACACATCTTCCTTGAATTATTAAGTATGGTGGAAATTGGGTTTAGTTTGTTTTCTACGCCCAAATAGTGGTTTTATTTTGAGAGTACACATTTTTGAATCGCGAACTGTGTTAAGTCGGTTTATGCTGATTTTCGCAAAGCTGATCATTTTTCACTTTTGTTAAAGTTGAGTGCAGTATGATTATCTCATGGTTTAGCCTATCTTCACAGCTAGTTCAGAAGTTTTCTGTTGCTTAAAGATATCTTCATGTCACAAATCCGTGTTTCTTCATTTGTCAGTCCGGGTCTGTTGTAACTATTCTAAGTGACATATAAATCCGTACACCCAGTTTAAATGGTTTTATTTTAATAAAATTTTGTATAAGTACTTAATGAAGCATAATAAGTAAATGATAATAATTTCAAAATGATTGCACTGCTTTAAAGCCCTTTGACCTTTAATAATGTGTGGATGCACCCTGATGTGCTACGCATTCTCCAACGCGCCTAGGCATGCTTCTGATCAGGTGGTCAATGTCCTCCTGTGGTATCTCATTCCAGGCAACCACCAACTCCTCTCGAAGTGCTTCTAGAGTCTGAGGAGGACGTTGCAAATTGAGCAATCTCTTACTCATCATATCCCACACGTGCACAATTGGGGATAAGTCGGGAGATCTTGGTGGCCATGGTAACAATGTGACATCATTATGTTGAAAGAAGTCTATTGTGACGACATGTGGTCGGGCATTATCTTGTTGGAAAGTTGGATCTGCCAGGGTGTCAAGATAGGGTAAAAGATGGGGTTCTAGAACTTCGTGAATATAACGCTGCGCGTTCATGTTACCTCTGATGAAGATTAAAGGTGACCTGGAACCATAAGCTATAGCACCCCAAACCATAACTCCAACAGTGTGATGAATATGTCCTTCAACAAAAAACTGTGAATTCCTCCTTTCACCACGTCGCCTTCCAACCCTGGCACGACAATCGTGCATGCCTAAACAAAATCGAGACTCGTCACTAAAGACAATACTGTTCCATTCCTGATCCCAGAGTGACCGTTGTCTGCACCACTCAAGGCGATTACGTCGGTGTTCTCGAGTTAAAGGGAGGACCCAGTGTGGCCGGTATGAAAACAAGCCAAAACTTCTCATTCGTCGGTAAACACTTCGCATGCCAATAGGTCTTCCGTGTTCTGCAAACCATTCATTTGCAATGGACCTGGTAGTGGAGAAACGGTCCCTTAAGGCCAATAATCTTAGGTGGCGATCTTCACGGTCTGTTGTTCTACGGCGGCGTCCAGTGCCGCTTGCTCTTTGCATACGGCCTTCTCGAAGCCATGCCTGACAACACCTAACCACAGTGTCTACACTTCTTTGCACTCTAACTGCAATTGCCCGAAAAGAAAGTCCAGCTTCCCGAAGTCCCACTATACGGCCCCTATCAAACTCACTAAGTTGACGAAATCGTACAGATCTCCGTACTCTAGGCATCGTAACCGATCGTAAAGGATGTCAAGAACCAAAATCCGCCAACGTTGATTCTTTAGAGCGTTAGTGAATTAAAAAAAAGCAGTACAAAGACCGGAATGTCCAACTGATAAGGCTGAAAATTTTTTCACTTGTTATTTACAGTAAGATAAATACATTCACCAACTTTTATTAAAACAAAACCATTTAAACTGGGTGTTCGGATTTATGTGTCACTTAGTATATATCACACTGCCTAATGAGTACTGAGTCAACCCGCTTGACGAAATATTCAGAGAATCATCATACGTGTTAGGCAACATTTATGTTTGGTTTTCGGTGAATCAGCTTCATTTATAGTAAGTTCGGACAACACATCATTCTGCGATTTCATTACAGACAAAAAAAACGTGACGTCTTTGGAACTAAAACTAAAAGGCGTACATCATAATAAAAAATTTCTGGGCTCGTATACTAAATGGCATAGAAAATGCACACCGACTATAGTACTGTAACTTTGAGCATACCTTTACAAGTTTTAGGTCTACATCTTCATATGGACAAGAAAACCTTTACGAAAAAAGTGCGGCCTTCAACATTTTATCAGCGTACACTTCTATGATAGCAATTATATTTATACAATTTTGTATCAAATTTCAATAAATAATTCTGGGTGTTGCATTTTATATGTCACTCAGTGATTGTGACTATTTATTAACGAAGCTGGATAGTCAGTCTTATTTATTTAAAAACTTAATGTCTGTTCTTAAACGATCTGAAATGCTTGCATCGTATTACGCCCAGGTATCACGTGTGTTTCTGAAATATTCTACAAACGCAAAGAAGGTATTTTTGAGCTATAAACGAAAAACACGGTGCATAGCCTGATCACTAGCTGTAACGACATTTTTAAGAAATACAAAGTCTTGCAACTTTTTAGTTTTGATCTGTGTGTGTATACTTTTTCAAATTGACAGCGCCTCCGGCAAAAAAATAGTTCTATGTTCCATATTCTATTCCGATATTACAGCCGTCCCCTGTGCCTCTTCTCTCAATCGTACATATTGAAAGCGTTTCCCAAAAACGTAATATTATATTTAGAAAGCTTGTACTGTTTTCTTCGACAAAATTACATAGTAGTAGATCTTCACCCCTCTCACTTCCAAGAATTTCGGAACTTATATTGCAACATAAACAACGTAAATTCTGTTAAACTGAGGCATAATGCATTCATGAAATTAATGAATCAGATATATCTTTCCTGAGCAAAACTCATTTTGAAAGGTGGTATGGCACCGTCGGCAAATACCCGCGCCGTTGAGTATGTACTTAGCTGGAAAGTTTATAAAAGCTTCCGCGCTGCATGGAAGTTTGAAAATGGAACTGCTCCGTAAATTATTTTACCTGGATTGTTGCTGTTACCCGCTTACTGCTAAATGAATTGAACAAAGTTATGTCCAAGCTGATACAATCGTTACGTAAACGTGTCGACAATCAAAGCTTATTTATGGAAATATTATCCGTGAAACAGTTGTAGTATTATCGAAAGACAAATTGGTTAAGGCTTTCGCGGCCAGTTGATAAACTGCTGTCTTGATTCGGGTCTAAGGGCGCCGTCGTCGATTGGAATTTCTTCCTAACGTTGTAGACTGTCTACATCCAGCATTGGAAATGGAAGGACTCCTGAAGAAGCTTGCCACTCGTGCTAGCGAAACGTTAGGAAGAAATTCCAACCGACTACGGCCTTTAGACCCGAATCAAGACAGCAGATTATTGAAAGACTAGAGAAGATTTTGATATTCATTTCATCGAAGTAAATCTAGGGATATATAAATAATAATATAGGAATACAGTGGACCTCCGGTGATCCGACAAACATTATGCAGGGCAGTGTCGGACTATCGAATTTGTCGGATTACAGAGCACTGCCTAAGACCTCCTATAGTCCGGGAATTTTTTACAGAAGAGTACCTTGTAATCCGACAAATTACATATCCAATGGTAAGATTATATGTATATGTTATGTATATGTATGTACTTTGAAGTACAAATCATACAACATAGTTTATGTATGTCGAATTTAGAATTAAATAACAATAGAGAGCTTACGTTTTATTATAAAATTAAGCATAAATGCACATACATATGTACCAAAATAATCAAGAATCATTAATCAAAATCTTTAATGAATTTATGAAATTATGAAGATTGGAAATATTCATCAATTTTTTTTTTTTTTGTTTAAGGTTGTTATAACGCGAGATCAGAGCTGTGTCCCTCAAAAGTAAAAGTTCGTTGTAGGATGTACCATTCTCTTCAGCCCATTGTAAACCTAGCTCAAAGGCGATAATTGCGTCTTGTGCTGTGACTTGTGGAGCAGTTGCAATCACGTCGTCGTTATTTTCCTGATTGTTTGTTGTATAATTAGAAACCTCTTTTATAATCTTTTCGTCAGACATTTCATGAAAAATAATTTCCTCTTTAACCAATCCACGGCACCAGATTTCCAAATCTTCCGGACTTATCTGTGTTTCAGTAGCGACTTGTTCTATAACTTCCGAAGTAACACTGATTTGTGGAACGTTGCTAGGAGTGGTGACTTTATCAGGCCATAACTTTTTCCAAGATGATTTAATAGTTGATGACGGTAACGCGTTCCATGACTGACAAAGAGCAAAAACCAAGTCTTTCATATTAAATTCCTTTAAAGTTTTTTCTATTGGTTGGTCTTTTGATACGGCTCTCCGAAGTAGGTTTTTCTTATAGTCTTGCTTGACAAACTGAATGATATTCTGGTCCATTGGTTGAATCAGTGCAGTGCAATTTGGCGGAAGAAACATCGCAGTGATGGATTTATCATCAGTTGTTAGTTCTTCTTCAGACGGATGATCAAGAAGCAACAACGCTTTTTGAGGAAAATTATGATCTTTTAACCATTTTCTAATTTCAGGTACGAAGCATTCATCAAACCACTTTTTGAAAAGGTCTTTTGTCATCCATGCACTTTTTTGTCCGTAATAGTGTACAGCTAAATCAATGTTTTTGAATGCCCGTGGTTTATTAGATTTCCCAATGACCATCATCTTAAGCGCGTGTGTGCCCGCTGCGTTAGCACATGTGGTATAGTTACCACGCTCTTTACTTACTTTTCGTCCAGGTACGCATTTTTCGTTACAAGAAACGAAAGTTTTGTTAGGCATCACACGCCAAAAAAGCCCTGATTCGTCTGCATTGTACACCTGTGACGGGTCAAGATTTAAATCGTTCACCGTTTGCAAAAATCTTAATCTAAAGGGCTCTATGCAGGTGGCATCGTTAGAAAGTTTCTCTCCTGTATTAGTCATTAAACGTATACGATGACGACTTTTAAAACGTTCTAGCCATCCTTTGCTGGCCACAAAATCATCTTTTTTTTGTTGTTTCCTTATAAAAAAACTTTCGTGGCCAACATGGGTCCCGAAATTGGTGCATGCCTATTTCTTTCCTGAAGAAACCACATGTACAAAGCTTCTTCCACTTCTGGATGTTCAGCTTTTTTGAGTGTCTGTCTCTTGCCTGGCCCGCAGTCAGTAGTTAACACTAACTTCTGGATCTTCTCGTGGTTTCTTTTAATGTCATAAATTGTGGATCGGCGTACACCGTATTCACTTGCTAAACTACTGAAAGTTTCATTGCGATTTAAGCGGTCTAAAATATCATATTTTTCTTTAATTGTCAATGCTTTGTGCTTTCGCTTCTGAGTTTGTGATGACATTACTAGGTACTATACTTAATACACAATGAATAAATAGTAAACAATCAACGCACGCTAGGCCGCACCGCTATCACAAGTAGTCAAATTCAAACTAAGTAAAACAATGCTTACGCGTCGAGCACGATAGCGGTGGCGCGTACAAGTTGTAACCTGTTCAAACCTGCGTGATCTACATTAGCGAAGATTGTCAAATACGTATGTATGTAATATTCAAAGACATGTGGGATTACATGGGACGCCGGATTAGACAGGGACCGGATTATATTTAAAAATCAAAAGTTGGAGTCCTTTGTGCCAAAGCTTTTACGACATATGTTATCCCATTTACAAAATGCTTTGCAACTACAATATTTCGTGGCCGTGAAAAGTAAAATATAAGAAACAACTAGAATTATGTCTTATTTGACGTGTGTGAAACTTTAGCTTCATCTGACTAATGAGAGTGTAGCAATTCACTTAGAGCTATTTATTAAACTTTGGTAATTAACAAATAGCAGGAATGAAACGTAACGTTGACGGTAGGCAAATGTATTTAGAGCTGCTGAAATTTAATTCCTTTCACAACTTTAAATTAGGTGCATTTTATTAATTACCTACGTAGTTGCCTCCTGATAAAAACGGCTCAAAGAAACTTTGAAACTTTAACGAGCTCAGCCAGGAGTTAGGAAAAATGAAGTAGAGTTACTGGAAACCTCTTTTTATCGTCATATAAAAAGATATTTTCTTGAAAGGTGGATTTTTCTTTGAGCAAAATATAACTACAAGTTAATCACCTCTTAAATATGATTTATTTCGTTCACCAATATATTACCATTTTTCAAGTTGTAATTATTATGATATTATTCTGTCAAACTGTCGAAAAAAAGGTTTGTGCGACGTCAATCAATCCCATCTATACCAAAATCATGCTGCCCTACATCGCGAGACAACTTTAATTTTTTCGTGCGCTCGAAAACGTCGAATGGTCGCCATAAATGTTAAACGGTATTTCATAACGCATAATCATCGGTGCGGTATATGTTGGTTCGTCATGCGAATGTCCAATTAATCCAGCGGTTTGTATTGCTGTGATAGGCGTATCAACTGCCGATAGAGTTTCCAAAGCTGTAATTTTCGTATGGCGTGTAGAATCAACCTACGATATGGATTACAACGGGCAGGTTAGGCGCGAAATGTATGTGTTTTGAATGGATGGAAATACAGGGTGGCTAGCTGAGTTGTCTAGTTCTCCGATGTCTCCAAAATTAAATGTCCACGCTAAAGATTAGAATCCCATGAGAAAATGGACCGGGTAGCACCCAATCCGAAACAGTTAAACGTAAGGTACTATATGAAGGGGTACTACTGCACAAAGTCGTGTTCGGCACCTAATATCCCAGAATCTGAGTGGCCTTGAAGAAGATAAGTTCGATAGAATGCGTTTTAATATTGGTAACACACAAGCAGCATATGTAACACTGATCAACAGCCAAAAAATATCCTAAATAAAATCAACAAAATATTACTACTTTTAATGTGCTAAAACCGGAATGAAACTTATTTTTTCAATATTACTTCAAGTTTTAGAGATACGGTAATTATATGTGTTCCTGCTGTGACAGTGTTAATATACTGTAATTCACAAGAATGCACGTGCTACATTTTTATATTCGGCAAGGAAAGATGATGTAATCGGCATGATTGTGTTACGTTATACATACGTGTACATTATATTATTTTATATTAGCCATTTTTTCCTCAGTTGGCTGACAGCGTTCATGCAAGATGTCTCGAAAGTGTGTAAACAATCCAGATCAGTTTTGTTACGTGTGTGGTGATCTGACTTTTGCGTCTCAGAGACGGTCTATTACTCCACTAATAACAAAGGCATATCAGCTTTATTTTGGTTGTAAACTAGGTGATCAAGACAAACAGTGGGCACCCCACATCTGCTGTAATACATGTGCTTCAAGTCTGAGGAGCTGGTTAAATGGCAAAAAACGGTCTATGCGCTTTGCTGTCCCAATGGTTTGGATAGAGTCTACAAATCATATTAATGATTGTTACTTCTGCATGGTACCTTGTGTTGGACAAGCCACAGGTATGTCCAAGAAAAAAAAATCGGTTATTAACTACTCAAACATACCATCTGCGATGAGACCTGTGCCAAAACCCCCAGAATCCTACACTTGCGAATCAGAAAACGAATCAGATCATGGCGATCGAATGATTCGTCAGGAAAAAGATATGACATCAACGTCAAGAGATCCTGATTTTATACCGAGCACATCATGCCACCAACCGCACAAAATAACACAGTCAGAATTAAATGATCTTCTAAGAGATTTAGAACTTCCAAAATTTAAGGCAGACTTACTTGGATCAAGACTGCAACAGTGGCACTTGTTAGAAGACGATGTTTCGGTATGTGTTTTTCGTAAACGCCACAAAGACTTAGAACCATTTTTCAATATGGAGAATAACTTGGTTTTCTACAGTAACATTAACGGCTTACGGGCGGCTTTAAACATAAACTATAACCCAGAAGAATGGAGATTGTTTATAGACAGTTCAACATTGAGTTTAAAGGCAGTGTTATTGCATATTGGAAATATTTTACCATCTCTTCCTGTAGGGTATGCAGTTCACATGAAAGAATCATATGACAATATGAAGTACCTATTGACATGCATAAAATACGATGAGCACCAATGGCATATTTGTGGCGATTTGAAAGTTGTTGCACTTTTACTTGGGCTGCATCTAGGCTACACAAAGTTTTGCTGTTTTTTGTGTGAATGGGACAGTCGGGCAAAGGCACTTCATTACACCAGACAAAACTGGTCAGGTCAAAAAAATGTACAGCATATGCCATTAGTAGATTCGAAAAAAATTTGATTACCACCACTGCATGTCAAGTTGGGCCTAATGAAAAACTTTGTCAAGGCATTAGATAGAGATGGGTCAGCTTTTCAATACCTGCGTCAGAAATGTCCAAGACAAAGTGAGGCAAAGGTTAAAGAATGTATTTTTATTGGACCACAGATTCGAAATATTTTGAAAGATACACAGTTTGAAAACACTTTAACAGGTATTGAAAAAACTGCTTGGAATGATTTCCGTCTGGAAAATAGAAAAGCTGACAACTATAAAACCCTTGTCAAAAATATGCTGTCATCGTATCAAAAGATGTCTCTTAAGATACATTTCCTACACTCACACCTGGACTTTTTTCCTGACAATTGCGGAGCCGTAAGTGATGAGCACGGCGAACGTTTTCATCAGGATATTTCAACAATGGAAAAAAGGTACCAGGGAAAGTGGAATCCTTCCATGCTTGCAGACTACTGTGGGACTCTTGGTAGAGATGCTCCAGGAACTATCCATAAAAGAACATCAAAAAGACAGTGCATATAGTGATTCTTATAAGTATATGAATCTTGTTACTTTTTTTGATATATCCTTAAAAATAAAAGTTTTTTTTCTAAACCGCAACTAATTTTTTTATTTCATTATCAAGAAGCTTTGTGACAGGTGATGGTACCAAAATTGACAAATTGTGTTATGACTGGTTTATAGCAGCGGATTCCTTTGACAGGTGTGCATTTTTTCGTATCAATGCGTTGATTTTCTTTAAATATAAATTCTAAACTAGATAAAAAGAGTATGATTATTCTACCGTGACAAAAGCGCAACAAAACATATTTTTTTTGGGTCCTCTAATAAGATGCAAAAGAAAAGAGATAGCTGATTGTCGCATTCCACATTCAGTGCTTCTTCAATTCAGAATTCGCCACAATATAAGTTTCAAAGCGATTTCGATAAAGGAACTTTGGTGAATGCTCAGGATGTTTCATCGTTTTTGGAAAAATGTCCTTCTTTGATTACGGGATATTCACCGAGAGACGTCTATAAAATTTTGTATAAGTACTTAATGAAGCATAATAAGTAAATGATAAAAATTTCAAAATGATTGCACTGCTTTAAAGCCCTTTGACCTTTAATAATGTGTGGATGCACTCTGATGTGCTACGCATTCTCCAACGCGGCTAGGCATGCTTCTGATCAGGTGGTCAATGTCCTCCTGTGGTATCTCATTCCAGGCAACCACCAACTCCTCTCAAAGTGCTTCTAGAGTCTGAGGAGGACGTTGAAAATTGAGCAATCTCCTACCCATCATATCCCACACGTGCTCAATTGGGGATAAGTCGGGAGATCTTGGTGGCCATGGTAACAATGTGACATCATTATGTTGAAAGAAGTCTATTGTGACTCTTGCAACATGTGGTCGGGCATTATCTTGTTGGAAAGTTGGATCTGCCAGGGTGTCAAGATAGGGTAAAAGATGGGGTTCTAGAACTTCGTGGATATAACGCTGCGCGTTCATGTTACCTCTGATGAAGATTAAAGGGGACCTGGAACCATAAGCTATAGCACCCCAAACCGTAACTCCAACAGTGTGATGAACATGTCTTTCAACAAAAAACTGTGGATTCCTCCTTTCACCACGTCGCCTTTTAACCCTGGCACGACCATCGTGCATGCCTAAACAAAATCTAGACTCGTCACTAAAGACAATACTGTTCCATTCCTGATCCCAGAGTGACCGTTGTCTGCACCACTCAAGGCGATTACGTCGGCGTTCTCGAGTTAAAGGGAGGTCCCAGTGTGGCCGGTATGAAAACAAGCCAAAACTTCTCATTCGTCGGTAAACACTTCGCATGCCAATAGGTCTTCCGTGTTCTGCAAACCATTCATTTGCAATGGACCTGGTAGTGGAGAAACGGCCCCTTAAGGCCAATAATCTTAGGCGGCGATCTTCACGGTCTGTTGTTCTGCGGCGGCGTCCAGTGCTCCTTGCCCTTTGCGTACGGCCTTCTCGAAGCCATGCCTGACAACACCTAACCACAGTGTCTACACTTCTTTGCAATCTAACTGCAATTGCCCGAAAAGAAAGTCCCACTATA
The DNA here is from genome assembly GCA_963669975.1 of Acanthoscelides obtectus. NCBI lineage: Eukaryota > Metazoa > Arthropoda > Insecta > Coleoptera > Chrysomelidae > Acanthoscelides > Acanthoscelides obtectus. The sequence goes on from CAVLJG010000005.1 coordinate 19,231, forward strand.
CGGCCCCTATCAAACTCACTAAGTTGACGAAATCGTACAGGTCTCCGTACTCTAAGCATCGTAACCGATCGTAAAGAATGTCAAGAACCAAAATCCGCCAACGTTGATTCTTTACTGCGGCTGAAATATTCATTTTTAGAGCGTTAGTGAATTAAAAAAAAGCAGTATAAAAACCGGAATGTCCAACTGATAAGGCTGAAAATTTTTTCACTTGTTATTTACAGTAAGATAAATACATTCACCAACTTTTATTGAAATAAAACCATTTAAACTGGGAGTTCGGATTTATATGTCACTTAGTATATTTTAGGGCTCTACCCGGCAAAATACCCACATTAAAAAAGGAGAAATGTGTTGGGGGTAAGTATCCCAAAGAGAGGTTTACAGTTTGGCACTGATGAAAAACAAAAGCTCCTAGTCATTTGTCAGGCAGTTAAACCCAGAACTTTTAAAAACGTTAGCACGAATGATCTGCCTGTAACTTGGATGGTAAGATGAATTATTACAGCGTGGTTTCAAAACGTAGATTGGAAAATGGCTAAAGAAATTGACTGATAACGAGAAGCTTTATGATTTTTTGAATCTAGATGAAAGTTTGTATGTTGAAGATCCTGATGTCAATGAGGGTCCATTACCTAGATAAGCTAGTCCAAATTATGGTAAAGCTATTACTCTCACCAAGCAGCTCAAAATTTTTGTCGAAAATCAGGGAGATTTCAAGATTCCATTTTAAAGAAAAGGAGGACACTAACGACAATATAATTCACTGGACAACAAAGTTTAGTTGCGGTTTAGAAAAAAACTTTTTATTTTTAAGGATATATTAAAAAAAGTAACAAGATTCATATACTTATAAGAATCACTATATGCGCTGTCTTTTTGCTGTTCTTTTATGGATCGTTTCTGGAGCATCTCTACCAAGAGTCCAACAGTAGTCTGCAAGCATGGAAGGATTCCACTTTCCCTGGTACCTTTTTTCCATTGTTGAAATATCCTGATGAAAACGTTCGCCGTGCTCATCACTTACGGCTCCGCAATTGTCAGGAAAAAAGTCCAGGTGTGAGTGTAGGAAATGTATCTTAAGAGACATATTACAGCCCATCTTTTGATACGATGACAGCATATTTTTGACAAGGGTTTTATAGTGGTCAGCTTTTCTATTTCCCAAGAAATTAGTGACCACCAGACGGAAATCATTCCAAGCAGTTTTTTCAATACCTGTTAAAGTGTTTTCAAACTGTGTATCTTTCAAAATATTTCGAATCTGTGGCCCAACAAAAATACCTTCTTTGACCTTTGTCTCACTTAGTCTTGGAAATTTCTGACGCAGGTATTAAAAAGCTGACCCATCTCTATCTAATGCCTTGACAAAGTTTTTCATTAGGCCCAACTTGATATGCAGTGGTGGTAATAAATTTTGTTTCGAATCTACTAATGGCATATGCTGTACATTTTTTTTGACCTGGCTCTAGGAATTGACGAACAGGCCAGTTTTGTCTGGTGTAATGAAGTGCCTTTGCCCGACTGTCCCATTCACACAAAAAACAGCAAAACCTTGTGTAGCCTAGCTGCAGCCCAAGTAAAAGTGCAACAACTTTCAAATCGCCACAAATATGCCATTGATGCTCATCGTATTTTATGCATGTCAATAGGTACTTCATATTGTCATATGATTCTTTCATGTGAACTGCATACCCTACAGGAAGAGATGGTAAAATATTTCCAATATGCAATAATACTGCCTTTAAACTCAATGTTGAACTGTCTATAAACAATCTCCATTCTTCCGGGTTATAGTTTATATTTAAAGCCGCCAGTAAGCCGTTAATGTTACTGCAGAAAACCAAGTTATTCTCCATATTGAAAAATGGTTCTAAGTCTTTGTGGCGTTTACGAAAAACACATACCGAAACATCGTCTTCTAACAAGTTCCACTGCTGCAGTCTTGATCCAAGTAACTCTGCCTTACATTTTGGAAGTTCTAAATCTCTTACAAGATCATTTAATTTTGACTGTGTTATTTTGTGCGGTTGGTGGCATGACGTGCTCGGTATAAAATCAGAATCTCTTGACGTTGATGGCATATCTTCTTCCTGACGAATCACTCGAGCGCCATGATCTGATTCGTTTTCTGATTCGCAAGTGTAGGATTCTGGGGGTTTTGGAATAGGATTTTCGTCACTGTGAGGCACAGGTCTCAACGCAGATGGTATGTTTGGGTAGTTTTTTTCTTGGACATACCTGTGGCTTGTCCAACACAAGGTACCATGCAAAAGTAACAATCATTAATATGATTTGTAGGCTCTCTCCAAACCATTGGGACAGCAAAGCGCATAGACCGTTTGTTGCCATTTAACCAGCTCCTCAGACTTGAAGCACATGTATTACAGCAGATGTGGGGTGCCCACTGTTTGTCTTGATCACCTAGTTTACAACCGAAATAAAGCTGATATGCCTTTGTTATTAGTGGAGTAATAAACCGTCTCTGAGACGCAAAAGTCACATCACCACACACGTAACAAAACTGATCTGGATTATTTACACACTTTCGAGACAGCTTGCATGAACGCTGTCAGTCAACTGAGGAAAAAATGGCTAATATAAAACAATATAATGTACACGTATGTATAACGTAACACAATCATGCCGATTACATCATCTTTCCTTGCCGAATATAAAAATGTAGCACGGGCATTCTTGTGAATTACAGTATATTAACACTGTCACAGCAGGAACACATATAATTACCGTATCTCTAAAACTTGAACTAATATTGAAAAAATAAGTTTCATTCCCGTGTTAGCACATCAAAAATAGTAATATTTTGTTGATTTTATTTAGGATATTTTTTGGCTGTTGATCAGTGTTATGAATGTTTGCTTCCTTAAAGTGACTTTTTATTTAATTATTTTGTGTTACTACATACCTATATGTATATAGATACATATTGTTCATCCCTGCGTATACCAACATTTCCTAAAATCAAAACGGCGGATTTCGAACTTCATCCTCAAATTTTCCATTTCATGGGTTAAAAGTTAACTTCTCTGCAATCGAGCATTTTGTATTTTTCAAAACTGTACTTGTTACTGATACAGACACATAGTCGAAGTTACATTTCTCAATATATATGACGTAAAAATAGAAATGGAATATATTATTCTTTGTCGTATCGGAGCCGTTTTAGTAGGCAATTTACTAAATCCCTTTCTAACGACCAGCTTAGCAATCGGGCACAGAAAAGATGATATACAGGGAGGCGCATCGAAAATGAAACAGACGCATTTACTGGCGGATCAGTTTTTTTTTGGAAGTAATTTGAAGGCACTCATTCACAATTCTTTGTCGCCCACCTATGGCATCCTGCAGTGTCTCACTCACCCGAGCAGGCATGTGTGACGGATACTACCAGAGGCGAATCATCCTCATAAAAAAGTACCTCGCAGTGGTTGGGACAACGGATAAGTATACGGGGTGTTTTATTTTAACATCTTGTAGGAATCGTCAAAAGAAGTTGATATACCAAAATCACCAATATAGGGTATTCCTTAATGCTATGCGAATACTTAAGGGTGTGAAAAATTAATGTTAGTTTGCTTTATAAACTATCGTCCAAAAACGTTTCCTTACAAAAACTCGGGGTGTTGAAGTTTTAGGAAAAAAATGTAAATTAATTGATATTTTCAGAGCCGCTCCAGATATTTCACTGACATTCAGTACGTAGTGAAAGTTAATAAAGTTGCATATTTTGCAATGCAACAATAATTTTTAGCTTTAACAGTGCCGTGCGTACGGGTATTGACTTCGACATTTTTTAAGAAAGAAATGGTACGCCAATGGTTTTTTACCAGATAAAAATTATTTTTGAATTCCCCGTTCAATTTAAAATAAATGATCTCTCTTGAACTTTTTTCTTTCGATGCGCCATTTTTGAGTAAAAAAATAAAAACCGTTCTATTGTCCAAGAAAATTAATGTCATAACTGGACAACAAATTTTAGTTTTTTAATTGTATCTTGTGGGAAAAGTGCACCTCTTTGTTAATTTTGGGGCGCTGAATCTAAAAATGACAATAAAATAAAAAAATTAGTTGCGGTTTAGAAAAAAAACTTTTTATTTTTAAGGATGTATTAAAAAAAGTAACAAGATTCATATACTTATAAGAATCACTATATGCGCTGTCTTTTGCTGTTCTTTTATGGATCGTTTCTGGAGCATCTCTACCAAGAGTCCAACAGTAGTCTGCAAGCATGGAAGGATTCCACTTTCGCTGGTACCTTTTTTCCATTGTTGAAATATCCTGATGAAAACGTTCGCCGTGCTCATCACTTACGGCTCCGCAATTGTCAGGAAAAAAGTCCAGGTGTGAGTGTAGGAAATGTATCTTAAGAGACATATTACAGCCCATCTTTTGATACGATGACAGCATATTTTTGACAAGGGTTTTATAGTTGTCTATTTCCCAAGAAATTCGTGACCACCAGACGATAATCATTCCAAGCAGTTTTTCAATACCTGTTAAAGTGTTTTCAAACTGTGTATCTTTCAAAATGTTTCGAATCTATGGCCCAACAAAAATACCTTCTTTAACCTTTGCCTCACTTAGTCTTGGAAATTTCTGACGCAGGTATTGAAAAGCTGACCCATCTCTATCTAATGCCTTGACAAAGTTTTTCATTAGGCCCAACTTGATATGCAGTGGTGGTAATAAATTTTTTTTCGAATCTACTAATGGCATATGCTGTACATTTTTTTGACCTGGCTCTAGGAATTGACGAACAGGCCAGTTTTGTCTGGTGTAATGAAGTGCCTTTGCCCGACTGTCTCATTCACACAAAAAACAGCAAAACTTTGTGTAGCCTAGCTGCAGCCCAAGTAAAAGTGCAACAACTTTCAAATCGCCACAAATATGCCATTGGTGCTCATCGTATTTTATGCATGTCAACGGGTACTTCATATTGTCATATGATTCTTTCATGTGAACTGCATACCCTACAGGAAGAGATGGTAAAATATTTCCAATATGCAATAACACTGCCTTTAAACTCAATGTTGAACTGTCTATAAACAATCTCCATTCTTCTGGGTTATAGTTTAAATTTAAAGCCGCCAGTAAGCCGTTAATGTTACTGCAGAAAACCAAGTTATTCTCCATATTGAAAAATGGTTCTGTCTTTGTGATGTTTACGAAAAACACATACCGAAACATCATCTTCTAACAAGTTCCACTGCTGCAGTCTTGATCCAAGTAACTGCCTTACATTTTGGAAGTTCTAAATCTCTTACAAGATCATTTAATTCTGACTGTGTTATTTTGTGCGGTTGGTGGCATGACGTGCTCGGTATAAAATCAGGATCTCTTGACGTTGATGGCATATCTTCTTCCTGACGAATCACTCGATGTGATTCGTTTTCTGATTCGCAAGTGTAGGATTCTGGGGGTTTTGGAATAGGATTTTCGTCACTGTGAGGCACAGGTCTCATCGCAGATGGTATGTTTGGGTAGTTAATAACCGATTTTTTTTTCTTGGACATACCTGTGGCTTGTCCAACGCAAGGTACCATGCAAAAGTAACAATCATTAATATGATTTGTAGGCTCTTTCCAAACCATTGGGACAGCAAAGCGCATAGACCGTTTTTTGCCATTTAACCAGCTCCTCAGACTTGAAGCACATGTATTACAGCAGATGTGGGGTGCCCACTGTTTGTCTTGATCACCTAGTTTACAACCGAAATAAAGCTGATATGCCTTTGTTATTAGTGGAGTAATAGACCGTCTCTGAGACGCAAAAGTCACATCACAACACACGTAACAAAACTGATCTGGATTGTTTACACACTTTCGAGACATCTTTCATGAACGCTGTCAGCCAACTGAGGAAAAAATGGCTAATATAAAACAATATAATGTACACGTATGTATAACGTAACACAATCATGCCGATTACATCATCTTTCCTTGCCGAATATAAAAATGTAGCACGTGCATTCTTGTGAATTACAGTATATTAACACTGTCACAGCAGGAACACATATAATTACCGTATCTCTAAAACTTGAACTAATATTGAAAAAGTAAGTTTCATTCCGGTTTTAGCACATTAAAAATAGTAATATTTTGTTGATTTTATTTAGGATATTTTTTGACTGTTGATCAGTGAATTGAAGAATGCAATTTACCAATAAATATCTAGTTGCTGCGGAATATGTCACTGGCTTTTGACATCTGACATGTCTCTGTTATTCAAATCTGTTCGCTGTGACATCTTTTTCATCATTTAGTTTTTACAATCTTGTTAATAATGCATCTCTTCTAAGATGATCTTCAGGTTGTGACGCTTGCACCCGCTGGTAATGATAAGGATAATACTCTTCTTTTCGTATTTGCTTGAAATGTGTCATTTTCGAATGTTTTCAACATTACAATAGGTACTTCCTCTGTAGCAGGCAAGGGAAGTAAACAGAATTGTCAGTTTAATGTTTTTGGCAATATTGCTAGTGAAGCAAAAAGAGGAGCTACTAAATCTGTAAAAAAGCAAGAATTATCAAATAAAATAAAACTTAAGGTGTACGAGGAACAACCCCCGTAAAGGAAAATTCGAGACATTCTGCCATCGATGGTGCGTTATACTTCCGGTGTCCGATAGAGGCAAAATATATCCGGTCTCCGGTATGCGGCACTCTCGTCTTTGCTAAACCTACAGAATATTCCCTCCGTTCCCGTAAATTATCCGCTTCCAGACCCTTTTCCTATGCGCCATCAAAGGCACAAGACCCTGCACACCGCAAGGTACAAGGTGACGCCTTTTAATATTCCAGAAGAAATAATAGGAAGTACGGAATATCTAATTGAAGAATGAAGGCTTTCACTGCTAACTCTAATGTGATGTAAAAGGAACCACCGGCGGGAGTCTCATTCCTACCATGCATTAAAGGCATCGCTGATAGAACAGGAAGGTTGCTGCAGAAGCACTACGTCAAGACCATCTACAAGCCGACAAATAAAATCCAGCAACTCCTAACATCAGTAAAGGACCCTAGCGACATCCTGAGCGGTGCCGGCGTATACAGAATACCGTGTTCCTGCGGTAAAGTACCGCTAAACGTAGCTTTCAAACACGCATGAAGGAGCATGAAAGAATCTGTCGACTGGGACAAACTGAAAAAACTGTCCTATCCTTTCTAAAAATAAACGTTTTGAGTCTTTTTTCTTTGTCAAGAAATGTCCCACATTTTCATGACAGATCATTGCATGAATAAAAAGGCTGATGTTAAGCAGCTCAGTGTCATTTATTCCTACCTATTGAATTGCGAAAAGCTAGAACGGCTACATATCCAAATCGAAGCAACATCGTCACAATATTAAAATACATTTCCAATTGCTATCCTGATAATTGAAATTTCTCACTCACAATCTTTAATATAAACTCACATAACCGATCTTTTCAAGGTTGTATCACTATCTCACATTCGTACACTCATATGAACCACACATTTTTCCAAAACAAATCAATTCAGCGTTTTAGTAATTTGGGTGGAGGTTTACCGAGCGTCCCTCGTATACTTCATACCCAAATTGGACAATGAGGTTTATAGTTCCACGATCCACGGTTGTATTTTGTGCCCAATTGGTCGTTGGCTTTGGCAATGATTACTGCTCGGGTTGTCCAATAGGGACGCAGGAAAGTAAACGTCAATTTGACATAGACGCCATCTTTGTTTTCTGTCACCGACATGTCATTTTGTTAGTTGAATGTTTACCATCGATCGCTATGGAGCCGTATTCGATTGAAGACCGCATTAAAGTTATTCAAGAGCACTACAAAAATGGTGCAAAAATAAAAAACACGTTTCGCGCGCTTCGTGAACATTTCGGTCGCAACAACCGCCCAAACGAAACAACCATCGTTCGTCTGGTGCGAAAATTCGAGGCAAGGCAAATCTGCCAGGGTCTGGCCGGCCAAGGAGCGTTCGCACACCGGAAAATATTGCTGTTGTGAAGGAACAATCAACAACGCGTCGATCCCAAGAATTGGGCATTTCGAGAACCAGTTTGCTCCGCATTCTCCACAAGGATTTGAATGTACACGCCTACAAGATCCAATTGACGCAAGAGCTGCGTCAGGCCGACCATTTTTCGCGCCGAACGTTCTCAGATTGGCTCCTTGAACACCGCCAAATTGATGCCAATTTTTCATCAAAAATCATGTTCAGCAACGAATCGAATGGGACGGTAAACAAGCAAAAGTGCCGCATCTGGGCGAACGAAAATCCCCGTGAGTATCAAGAGCAGCCGATACATCCTCAAAAAGTGACTGTGTGGTGTGCATTGTGGTCAAAAGGCATCATCGGACCTTACTTTTTCGAAAATGCGGCCGGGGACGCCGTTACCGTCAATTCTGAGCGGTATCACGTAATGATAGAGGACTATTTTTTGCCGCAACTTGAAGGAATGGATATGGACGATATTTATTTCCAACAAGACGGTGCAACATGCCACACAACCAACGTCAATATCCATCGAATGCAGTCCTTCTTCGGTGATCGCGTGATTTCGCGCAGAGGAAATGTGCCATGGCCACCAGATCGTGCGATTTGACTCCCTTGGACTTCTTTTTATGGGGATATTTGAAAAGCAAAGTCTACGTCAACAAACCAGCCATCCTCCAAGAACTCAAAAACAACATCATTGCCGAGATAAATGCCATAGAACCGACCATGTTGCAAAATGTGATTGAAAATTTCGACCATCGCGTGGACGTCTGTAAATCCAGTCATGGTAAACATTTGAGCGATATTATTTTTCATACATAAATGGTATAAATGAACCTTCAAAATAAAGTACCCAACTTGATTTGAATATCAATCTTTCTTGTTTTAATATGCGTTTACTTTCCTGCCTCCGTTTTGGACAACCCATGTATATGTATATGATTTCGTTTAGCGACCAGAAAAACATGGAGATTTACGCTATTATTTTCTTGAGGATCTGTTTCCTGGGTAAATCAGGTGCATAGATTCCGAAGCCTAGAATATCAATGTGACGTTTCTTTTCTTATCCTCGACCATCATTTCTCCATTTTCTTATGTAGCCATATTTTGTCACACTTGAACAATCTTTAAGTCTAGTTCCAAAAATGCGTATTCTACCATGCAACAAGCATTTTCAGTCTCTCTGTAGAGAAACAAAAACTATCGAATTCACAAAGGACATTTTTTCGGCCAGTGAACAATTGAAGTAGAGCCATCCCGTAGACGTCTGGGAATAAGGAGAAACGGGAGTGAGTTCGGTTTATGAAAGTGCTGGATATTGCACCCGCCAATAACTCAGGCCTCCATCTCCAGATTTATTGGCACATACCGACAAGGAACTGCGTCACTGAACTTCACGAAACTCATCCGCCATCGCCGGGACTTCCTCTTTCCGAAAGGAGATATTACTAAAAAGGATATGTGCGATTTATTTTCGGATTGAGTCTGACATCTTATATGGTTTTATAGATCACAAGATATACCAGGAGGACTGGGAAAATTCTCGCAATCAGTTTGTCGAGCCGCACGGCGGTCCAGAGCACCCAAAAAGCTGTCAAAAAGTCGAAACATTTATACTAAGTGACATATAAATCCGAACACCCAGTTTAAATGGTTTTATTTTAATAAAATTTTGTATAAGTACTTAATGAAGCATAATAAGTAAATTTCAAAATTATTGCACTGCTTCGAAGCAGCACCTTTAATAATGTGTGGATGCACCCTGATGTGCTACGCATTCTCCAACGCGCCTAGGCATGCTTCTGATCAGGTGGTCAATGTCCTCCTGTGGTATCTCATTCCAGGCAACCACCAACTCCTCTCGAAGTGCTTCTAGAGTCTGAGGAGGACGTTGCAAATTGAGCAATCTAGTACCCATCATATCCCACACGTGCTCAATTGGGGATAAGTCGGAAGATCTTGGTGGCCATGGTAACAATGTGACATCATGATGTTGAAAGAAGTCTATTGTGACTCTTGCAACATGTGATCGGGCAGTATCTTGTTGGAAAGTTGGATCTGCCAGGGTGTCAAGATAGGGTAAAAGATGGGGTTCTAGAACTTCGTGGATATAACGCTGCGCGTCCATGTTACCTCTGATGAAGATTAAAGGTGACCTGGAACCATAAGCTATAGCACCCCAAACCATAACTCCAACAGTGTGATGAACATGTCTTTCAACAAAAAACTGTGGATTCCTCCTTTCACCACGTCGCCTTCTAACCCTGGCACGACCATCGTGCATGCCTAAACAAAATCGAGACTCGTCACTAAAGACAATACTGTTCCATTCCTGATCCCAGAGTGACCGTTGTCTGCACCACTCAAGGCGATTACGTCGGTGTTCTCGAGTTAAAGGGAGGACCCAGTGTGGCCGGTATGAAAACAAGCCAAAACTTCTCATTCGTCGTAAACACTTCGCATGCCAATAGGTCTTCCGTGTTCTGCAAACCATTCATTTGCAATGGACCTGGTAGTGGATAAACGGTCCCTTAAGGCCAATAATCTTAGGCGGCGATCTTCACGGTCTGTTGTTCTACGGCGGCGTCCAGTTCCCCTTGCTCTTTGCGTACGGCCTTCTCGAAGCCATGTCTGACAACACCTAACCACAGTGTCTACACTTCTTTGCACTCTAACTGCAATTGCCCGAAAAGAAAGTCCAGCTTTCCGAAGTCCCACTATACGGCCCCTATCAAACTCACAAAGTTGACGAAATCGTACAGGCCTCCGTACTGTAGGCATCGTAACCGATCGTAAAGAATGTCAAGAACCAAAATCCGCCAACGTTGATTCTTTACTGCGGCTGAAATCTTCATTTTTAGAGCGTTAGTGAATTAAAAAAAAGCAGTATAAAAGTATTTACAGTAAGATAAATACATTCACCAACTTTTATTAAAATAAAACCATTTATTCTGGGTGTTCGGATTTATATGTCACTTAGTATATTTTATGCCTTAGTTTTTGTGAAGAAAGCAGTTTCTGAGAGCTGACCAGTACATTTTAAGTTATTGCACAAGAAGACGTCCAAATTATCACCATGTGAGCGGCTTTGACACGGGTAGAAATTGGTCGCTGTGTTAATTGAACTGTATGTGTCGTGTGTGGATAGAAGAAGGTAGATGAACACGAAGAAGACTGGCTGGTCCAACGAGGCGTACCACAAAGCATCAAGACAGGTCCTTAAGACAACTAGCTACGACGCGTCAGATCGCTGGCCAATGGTTTGGAGAAGAAGGAGGCTCGTTACTATGCGCCGACTCTATCTCATTTGAGCATTTGAGCCTTTAGACGTCCACGATCAGCGCTTCCTCTGACTACGGACCACTGTCGACAAAGTTTGAACTAGAACAGAGAACGGCAACTTTAGGATGTAAAATAGCATAATGTCATCTTCAGCGACGAATCGCTGTTGAGAGGCATGTTGAGGTAATGGTTTAGGGGGGGGCTATTGCCTATAGTACCCGATCAACCCAATTATTTTTTTTTCTTATTACTCGTCAATAAAACTTCGTGAGAATGTTATCGTTTAATTCTTGTTGTAAGACTACCGCATTGCCAAAAAATCAAGTTGAAGACATTATTATTTCTGGGCGTAAAACATTCTTATATGTTTTTCTGTGATGTGACGGGAGCGGTGGTGGGGGAAATCGTAACTTATAATTTTGAACGTAACATTACTTTTCTGGATAGCACGTCCTCCCTTGGACTATCATCACAATGTGCTCCACATTCGTTGGCGGAAATTGAAAAATGCCCTCGCCGATGTTACATAGCTAGAACGGGATGGTTAGTTTGATTATTTCCCCGTGGAGCCATATGTGACCATATCTGGGAAGCGGTAATCCGATGAAATATATACCAGCGTATGCGAGTCGGTGAGGCAGTCACCGTTCCAGTGTTCCAGCTTTCCAGTTTCAGCCAAATTCCAGCTTTCTGGCTAGCGAATTGCTAAATTAGCGGTTCGGACTATGGGATGCAATTCGGTTCATACGTATTGATCTATCGGAATTGATGCGAGAATCATTCGTTTGAATTTTATGCGTGAGGTTATGCAGCAAGGGCCCACCATGCCCAACTATTTCAGCCGTAAAAGCTCTTCTGACCCTTAAGTTCTGCAGAGCTGCCAAAACTTTTGTCTTGACAGAAAAAATCAGTAGTAATTTGATCGTTATTTATTTTCCATGGTATCACACAAATAGAAACAATACCGGCAACGCTGCCTCCGCAAGACACGGCGTCGAGTCTGTTTTGTACTGAGAAAGCATTATAATCGACCAATTGTGTACTTGTCATTTTCGTCGCGACCGCAGCGTAACATTATTCGTGGGCCACTTGAAAAGGGTCTGTGTACTACTTCCACACAAGCGCACGCGCTTGCTTTTGTTTCTCTCTACAAAATCAAATGCGCGATTTAAGCATAAGCATGTGCTGCAAGTTGTACAAATCTAATGCGAAGTACGATATCTGATTGGTCGGTCGGTGCTCGGTCCTCGGCGGTATTGGCATATTGGTGTTGTCACGTGACGTGGGTTAACATTTTTTATTTAGGTACGGGGCCACGATGAAACCGAGAGCTCCCAAAACCCGGGAATATTTCGTGGACTGATTAATTTTTCTGCTCATCTTGATACAACCTTAAGCGAACACATAAATGATGCTTCAATATTTACTAGGGACTGCGAAAGAAATACAAAACGATCTAATAGATTGTATTCTTGAAGTTTGTCATAAAGAAATAATAAAACAGATTAACAGATCCTCGTATTTGGCGATAATAGCAGATGAAACAACGGACATTTCGGGGAAAACCCAACTGGTAACAATTTTCAGATACGTATTTAACGGCGAACCAGTAGAACGTTTTTGGAATTATATGAATCCCGAAAAGTGTGACGCTGACACTCTCACAAGACATATTTTGAGCGCCGTAGATCCATGAATAGGAAATTTCCCTAACAAAGCTATGATGGAGCCGCGGTAATGAGCGTACATAATGCTGGAGTACAGGCAAAAATTAAACAAAGATATCCATTTGCTCGCTATGTGCATCGCTATGCGCATCAGTTAAACCTGATTATGTCCCAAGCTGCTTCTGCAAATGCTCAAGTTCGTGTGTTCTTTGGGTATTTGAAATTTATTCCGGGATTTTTTAATAATTCTTCTCAACGCGTAGAGGTACTGAACAGAATTGTGGGGAAAAAATTCCCCAAGGAGCAACAACTCGTTGGAATTTCACTATTCGAACAATAAATGTAGTGTTTGAGAACAGAGAATCACTCATTGAATGCATGGAAGAAATAGAAGAAAATTTCACTAATGAAACCGTTTGCAAGGCAGCTTGCCGTATGTTCAACGATTCTGTTTTCGTGTTTTGGTTGACATTTTTTCATCATATCATGCCTCACGTCGACATCTTCTTCATCCAGTTGCAGAAGAGACAAACCGAGCCAGCGCAAGTTAAAACGGCTATCGATAATTTCGAAAAATGTATTGTCGATGTGAGAAATAAAATTGATGAAATAATAAATTAAGCCAAAAGTATTTGCACTGAACCCCAAGGCAACAAAAGGAGACGACGTAATATAGTGAATTCTGCAAATGACAGATTTCGATTCAAAGATCATTTGGTACCCGCTTCCCTTTTTTCCCCGAACACTTTGGAGAATACTGTAGTAAGTAAGTAAGTAAGTTGGTAACTACCTGCTTGGCTTATCCCGAATTAGAAAAAAGTCGTTTAAAGACAGAGTTGTCTGTTATTTATGCACGGAATGATTGCAGAGATTTACATGGAATTCTGTCTCTTTTGAAATTTTTGATACAAAATAGTTTGGAAGAAACACTAAAAGAAACAAAAAAGCTATTAGAAATTATTGTTACAATTCCTATGTCAACATTGAAAAGAATCAAGACCTTTCTTCGAAATACTATGACCCAGGATCGCCTTACAGCGTTGTCGATGCTGTCCATTGAAAAGAAACTTATTTCGACCACGGAAAATTTCAACGGGAAGGTGATCGACAAATTTGCTGCCAAGGAGCGCAGGATCGAACTGGCATATAAAAAATAGGTAAATTCGGATTTGCAGGACACCTGTTTTATTTTGCCACGAGCCGCCACTGTGTGGCTGGTGTTGTGTGAAATGCAAATTTGCTTCGTGCAGCATATTTCCTCTAAAAGGAGGAGTCTGAAACATTGTTGCAGCATAGTTATACAAAACCCTATAGGACAAATTTTGAACCGTTGCATAAACGTTTATACCACTATCTTGCGCGGTGGTCAAAATGGTTGTGACCTTGGAAAAATTAATTCAACCAAAAAAATGTTCTGATCGACTTAGCTATATACTTATCGTTAATATGTTTAAATAACCGAGCAGTAGCTCTTGCAATGCTTCCATTATTGTAATACAGTTTTGGTATCTATGCCCTTTATTGATCTATATTCATCACAACTCGCGAATAACACCCGCGGTGCGCCGGTATTTGGGCTTTCCCCTACGCGCCTGCTTCGTTATAAAAAATAACGTGCGATACAATAAGGTCATTCGGTCCTTCGGTTCAAAGAACGTTCACCCGAAGGCTTAACATGCTTGGCCACCACACATTTCCCACATCTTCCAGAATGTCATCTGCCAATCTTGATTCATTTCTAAGGAGTTCCAGATCCCGATAAAAAGCAGTCGATCGACTGACCATGAAACTAACTACGGCCCGTTCACCTCCTGGGAAATAGCCGCCGCTCGAAGAGACAATTTGTTGTAAGTGTGAATCAGCCGGGGCCAAAAAAGAAAAAAGGCACATAAAGCATACAGATTAGAGATGAGTAAGAACGCTGGAGGAAAACCTTCCAAACTGTAGGTGTTGATCACGTCCATCGGACCACAGACAGCCAACTATTGACCGCTGCTTCGTGCTTTTTGGCAACTCGTCAGCATGGTCTAGGTTTGGTTTCTGGGACGACAAAGGAAAGCATAGCAACTGTGCTCTGAAATTTTAACAATAAATGTCAGTAAATCATTCGTATTACCTTTCTGCAATAAGCCTAGGACAGCTCCAAATTTTTCGTCGTGAGATATAAAAAATAAAACAATGTAACGCTAAAGCGACCTAATTCTTGAATAAATTTCATATTTTAATTACTATTGTTGATTTTTTATTCATGTTTATATTATTTTCTTCAATTGATATATGATACTGGGTGTTTTTCCTATAATCCTCTTGCAGATAGCCATTAAACGCCTACTTGATGACAGACTCTACCAAAAATTTCATAGATATTGCTACCATCCAAACATTCATTCATTTACTTTAAAATTTAAAATGATTTCCATGACGCCCCAAAATAGCTGCGTCGCTCCCCGGGTGATACATCTTGACAGTAGGGATGTTCGATACGATCCTACATTTCGAAGTATCGATACTTTTGCTTCCCGTACCCGATATTTTGGATCGACATTTTTATATACGACACTTGGGTGTATCGATACATTTCACGAGTATCGTCATCTTTCGATCCGGACTGTGTCAGAAAGAGTGACTAACTTCAGATTACTTTTCTTCTTTGTTTCCTTCCGCTGGATATCGATAGTTTTATTCCAATATCGTATCGATACTTCCTAAAACGATAAAAATCGATACACAACGATACTCTTCGTGGATCTAAATAGAAATCACTAATATTCGGAGTTGCATGTCGATGAGCTCTTTTCCTATTGGTCCAAGGGACCGCTGAATATTAATGTTGGTGAAATTGGACCTAAGATAACTAATACCAAAATTCTAATTTTTCAAAGGTTTTTTTTTGTACGTTAACGCGTCCAAGGTCCGGGCACTTCGTGTGCGAAGCGATTGAACCCAACGAAGGATGGTGTTTCGAGGAGGAACAGCTCGATTGCGATGAATACAGCATTGAAAAAACATGAGGTTGTACAAAAATGAATTTTGAAAATTAGCTCGGTAAGTGCGGTCACATTTATTATATAAAATTTGATCTATGGTTCAAGCAGTGATTCAAGCCTTTTTTATGATTGGTTCAATATGCTTCTTAGTGCTTGAGGAAGTGAATTTTGGTCCTAGGTTTGAATGAAAATATATACGTTGTAGGAATTTCTTGATTTAATATGGCATATATACTAAGTGACATATAAATCCGAACACCCAGTTTAAATGGTTTTATTTTAATAAAAGTTGGTGAATGTATTTATCTTATTGTAAGTAACAAGTGAAAAAAAATTCAGCCTTATCAGTTGGACATTCCGGTTTTTATACTGCTTTTTTTTAATTCACTAACGCTCTAAAAATAAATATTTCAGCCGCAGTGAAGAATCAACGTTGGCGGATTTTGGTTCTTGACATCCTTTACGATCGGTTACGATGCCTAGAGTACGGAGACCTGTACGATTTCGTCAACTTAGTGAGTTTGATAGGGGCCGTATAGTGAGGGAAGCTGGACTTTCTTTTCGGGCAATTGCAGTTAGAGTGCAAAGAAGTGTAGACACTGTGGTTAGGTGTTGTCAGGCATGGCTTCGGGAAGGCCGTACGCAAAGAGCAAGCGGCACTGGACGCCGCCGTAGAACAACAGACCGTGAAGATCACCGCCTAAGATTATCCACCTTAAGGGACCGTTTCTCCACTACCAGGTCCATTGCAAATGAATGGTTTGCAGAACACGGAAGACCTATTGGCATGCGAAGTGTTTACCGACGAATGAGAAGTTTTCATACCGGCCACACTGGGTCATCCCTTTAACTCGAGAACACCGACGTAATCGCCTTGAGTGGTGCAGACAACGGTCACTCTGGGATCAGGAATGGAACAGTATTGTCCTTAGTGACGAGTCTCGATTTTGTTTAGGCATGCACGATGGTCGTGCCAGGGTTAGAAGGTGACGTGGTGAAAGGAGGAATCCACAGTTTTTTGTTGAAAGACATGTTCATTACACTGTTGGAGTTATGGTTTGGGGTGCTATAGCTTATGGTTCCAGGTCACCTTTAATCTTCATCAGAGGTAACATGAACGCGCAGCATTATATCCACGAAGTTCTAGAACCCCATCTTTTACCCTATCTTGACACCCTGGCAGATCCAACTTTCCAACAAGATAATGCCCGACCACATGTTGCAAGAGTCACAATAGACTTCTTTCAACATAATGATGTCACATTGTTACCATGGCCACCAAGATCTCCCGACTTATCCCCAATTGAGCACGTGTGGGATATGATGGGTAGGAGATTGCTCAATTTGCAACGTCCTCCTCAGACTCTAGAAGCACTTCGAGAGGAGTTGGTGGTTGCCTGGAATGAGATACCACAGGAGGACATTGACCACCTGATAAGAAGCATGCCTAGGCGCGTTGGAGAATGCGTAGCACATCAGGGTGCATCCACACATTATTAAAGGTCAAAGGGCTTTAAAGCAGTGCAATCATTTTGAAATTTTTATCATTTACTTATTATGCTTCATGAAGTACTTATAAAAAAATTTATTAAAATAAAACTATTTAAACTGGGTGTTCGGATGTATATGTCACTTAGTATAGTTTGAGAATTATTTTAGAAGAAATCGACTATATTCATTCTCGGGACCCTTTCGCACGGGGCGGCTCGTCGGCAGTCTGACTACACCTATGTCAATGAGACTAGCTCCTCCGAGTTCGTGTCGACCTTCGTGCATCTCGAACTGGCCGATACGACCGCTCCTTTGTCTCTAGGATGTCTAGATTATACGTTAGATCAATCTGCCTGTTTCCAGGTCTACCAACCTTGGTGCTTAGCCCATATCGGCTGCTGAAGTATACAGAAAAATTCGGGGTGACTACTGGCTGCTTCATAGGCAGAGGAACGTAATTTGTTTGACCGCGAAGTGATCCTACTGCTGGTATTCTGTATACTTTGAGACAAGCAGCCATTGAAACCGTGCTGTAGTATCAGTGAAAGGAATGACATTCTGGCAATGTAAGGGAAACTTTGATTCGGCAACTATTGAATTAGCGAGATTGCTTCCGGTGACGGTAGAAACGGAAGTTTGTGTCATTTGGGGAATTTGAAGATATGCGTCCACCGATCAACTTGGTCAATGGGATGGGCATGATACACACGTCACTTCGGTGTACAGTGGTAGCTACAGGTCGGCCCATTTAGACCCTGTTTTACTATCCGCGGATTAAGTGATAAAAAATTAGGTTTTTATAGCTAAACCAGGTGATTTTTTTAATCGTATGACCTTTCGCTAGATTGAGATATATTTCACAAGAATAGCACCAAAAAATAGACAGAAACTATCTTCCACCCCCTACAACCCCCGATATTCAAATTCAAAGGCCGATAAATTTTTTTCCGAAAATGATCAGGATCCTCTAACTCTCCGTAAAATGAATTTTGGTAGTGTGTATGTACAGGGTGATTCACAAGGTGTTGAAGTTTGAAAATAGTAGACAATTTTCCCCATATCTTCAAAACCGTCAACTGAAATGAACTAAAATTTGCTATGTGGATTCTCGTATTGTACACACTCAAAAGTCTTTACTTAAAGCTAACGTGCACCAGTGGCGGAGATACAGGGGATTAGTAGCATTATTTTTCCAAATAAAAATAGCACGCCACTGTTTTTTTCATATCGCGCAATTTTCCGAATTCGTTACAAATAACTCTTGTTTTTTTTCCTGTTTTTGTAGAAATATAACAAATTAGATCACCCATGAAGAGACGAGATACAATTACCTTCTAAATAAAATAGGAGGCCTTGATACCAACTTGACGTTTCCTGGGAGACAGTTTGTCAAAGTATCTGTTGTTATCGTTACTACTATCACTTTTTTGTAAAAATCAAGTCAAAAGTTTCTTTTTTCCATTTTTGAGTTTGTGAAATGGAATTTAGCAAAGATGAGTACGCCGATATCATTTCTGTGTACGATTTCTGTAATGGAAATGGAGTATCAACGTGGGTTTCCTAACAGACGCCAACCTAGCCCAAAAGCTTTTACGTGTTCATTTCCAAGACTCTGGCAATGTGTAGTTTCCGAATTTCCCGGAGTCAAAGCCCATAGTATCCGCCATACTGTTTAAGAGGAACTGGAAGTGATTCAAATGCACTGCAAATGCATAATCAAAATGAAGATTCTATTGGTTTGGTTTTTGGTCAGATGAATCACTTTTTACGGGGAGTGGAACCTTCGATTCTCATAATGAACATATCTGGTCGTTATAAAATCACAATCCTGTAAAAACTTATTCGTTTCAACACAGATACTCTAGAAAAGTCTGGTGCGGTATTTTCAATGGCCAAATGTTTATGCACGTATTGCGTATCTGTCCTTTTTTATTTTTACGAACGAAAAAACCAAGGGCAAATTGAAGGTAAAATTAGAAAACATGCGCGTTTTGAAAGAAAAAACAGTGGTGTACTATTTTTATTTAGAAAAATAATGTCACTAATCCCCTGTATCTCCGCCACTGGTACACGTTAACCTTAAGTAAAGACCTTCAAATGTAGACAATACTTAGGTAAATCCACATACCACATTTTTGTTCATTCCAGTTGATGGTTTTGAAGATATTAATAAAGATTGTTCTTTACTTTTAAACTTCCACGCCCCGTATCTCTTTAATGAAGCCCTTGAGGAAAAAATGTTACATAGAAGACCCCCCCTTTAAACGCGCTCCTGTGTATGATCTTTCATTTTTAGTCACGACTTGTGAATCACGATAGAATGACCAAGTAGCCGCAAGACGCTAAATGCTTGTCCAACAAATACAGCTCTAAAGCAACGCGTTCTGGAATGCCCGCATTAAATCCATGCCCTTCCAGGGGTATCGAAATAAAGCGAATGTTAATAGCCATCATCTTTCAGGTCATTTTGTTATTGACGATTCGCATCTCCAGATTCACCCTCGTCCCTCTTTGGCAAATTTGTCCCGGCCAAACAATGTCTCAGTGGCAATAAATCCAAATACCGCTGGCCATTTTGCGTGGATTCAACCAACCCCACTCCCCAACTTAACCCAAAAATGCTTTTGATATAATGCCAGCCTTGGATATTATTACGTCATTCATTGTGCTCGTAAAAAATGGGAAGAATTTAATCTTTCCTATAGAAATAACGTAAAAATCGTACACGTGGAACAACGGCGAATAAACACCCGTATAAGGGCAGTTCTGTTCCCTTCCGTTTGCCTTTTGTTTTATTTATGTGTTTATTTTGATGCCAGTTTCGGCCTTTTTCGATTCAAGCTGTTTTAGTTAAGCTTAAGCTTAAGAGTTATCACCGAGAGCAGACGTAAATTTCGCGAATTTACCCGAAGTTGATGTTTTTATAGCTTCCGGGTTTACCGCTATCTTTTGGTTGAAGACGTTTTTGCGCTTTACCTTCCTCTCTTTAACGGGGCTCCTACAATGACGAGCACCATCTGTACCACGACTGTACTTCGGACTCGCTCCGACTGGATTCGGTAGAGGGCGTTCCCAGCTAACGAAT
This sequence comes from Acanthoscelides obtectus, assembly GCA_963669975.1. NCBI lineage: Eukaryota > Metazoa > Arthropoda > Insecta > Coleoptera > Chrysomelidae > Acanthoscelides > Acanthoscelides obtectus. Next base: position 39,736 of record CAVLJG010000005.1, read on the forward strand.
GAGCGGCTGGTCAGTTGTTTCCGAGCACTTGCGTGGATCTTCGAGTATGATCCCGAGACAAAGAGGCAATCTTCCGAGTGGCACACGACGGCGTCTCCTCGCCCAAAAAAGGGAAGAATGAGCAAATCCAAAGTGAAAACGATGCTCATTGTCTTTTTTGACATCAAAGGCATCGTCCGCCATGAATTTGTTCCTCCTGGACAAACCGTCAACGCCAAGTTTTACGTAAAAGTGCTCAGGAGACTCAAACGAAGGGTCAGTCGGGTCCGACAAGACATCGCAGCCGACTGGAAGGTGCACCACAACAACGCCCCGGCTCACACCGCCTTTCTTGTGAACAGCTACCTGACCAAGGCCGGCATCCCAACGCTTCCGCAGCCGCCCTACAGCCCAGATGTGCCCCCCCGGACTTTTTTTTGTTTCCTCGCCTGAAAAGGCAAGCATTTTGAGACGACAGAGGAGATCCAAGCAGCATGCACCGCGGCTCTCAAGGCTATTCCGGAGAATGCCTTCCAAGACGCCTTCAATGCTTGTAAATCGCGCTGGCAGCGCTGCATCGACGCAGAAGGAGCCTATTTTGAAAGTTTTTAAAGAATTGTAAAGATTGGCTCAATAAATTTTTTTAAATCGACTCAGTCCTATTACTTTCCGGACAAACCCTGTATTACGAATCCGGCACCTCCACAGAAAACTGCCACGAACACATTTCATGTATAGCCAAAGCTGGTTGGGAAACAATCCTTGTAAAGCAAGCACCATTGATTGTACTACTGAACTGACAATGCTACATCTACAGTATATTCAGATAAGAGATAGACCGGACATAAACAAGACCACGTGATCATCGAATGCTGTAACATTCGGCAGGGACGTATTAAGAGTCACGCAGTACATATTTTAGATAGTAGATGCTGCTTTGCGTAACTTTGTAGTAAATTAGCACAATTCGATGTGTATACGATTGGTGATGGATATAGGATCATGTGGGGGTGGGGTAAGAAATATATAATGATGTAAATATACATAAGGGTTTCAAAATTTTCGCTTCGATTTCCAGCTTCGGATGCCGCCTGATGTTTGGTGAAATACAGTCGAATATAATCTCAAAATGGCGTTTAAACTAGCCTAAATTAAAAATAATCGTATATCTCTTAAAATTGCTTTTAGAATATTGATTAGTATATTTTTTGATTTCTAGGTAAATATGTAACCAAATTAAAATGTTCAAAACGTAAAAAAATGTGCATGGTTGAACATTGTCAGAAAGTAGATTCTTGAATAGGTTTTGCCAAAATGGGTTCAAAAATGTCAATAATTAATTAAAAAATACAGTAGCTTTATAATTACTTATAACTTACCGAATTTTATGAACGACATCTTTTATTGGAAAGATGAGCTTGATGAGCTTTCATCATCGCTACTGCCTGAAGCACCAACGTCAATAATGAATGGCTCGACTTGTTCCTCTAAAATATTGTCCAGTTCCCACATTCTCTTTTCAACTTTGTCTTTCACGTGCTTAATACAGTTTTCCCATTTTTGCGCTGTTATTAATTCTAGTGCTTCTTTGAAAAGTCCTTTGAGGTCACAAAATTTAAAAGTTGTATTGTGCTTAGCTATATAATTTTTAACCTCTGCCCATATGAGCTCAATGGGATTGAGCTCGCAATGGTATGGAGGTAAACGGAGCACAGTTTTATTTTGACTTGCTGCCATTTCGTCAATGGCATATTTTTGATATTCCGCCTTGTGATCCTTGACAATTCTTAATAATTGTACTTTCAGCATTGCTTCTTCAAAGTTGATATTTTTCGAGCGGAGCCAATTTTGAACATCAACTTTCCTTGAAGCCGTTGTTGGGACCTTCTCCATTCTTCGAGAATGATAAGGCGCATTATCCAACACAATTACTGCGTTTTCCTCTAAGTTCGGTAAAATTTTTGAAAACCACTGTTCAAACGATTCGCCATTCATTTCCTCGTGGTAATCTCCAGTTCTCTTAGACTCAACGCACCACAGACCGTCAACAACAAATCCATCCTCACTGCCAGTATGGCAGATAATGAGCCTTTTCCCTTTACCTGGAAATCGATGTACTAACTGGTGTAGATTTATTTCAATAAGCGAACCTTTTTCAAGTGTTTTCATCACATTCAGCGAAAAAACATTGAGACATGAGTATCAGATTGCTATAATTGGGATTATTTAGTCATATTGAAAGAAAGAATATTGAACGTCGTATGATTACTCAGCGCTTCACAATTTAATTTAAAGTTATAAACCTTTAAAAAATGAATGATCAGGAACCTGAAATACGCGCAAATATTAATATTAACAAATTATAACTTTATAAAGCTTAAAGTATGAATTAAAATGATTAGAAATATTAGGAACGGTACACAATATAAAACTTAGTAACTTTTTTTAAGTTTATAATATTCGACATATTTTAAGATTATATTAAAAAAATATTGAAATATCGAAAACACATAAAAACATGGCCTAAAAAAGTTCTAACAAATGAAAATGACAATAAAACATCCACGCATTTTATCGAAAGTTATAAAAGTTTTGTTACTTGTAATATGTTTTATCTGCCCCCTGGAATTAATGTTTAGAACCTTGTTCCCAAGGTTTGAAAAACATCCGATTGTTGTCTGTTACTCGTATTTACCTGCTGGATTTTTTAATGCGGTGGACAGTCCATCTAGAAAGGCCCTCCTGGATGAAGTTACAGAATCATCAACCCATACTTTACTTGTAGTGTGTCCTGCGTTTACCCACGTTTCATCAAGGTAATAAATCTTCCTGTTTTGATTTCTATATTTCCCAATTTTTGTTAAATAATCCCTCCTCCATAGCACAATTTCTTCTCTATCCAGTAGTAAACTATTACGACCCCGTTTTTTCCATTTGAAATTTAAATGCTTCAGTAACGCATGGAAAGTTGATCGTTTGAAATTTGGCAACGTTGTATCTCCATTTACCTCCTGCAGTACTTTATCTATAGTAGGTATTTCATTCCTAAAGAAGAATTCGTGCACTTTCCTCCTAATCGCATGCTTATCAGCTTCATCCAATGATTTAACAATACTTTTGCGATGTTTACTGGTCATTGGCTCAGAAAAGGTGTGATTTTTTTTGTATTGTCTTAACACATTAAACACTGATGCGCGACACACCCCAACTTTGTGAGAAACCTTCACAACAATTTCTTTGATGGTTGATAGATCGTTCTCCTCGCGCTCGATCTTATATATATTCAAAATGACATCTTTCATTTCTGCACTCAGGTGTCTTTTTTTAGAGCGTTTCCTAGGTGGACTACAGGAGTTTACAACTTCATCGGCAGTATCTGTACTACTGGGCATTTTGCGCAAGCAGTTGATAACAATAACAATCAATAACAAGGTATAACAATAACAACGACAAACTCAACAACTTAATAAGATAACAAACGAAAACGTCCAAAGAAATATCAAATTGCAATGATGCACACGACATACGTAACACGTCTGAACCTGAATGTGACTCTGCCTTGATACGACTGCTCTGCCGCTCGGCATAGGCATTTAATTGCGAATTGACCAATGAGGGCTCCTGTTTTACGTCGAGACGGCGGCGTTAGCGTGAAAATCACCCGAACCTTTTGTTTACATCCGGTCTATCTCTTATCTGAATATACTGTAACACTTGACTTGAGCATGACTTGATTTCAATTCAATTCAAATAGTTAATCCTCAATTTGAATTGATAACACCCTGTGTAAAGCAAATCCACCAGCAAGTGGTAATGTATTTGCACAGACACGGGGTATGGTAAGGCTTGATTGCATTCCAATAAGGTTGAAAATAAACGGCACGTCGAAAACTAATTTCATCGCAACGTACAGATGGCACTGTTTGCTTTGGAACTAGACTGGGAAACTGGAAACACATAAATTGTCTTTGACGTACACCGCATAGGGAGATACTTTGAACAAACAAGGACGTGTTTTCATTTAGACGAGTTGAGAATGAATGAATCAGGATATCATATCATGTTTATCGACTGACAATATGGTATACAGGGTGTCCGCAAAGTTGGGGTTTTCCTTTTCAGAAACAACTACCCTTGAAATAACAAAGGTAATGTGTAGTGAAACGAGGGCGACCAAGTAAAAACAAATAAAGGAAAAAGTACTCACTCTCCAGTTGACGAGAAGGGCTAAGTACGTCTCTGCCCGAAATCATAGCGCTCCAACAGAAAATGAAATCAGCCGATGCGCTACCGAGCAGACGCCGGCGGTGATGCAGACCACGAACAGAGGTAACAAATATGACCATCGTGCCGAAACCACATTAATTGTCTTACACTTAATGGCACATCTTCTAACAAGGAAGGCAAAATGTTGCGTAAAAAGTCTAGGTATTGCATCCCGTCCAATCGATTTGGGAGAATAAATGGTCCAATGAGCATACTGTTCACCATGCCAGCCCAAACATTCACCGAAAATATTTGTTGAAAATGTGCCCGACGGACAGCGTGCGGATTTTCTACTGACCAAACATGAGTGTTGCGAAAGTTATTCACCCCATTACGCGTGAACGTAGATTCGTCTGTCACTAATATGCACTTCAAAAAGTCCGGATTATTGTCATGTTGGTGCAACAACCACTCACAAAACCGCACTCTTGCTGGAAAATCGTCAGGTTGAAGGGCTTGTACACGTTGGACGTGAAACGGATACAGCCCCTTTTCACGCAGCGTTTGCCACACTTTAGTTTTTGATACTTGCACTTCTCTAGCCACGTCTCTAGTGCTTGTTGTTTTTTGAAACGCAATCGATTATACGGGTTCGTTTACCCAGTTCTGTCGTCGAGTTGAGCTAGTGTCCTAGTACCACTGGGGGATGTCGCGAGTCGCGGCTACAGGACGGTATTCAGATATTTTTGATGTTGCAGAGCCCCTTATCTCGGTTCCCTTACGACATTGGTGTATATGGTACTAAGAAAAATTGCCTATGTTTTCAAGATATACACGTCGTGTAAAGGAAAACCCCAACTTTGCGGACACCCTGTATAAACAATGGCTGGCAGACATTTTCAACATTTGTTGTAGTGTACTTTATGTAATGGTACCTATTAAAAAGTTGCAGTACACTCTTTCGTAGAATTTTTTTGGATTTTTTGTTTTCGAAGGCACTAATTTTTATATCAAAAATTAATAAACCAATTTTGTCCAGTGACATGCAATAAAACGGTTTTTTTTCTCGAAAGCGAAATACAAAAAAATACAAGAGACAAAAAAGTTGCATTTTTAGATGCTTAATCAAACAACAAACATTAAAGATACGATAGAGGCAGTGACGTACATGTTTTTACCAGTAATATTCGCTAACCAAATAATTTTATTCTACTTAAGGCTACATTACAGTATATTCAGATAAGAGATAGACCGGATGTAAACAAAAGGTTCGGGTGATTTTCACGCTAACGCCGCCGTCTCGACGTAAAACAGGAGCCCTCATTGGTCAATTCGCAATTAAATGCCTATGCCGAGCGGCAGAGCAGTCGTATCAAGGCAGAGTCACATTCAGGTTCAGACGTGTTACGTATGTCGTGTGCATCATTGCAATTTGATATTTCTTTGGACGTTTTCGTTTGTTATCTTATTAAGTTGTTGAGTTTGTCGTTGTTATTGTTATACCTTGTTATTGATTGTTATTGTTATCAACTGCTTGCGCAAAATCCCAGTAGTACAGATACTGCCGATGAAGTTGTAAACTCCTGTAGTCCACCTAGGAAACGCTCTAAAAAAAGACACCTGAGTGCAGAAATGAAAGAGGTCACTTTGAATATATATAAGATCGAGCGCGAGGAGAACGAGGCATCAACCATCAAAGAAATTGTTGTGAAGGTTTCTCACAAAGTTGGGGTGTGTCGCGCATCAGTGTTTAATGTGTTAAGACAATACAAAAAAAATCACACCTTTTCTGAGCCAATGACCAGTAAACATCGCAAAAGTATTGTTAAATCATTGGATGAAGCTGATAAGCATGCGATTAGGAGGAAAGTGCATGAATTCTTCTTTAGGAATGAAATACCTACTATAGATAAAGTACTGCAGGAGGTAAATGGAGATACAACGTTGCCAAATTTCAAACGATCAACTTTCCATGCGTTACTGAAGCATTTAAATTTCAAATGGAAAAAACGGGGTCGTAATAGTTTACTACTGGATAGAGAAGAAATTGTGCTATGGAGGAGGGATTATTTAACAAAAATTGGGAAATATAGAAATCAAAACAGGAAGATTTATTACCTTGATGAAACATGGGTAAACGCAGGACACACTACGAGTAAAGTATGGGTTGATGATTCTGTAACTTCATCCAGGAGGGCCTTTCTAGATGGACTGTCCACCGGATTAAAAAATCCAGCAGGTAAATACGAGTAATAGACAACAATCGGATGTTTTTCAAATCTTGGGAACAAGGTTCTAAACATTAATTCCAGGGGGCAGATAAAACATATTACAAGTAACAAAACTTTTATAACTTTCGATAAAATGCGTGGATGTTTTATTGTCATTTTCATTTGTTAGAACTTTTTTAAGCCATGTTTTTATGTGTTTTCGATATTTCAATAATTTTTTAATATAATCTTAAAATATGTCGAATATTATAAACTTAAAAAAAGTTACTAAGTTTTATATTGTGTACCGTTCCTAATATTTCTAATCATCTTAATTCATACTTTAAGCTTTATAAAGTTATAATTTGTTAATATTAATATTTGCGCGTATTTCAGGTTCCTGATCATTCATTTTTTAAAGGTTTATAACTTTAAATTAAATTGTGAAGCGCTGAGTAATCATACGACGTGCAATATTCTTTCTTTCAATATGACTAAATAATCCCAATTATAGCAATCTGATACTCATGTCTCAATGTTTTTTCGCTGAATGTGATGAAAACATTTGAAAAAGGTTCGCTTATTGAAATAAATCTACACCAGTTAGTACTTCGATTTCCAGGTAAAGGGAAAAGGCTCATTATCTGCCATATTGGCAGTGAGGATGGATTTGTTGTTGACGGTCTGTGGTGCTTTGAGTCTAAGAAAACTGGAGATTACCACGAGGAAATGAATGGCGAATCGTTTGAACAGTGGTTTTCAAAAATTTTACCGAACTTAGAGGAAAACGCAGTAATTGTGTTGGATAATGCGCCTTATCATTCTCGAAGAATGGAGAAGGTCCCAACAACGGCTTCAAGGAAAGTTGATGTTCAAAATTGGCTCCGCTCGAAAAATATCAACTTTGAAGAAGCAATGCTGAAAGTACAATTATTAAGAATTGTCAAGGATCACAAGGCGGAATATCAAAAATACGCCATTGACGAAATGGCAGCAAGTCAAAATAAAACTGTGCTCCGTTTACCTCCATACCATTGCGAGCTCAATCCCATTGAGCTCATATGGGCAGAGGTTAAAAATTATATAGCTAAGCACAATACAACTTTTAAATTTTGTGACCTCAAAGGACTTTTCAAAGAAGCACTAGAATTAATAACAGCGCAAAAATGGGAAAACTGTATTAAGCACGTGAAAGACAAAGTTGAAAAGAGAATGTGGGAACTGGACAATATTTTAGAGGAACAAGTCGAGCCATTCATTATTGACGTTGGTGCTTCAGGCAGTAGCGATGATGAAAGCTCATCAAGCTCATCTTTCCAATAAAAGATGTCGTTCATCAAATTCGGTAAGTTATAAGTAATTATAAAGCTACTGTATTTTTTAATTAATTATTGACATTTTTGAACCCATTTTGGCAAAACCTATTCAAGAATCTACTTTCTGACAATGTTCAACCATGCACATTTTTTTACGTTTTGAACGTTTTAATTTGGTTACATATTTACCTAGAAATCAAAAAATATACTAATCAATATTCTAAAAGCAATTTTAAGAGATATACGATTATTTTTAATTTAGGCTAATTTAAACGCCATTTTGAGATTATATTCGACTGTATTTCACCAAACATCAGGCGGCATCCGAAGCTGGAAATCGAAGCGAAAATTTTGAAACCCTTATGTATATTTACATCATTATATATTTCTTACCCCACCCCCACATGATCCTATATCCATCACCAATCGTATACACATCGAATTGTGCTAATCTACTACAAAGTTACGCAAAGCAGCATCTACTATCTAAAATATGTACTGCGTGACTCTTAATACGTCCCTGCCGAATGTTACAGCGTTCGATGATCACGTGGTCTTGTTTATGTCCGGTCTATCTCTTATCTGAATATGCTGTAGACTCTTGTTAGAGCAAACGATATTGCCAAATTTCAATAGAATCGAGTAAATATTTTTAAGATAATAATATTTTTCCTTAAATGTATCACCCTGTATCTGTATAATAACGAAGCCAACAAACATTCACAAGTTTGGTACACAATCTTCCTCATGATACTAGTCTAGTACTTTAGAGCCGTAAACAAGAACGCTTAACTGTAAGCTTGGTGTACCTTTTAACTAATTCATATTTTAATCTACCAAGTTAAGCCTTGCCTTGGACGGTGTGCTGTTCAAACGCTACTGCAACTAACTCCGGTTATTTTAAAGCATGCAGATTCGTGCTCGCGTAGCCGACGAGCTCTGCTGCAACTTTGATAATTGAATCGCTGCGCCGAATTGGGTACGATTTATCCTACGGCTCATTTTGTTTCGACAATAGTTAAGATCTTTGCGAAGAAGATTTTGATGTCCCTTCAAAAATGATTAAGTCCGACGAGAGCATGGTCTCTGGCCTCAAGCAAAATCTGCAGGCTAAAAAGTATCCATACACCAAAAACGTTTTGGGTTTAGTATCTTAGGGAGCAAGATACTAGACCCACAGCTCACTAACTGCTGGACGGTACCTGCAATTTTTGCAACATGATCTAGAAGACTGCCCCGGATAATTTACCTTTGGCACAGGTTATTAGAAAGACGGCGCTCCTGCACTTAACTCTAGGCAACTTCGAAAGTACCTTTCCCGGATTCAACTCCTACGGACATTTTTGTTTGGAGTTTTATTAAAATACGAAAATGTGTGATGGGAGCATTTAGTATGATTACACCAGAAATGTTACGTGATGTGTTGAATCCTACTGTTTCAAGGTCACATTTATGTTAAGAAAATAATTGCAACCTATTTGTACACCTATTGTGAATAAAGCAAAAATAATTTTAAAAAATGTATTCGTTATTCTGAATATCACTAGTGTTGGAACGCGTACTAGCGTCACCCTGCCGCGCCGCCACTGGCGAGACAATCAGACACGTCGCCTAACCTTGAAGCACAGCCGACGTCAACTACGAGCCGTGAACAAAGAAATCTGGCAACGTAGGTGGAAGTGTTACTCCCGCCGCTGCTTGCTGCATCGACGCAACTCGTGCTTAAAACGCTGAGAAAACATAACCTTTTCAATTAAGAGATAAGCTTGTTTTCTAAGCTTCAAAGGTTGTGTATGTGTTCAAAGTGATCGGTGACTATAATATATGAGAAATAGACTCCAGTTGTAGTGCTTCTGTGCTTTAAAAATAAACTAAGAAGTGTGACTGAGGCTGTTCGCGCCTCAGGACGCTAAGGATTTCAACTATTGAAAACGTGCAAATTCAGGTTGTATTTTTCTTTTTTCATTTATCAAGTATTTGACGCAGACAATATGCCTCGTTATTGCTGCGTTCCTTTATGCAATGCAAACTATAATTCTGCTTTGAAAACAGAAAGCTATGTTTCAACTTCCCCAGTACCGAAAGTCTGAAAAACAAATGGCTTATGGCAATTCCCAGAAAAAATTGGACATCTTCAAAATATTCAGCTGTGTGCAGTCGTCATTTTAGAGAATCGGATATCATCAGGGCAGAAAATATAGTTTTGGCGGATGGAACAGTCCAAAATAATATACCTTTGAAATATCCAAAATTGAAAGAAAATGCTGTTCCCTCCATTTTCCCAAACTTGCCATCATATCTTTCAAAAACTGAAGCTCCCAAAAGAACTGACCCAATGCAAAGAAAACAAAAATTAATTGAGAAACATGAAAAAACTATCCAGAATTTCGATGATATGGATAAGATCAAAGACTTTCAAGAATTCTTCATTTTCAAAAATTAAAGCCTCACAGAAATGGAATAATAAATTATCTGATGGAAAGCTATAATTTTGTAAATTGGATTTTGAAAATGATATCTTAACTTTGAATACACAGATTATAGTTGATGGTCAGATGGAAGTTCAGGTTGTTCATAAAGGATGTAAGCTTTCTTTTAGTGACTTGAAGTGGGTTTTGCCATATGATCTCAAAATTACCAGATGGTCCCAATTAGAAAACCTGCTAAATAGGTATAGGTAGTTAAGAAAGCATATAAATTAAATTATAAAACATTGCATCCAAATTCATTCGAAAGGCAAAATGTAAATTTATTCCATCACTCAACAATAGCTGCTATGAAAGAATTAAAGTTTAATGATGCTGCACACTTTTTGGAAATAATACAAGTGTAATAAAAGGAGAATTGAAGCGAAACGAATTTTGTAAGCTTATTACCAATAAATATGATTATAGAGTGCAATTTTTAAAAAAATTCCTGATATGGTTATAAAAATTGCATAATCTAGAGAATAATAATGGACACCTGACACCAGAAACGTATACAGCTCTATATCAAAGCACGAAGACTCTACTTAATATAATTGAATATTCATTTAATCAATTTGACATTGAGTATGTATTGCCTGGAAAATTCACCACTGGTAATTTAGAAAAACGATTTGGCAATTATAGACTTTTATGTGGCTGCAATTACAATGTGTCATATGATGAAATTTTAAATGCTGAAAAGAAAATACGGCTGAATCATATTTTCAATGAAAAGAAATCGTCATTTTCTTTAGCAGAAATTAAAACAAGGTTCCAAAACTGCTTAGAAACTCAAGAAAATTTTGATTTCTTGGATACCAAACAAAATCCTGAAGTTTTGGATATATTCAATGAAGTATTTGAGACAAATTACTTAGCCATGTGTGACATAGAGGATAGTACTAAGACTTATATATCTGGATATGCTTCACACGCTATCTCTAAAAACCTGAACTGCGAGATATGCAAATCGCTAATAGTTAAAGAAAAAGGTTCATTAACAACAAATGTTTATTTTGATCATTTGCAAAGAGGAGGACTGTCAATTCCAACTAGTTATGTACCAATCATATTCTACCATATGTATGCCATTTTTGAATCTATTATTAATGTAGATAGATTGGAAATTTTCTTCTTGAAAAGCAATAATCAAAAATTTATTTTGTGTCAGTTAACCTTGCTCAGCATTCAGTCTGACTTTATATACAGTGAATTTTCTTTAACTTGCATCTGTGGCCGCAATTATGCAGATATTTTATCTAAGCTTTTGTCTATTTTTTCAAACATAATTTTGAATGATTATGTAAAATTGAAAAATAACAGTAAAACTGAAAGTAAAAGTATTAAAAACAAACAGGTAACTCCACATTTCCAAGCTGGGCCTGTTGGAACACAGTGTGCTGACACCAAAAAACATAAACTAAATACTTTTAATTAGGTTAACTGCATTAGCGACTCATATATATCACGATTATTTCGTATTTTTAAATTTTTTAGAGCTATTTCATATTCAGACGATTTGTATCGAATCGAACTGTCCTCTTTTCCAAAATTAAATTTAGTTCGTGAACGTTGCACGGAGACGGAGCACACAGACGCTGGCGGCCGACGTTCACAGGTAGCACTACCATGCCGTCCGAGCGCGGTGTTGCCTTTCTTTCATCACGGCTCGCAGTTGACGTCGGCTGTGCTTGAAGCTTGTAACAGCCGTCGGTCCACGCGCGCCGCACTAGGAATGCAGTCAGTCGTAGGCTTGAAGAACAACAGCAGCCAACGCACGCGCGCGGATCGCGGAAGCCCGGTATACACCTGTCGCGTATCTACACATTCATGTACAAGTACTCAATAAACTGTTCTGAACCGAAGACCACTGCAAGTTGAATTGCTTTGCTTACCTATCCTCAACAATTAGATTTTATAAAATTTCACTACATCATATCGTTATGCAATATGTATGTATCAGTAATCACATATTCATACATCAAGCATTTTGTTTTCAATGCCTACTTAAATAAAGTAAAGAAAAACTTTTTCCTTTATAACTAAGAAAACAAATGTAACATGTGTTGCTTTCGATGAAAAGGATGCTATCAGATACAGGGTGCCCTTTTTTCAGACCGTATAAAAAAATAAAGTTCAACACCCCGAATTTTTGTAAGGAAACATTTTTGGACCATGGTTTATAAAGCATACTAACAACAATTTTTCATGTAGATTCACACCCTCAAATATTCGCGTATCATTAAGGAACACCCAGTATACAGTATATTCAGATAAGAGATAGACCGGACATAAACAAGACCACGTGATCATCGAACGCTGTAACATTCGACAGGGACGTATTAAGAGTCACACAGTACATATTTTAGATAGTAGATGCTGATTTGCGTAACTTTGTAGTAAATTAGCACAATTCGATGTGTATACGATTGGTGATGGATATAGGATCATGTGGGGGTGGGGTAAGAAATATATAATGATGTAAATATACATAAGGGTTTCAAAATTTTCGCTTCGAGTTCCAGCTTCGGATGCCGCCTAATGTTTGGTGAAATACAGTCGAATATAATCTCAAAATGGCGTTTAAATTAGCCTAAATTAAAAATAATCGTATATCTCTTAAAATTGCTTTTAGAATATTGATTAGTATATTTTTTGATTTCTAGGTAAATATGTAACCAAATTAAAACGTTCAAAACGTAGAAAAATGTGCATGGTTGAACATTGTCAGAAAGTAGATTCTTGAATAGGTTTTGCCAAAATGGGTTCAAAAATGTCAATAATTAATTAAAAAATACAGTAGCTTTATAATTACTTATAACTTACCGAATTTGATGAACGACATCTTTTATTGGAAAGATGAGCTTGATGAGCTTTCATCATCGCTACTGCCTGAAGCACCAACGTCAATAATGAATGGCTCGACTTGTTCCTCTAAAATATTGTCCAGTTCCCACATTCTCTTTTCAACTTTGTCTTTCACGTGCTTAATACAGTTTTCCCATTTTTGCGCTGTTATTAATTCTAGTGCTTCTTTGAAAAGTCCTTTGAGGTCACAAAATTTAAAAGATGTATTGTGCTTAGCTATATAATTTTTAACCTCTGCCCATATGAGCTCAATGGGATTGAGCTCGCAATGGTATGGAGGTAAACGGAGCACAGTTTTATTTTGAGTTGCTGCCATTTCGTCAATGGCGTATTTTTGATATTCCGCCTTGTGATCCTTGACAATTCTTAATAATTGTACTTTCAGCATTGCTTCTTCAAAGTTGATATTTTTCGAGCGGAGCCAATTTTGAACATGAACTTTCCTTGAAGCCGTTGTTGGGACCTTCTCCATTCTTCGAGAATGATAAGGCGCATTATCCAACACAATTACTGCGTTTTCCTCTAAGTTCGGTAAAATTTTTGAAAACCACTGTTCAAACGATTCGCCATTCATTTCCTCGTGGTAATCTCCAGTTTTCTTAGACTCAAAGCACCACAGACCGTCAACAACAAATCCATCCTCACTGCCAGTATGGCAGATAATGAGCCTTTTCCCTTTACCTGGAAATCGAAGTACTAACTGGTGTAGATTTATTTCAATAAGCGAACCTTTTTCAAATGTTTTCATCACATTCAGCGTAAAAACATTGAGACATGAGTATCAGATTGCTATAATTGGGATTATTTAGTCATATTGAAAGAAAGAATATTGAACGTCGTATGATTACTCAGCGCTTCACAATTTAATTTAAAGTTATAAACCTTTAAAAAATGAATGATCAGGAACCTGAAATACGCGCAAATATTAATATTAACAAAAAATTATAACTTTATAAAGCTTAAAGTATGAATTAAAATGATTAGAAATATTAGGAACGGTACACAATATAAAACTTAGTAACTTTTTTTAAGTTTATAATATTCGACATATTTTAAGATTATATTAAAAAATTATTGAAATATCGAAAACACATAAAAACGTGGTTTAAAAATGTTCTAACAAATGAAAATGACAATAAAACATCCACGCATTTTATCGAAAGTTATAAAAGTTTTGTTACTTGTAATATGTTTTATCTGCCCCCTGGAATTAATGTTTAGAACCTTGTTCCCAAGGTTTGAAAAACATCCGATTGTTGTCTATTACTCGTATTTACCTGCTGGATTTTTTAATCCGGTGGACAGTCCATCTAGAAAGGCCCTCCTGCATGAAGTTACAGAATCATCAACCCATACTTTACTTGTAGTGTGTCCTGCGTTTACCCACGTTTCATCAAGGTAATAAATCTTCCTGTTTTGATTTCTATATTTCCCAATTTTTGTTAAATAATCCCTCCTCCATAGCACAATTTCTTCTCTATCCTATATATAAGTTGATCGTTTGAAATTTGGCAACGTTGTATCTCCATTTACCTCCTGCAGTACTTTATCTATAGTAGGTATTTCATTCCTAAAGAAGAATTCATGCACTTTCCTCCTAATCGCATGCTTATCAGCGTCATCCAATGATTTAACAATACTTTTGCGATGTTTACTGGTCATTGGCTCAGAAAAGGTGTGATTTTTTTGTATTGTCTTAACACATTAAACACTGATGCGCGACACACCCCAACTTTGTGAGAAACCTTCACAACAATTTCTTTGATGGTTGATGCCTCGTTCTCCTCGCGCTCGATCTTATATATATTCAAAATGACCTCTTTCATTTCTGCACTCAGGTGTCTTTTTTTAGAGCGTTTCCTAGGTGGACTACAGGAGTTTACAACTTTATCGGCAGTATCTGTACTACTGGGCATTTTGCGCAAGCAGTTGATAACAATAACAATCAATAACAAGGTATAACAATAACAACGACAAACTCAACAACTTAATAAGATAACAAACGAAAACGTCCAAAGAAATATCAAATTGCAATGATGCACACGACATACGTAACACGTCTGAACCTGAATGTGACTCTGATTTTTACTTGGCAGGGGTACTTGTTCATAACAATACTTCGGTGCTTAGCCTGTATATTCACACCTCGTTCATCATTAAAAAGTAACTCCGTTGGCAATGCGTCCCCATAAAAAAGCGAAATCGCGATAAAAACGGTATTCCGCGTCCCGCGGCAACATGCAGTTTATTACTGAACAGCAGAGCGGGCTGTTACGAGCAGACTCTCCGAGTTTCTTTACTGCGGTGGAGAAAAAAGATTTATTGAACAATTTGCTAAGTTTTTATCGGCGATGAGTTGAGAGAGACTGCCTCAATTAGATCTGACAGATCGAGAATTTATCAACCGCAACACGCTCTCTGTACAGGGACGTTTCGACGCGTTAATTTCTAGTGATACAGCTCATTTCAAATTCTGTATTTAACATTGTTTTAGCTTATATGTGGAGATCAAAGTTTTGTATGGAGTGCGTTTTAGTTCGTTTAAGGAGTTCATTTTTATTATCGATGTACGAGCCCCTTCCCAGTTCAGCGGGCCCAACTATTGAAATCTTAGTTTTTTTCTTATCAAACACAAATAATAAAAATGTAGCAGTTTAAAATATTAACAATGAATATTTTGATAATATATAGTAGAAAACACCAACTTTGTCACTCCCTAATCAAATTTGCAGCATAAAAATAACACATGTTGCAATTACAGCGTATCAACCTATTTTCATTTCATTGCATTTTTTGTTAGATTAATATAGCGGAATTGTCAGACACATCACTTTTTTAGATTCAAGATGGCAGTTACGCCCTTTAGCGGCCACTTCAGAAACATGAAAGTATTTTTCAGTGTTTTTTTCTTGGCCGTTTTAGTGCGTGTATCTGATCCCGTTTATCATTTAGATCTAATTATTTAGCGAAAAATTGCAAAACTAGGCGTTTTTGCGAGTCTAAAGTGCTAAAAATCAATTTTTACTATCGATGACTACGTGGAAGTGAAGCTTTGCTCAATGAGGTAACTTGGGGCGCTGAATATGAATATCATAGTGAAAAAACTCTGAAGTCTCAGCAGATTGAATGTAGGATGAAAAGTTGACAGGAAACCATTTTTCCGGGCTAGCTCTGTATCGACATCGAATTTGGAATCTACGCATCCGATTTAACCAGGAAACAAGCGTCCATCTCGATCATAGACGCGCAACAGTTTTTAGATCGCATTTTGGGTTGCACATTGGTAAAAAAACTAGTTACCTGGGGCTATCCGTGAATCCTAGCACTGGATTGTCATCGAATTCGGAATCTACACAACCGATTTACCTAGAAAACGAGCTGAATCAGATACCCAAAATCAGTGCTTTTCAAAAAGTTTATCCTCCACTTATTTTTGGAACGGGTAGCATGCAAGCGCAAGAAGAATTTTTTGCAAAACTTTTGTCTTCTTCTCTCGAGTCCATGGGTTTGAAAACATTTTTTCAGGTAGCCTGTTTATTCAGCTTTAATAGCCTGCTTTTCAAATCTCGATACGATCATTTGGCGCGGAGATATCTGACTTTGAATGAAAAAGGATCGCACAGAGAATGTAATAGTATTTCCGAAAACTGGAACAAATCTCCTATAAGATTTGATTTCTATCTTTATAGATTTTTCTTTGTTTCCTTAGTGCTGATTTTAAAAAAGTCAAGAAGCTTTTGGGCTATCAATACCGAACCCGATGTCATTTCACTTGTATCTGATCCCGTTTATCATTTAGATCTAATTATTTAGCGAAAAATTGCAAAACTACGCGTTTTTGCGACTCTATGGTACTAAAAATCCATTTTTACTATCGATGACTACGTGGAAGTGAAGCTTTGCTCGTTGAGGTAATTTGGGGCGCTGAATATGAATATTATAGTAAAAAAACTCTAAAGTTTAATCAGATTTAGGGTGAAAAGCTGACAGGAAACCATTTTTCCGGGCTAGCTCTGTATCGACATCGAATTTGGAATCTACGCATCCGATTTACCCAGGAAACAAGCGTCCATCTCGATCATAGACGCGCAACAGTTTTTAGATCGCATTTTGGGTTGAACATTGGTAAAAAACTAGTTACCCGTGAATCCTAGCACTGGATTGACATCGAATTCGGAATGTACACAACCGATTTATCTAGAAAACGAGCTGACTCAGACTCACTCAAAATCAATGCTTTTCAAAAAGTTTCTCCTCCACTTATTTTTTGAACGGGTACCATTTTTATCCTGAAATGTAGTGGTAGTTTTTGCGGTTTTTTTTTCAAGCATCTTAATCGATTTCCATTGAAAGACTACTCCCGCATTCGTCCCCATGACCTTCAAATAGCTCACCCTCACGAGACAAACATCGACCTGTGCATAATCCTGAGACCTTTCTACTCGACCCAGAACTTTTTTTCTGGATACACCACAGTGGTATCACCACCGAAGTTTAAAACCAGAAGGCTATTTTTATACACATCATCTTATTTGACTTTACCTCAGAAGCCAAACATGGCGAGGAAAATTTTCGAAATCGAGATATACTAAGTGACATATAAATCCGAACACCCAGTTTAAATGGTTTTATTTTAATAAAAGTTAGTGAATGTATTTATCTTACCGTAAATAACAAGTGAAAAAATTTTCAGCCTTATCAGTTGGAGATTCCGGTTTTTATACTGCTTTTTCTTAATTCACTAACGCTCTAAAAATGAATATTTCAGCCGCAGTAAAGAATCAACGTTGGCGGATTTTTGTTCTTGACATCCATTACGATCGGTTACGATGCCTAGAGTACGGAGACCTGTACGATTTCGTCAACTTAGTGAGTTTGATAGGGGCCGTATAGTGGGACTTCGGGAAGCTGGAGTTTCTTTTCGGGCAATTGCAGTTAGAGTGCAAAGAAGTGTAGACACTGTGGTTAGGTGTTGTCAGGCATGGCTTCGAGAAGGCCGTACGCAAAGAGCAAGGGGCACTGGACGCCGCCGTAGAACAACAGACCGTGAAGATCGCCGCCTAAGGGACCGTTTCTCCACTACCAGGTCCATTGCAAATGAATGGTTTGCAGAACACGGAAGACCCATTGGCATGCGAAGTGTTTACCGACGAATGAGAAGTTTTGGCTTGTTTTCATACCGGCCACACTGGGTCCTCCGTTTAACTCGAGAACACCGACGTAATCGCCTTGAGTGGTGCAGACAACGGTCACTCTGGGATCAGGAATGGAACAGTCTCGAGTCGAGTCTCGATTTTGTTTAGGCATGCACCATGGTCGTGCCAGGGTTAGAAGGCGACGTGGTGAAAGGAGGAATCCACAGCTTTTTGTTGAAGGACATGTTCATCACACTGTTGGATTAATGGTTTGGGGTGCTATAGCTTATGGTTCCAGGTCACCTTTAAGCCTCATCAGAGGTAATATGAACGCGCAGCGTTATATCCACGAAGTTCTAGAACCCCATCTTTTACCCTATCTTGACACCCTGGCAGATCCAACTTTCCAACAAGATAATGCCCGACCACATGTTGCAAGAGTCACAATAGACTTCTTTCAACATAATGATGTCACATTGTTACCATGGCCACCAAGATCTCCCGACTTATCCCCAATTGAGCACGTGTGGGATATGATGGGTAGGAGATTGCTCAATTTGCAACGTCCTCCTCAGACTCTAGAAGCACTTCGAGAGGAGTTGGTGGTTGCCTGGAATGAGATACCACAGGAGGACATTGACCACCTGATCAGAAGCATGCCTAGGCGCGTTGGAGAATGCGTAGCACATCAGGGTGCATCCACACATTATTAAAGGTCAAAGGGCTTTAAAGTAGTGCAATCATTTTGAAATTTTTTTCATTTACTTATTATGCTTCATTAAGTACTTATACAAAATTTTATTAAAATAAAACCATTTAAACTGGGTGTTCGGATTTATATGTCACTTAGTATATTATGTTTATTGGGTGACATGTGACTCATTTCCGTCGGTCGGTGTGTCTGTCGGTCTGTTTGTCCGCTCGGATTGTGATGAAATATTCTCATAAGGTTATTACTATGCCGAGGATGAAAACGCTTTATAGTTTTTGAAAATGAGTGGGGCTTTCTCGCATGGACTCTTTGTATTAAAGGGTCCAATGTATCGGTTTTATAATCGAGAGACTGTCCTTTTTCGTCATTACTCTATATGCAGAATTTCTTTTCTTTATGATGTTTATTCATGACGAAATAAATATTTTGAATTTGAATTTGAATTTGAGTGTGGTGGGCCAAAATAACCAAAAAAATTAAAATCGTTTAATGTAGATGTCTCACACAGAAAAACATGCAATTTAATTGAAAAATCGAATTTTTTCAAAAATACCTTTTAGTTTTTGCTTCTAGAAGCGATTTTTGATAAATCGACTGATACTGAAAAATTTTCCATGCATCTCCACATCTAGCTAGTGCCCGACCCTGTTGGAATGATTGGAGCTCTTTCACCAGATTTTATCTTTCGAAGAGATGAAGCTGTGTAGCTGTGCAGTTTTCGCCTCGAAAAATAACGTAATTGAATTCCGACATGCCAGCGCAGCACATGGCGATATTGATTCGGAAGCTGTGGACATACCACATCTGGCACTTCTGTTTGCTAAGCACACTTGACTGCATTTTTCAGAACTGTTGCGTTGAAATTTTGCTGATGCGATTTCGGCTGACAGTTTTTCATTAGAATATAGAATATAAAAAAAAATCAGATAAAACGCACTATTTTTGAGATTCACGGCTTGTTTAACGTATGAAGGATGTTAATTTTATAGGATCTTAAGAATTACAGTATATTCAGATAAGAGATAGACCGGATGTAAACAAAAGGTTCGGGTGATTTTCACGCTAACGCCGCCGTCTCGACGTAAAACAGGAGCCCTCATTGGTCAATTCGCAATTAAATGCCTATGCCGAGCGGCAGAGCAGTCGTATCAAGGCAGAGTCACATTCAGGTTCAGACGTGTTACGTATGTCGTGTGCATCATTGCAATTTGATATTTCTTTGGACGTTTTCGTTTGTTATCTTATTAAGTTGTTGAGTTTGTCGTTGTTATTGTTATACCTTGTTATTGATTGTTATTGTTATCAACTGCTTGCGCAAAATGCCCAGTAGTACAGATACTGCCGATGAAGTTGTAAACTCCTGTAGTCCACCTAGGAAACGCTCTAAAAAAAGACACCTGAGTGCAGAAATGAAAGAGGTCATTTTGAATATATATATAAGATCGAGCGCGAGGAGAACGAGGCATCAACCATCAAAGAAATTGTTGTGAAGGTTTCTCACAAAGTTGGGGTGTGTCGCGCATCAGTGTTTAATGTGTTAAGACAATACAAAAAAAATCACACCTTTTCTGAGCCAATGACCAATAAACATCGCAAAAGTATTGTTAAATCATTGGATGAAGCTGATAAGCGTGCGATTAGGAGGAAAGTGCATGAATTCTTCTTTAGGAATGAAATACCTACTATAGATAAAGTACTGCAGGAGGTAAATGGAGATACAACGTTGTCAAATTTCAAACGATCAACTGTCCATGCGTTACTGAAGCATTTAAATTTCAAATGGAAAAAACGGGGTCGTAATAGTTTACTACTGGATAGAGAAGAAATTGTGCTATGGAGGAGGGATTATTTAACAAAAATTGGGAAATATAGAAATCAAAACAGGAAGATTTATTACCTTGATGAAACGTGGGTAAACGCAGGACACACTACAAGTAAAGTATGGGTTGATGATTCTGTAACTTCATCCAGGAGGGCCTTTCTAGATGGACTGTCCACCGGATTAAAAAATTCAGCAGGTAAATACGAGTAATAGACAACAATCGGATGTTTTTCAAACCTTGGGAACAAGGTTCTAAACATTAATTCCAGGGGGCAGATAAAACAGATTACAAGTAACACAACTTTTATAACTTTCGATAAAATGCGTGGATGTTTTATTGTCATTTTAATTTGTTAGAACTTTTTTAAGCCATGTTTTTATGTGTTTTCGATATTTCAATAATCTTTTAATATAATCTTAAAATATGTCGAATATTATAAACTTAAAAAAAGTTACTAAGTTTTATATTGTGTACCGTTCCTAATATTTCTAATCATTTTAATTCATACTTTAAGCTTTATAAAGTTATAATTTGTTAATATTTATATTTGCGCGTATTTCAGGTTCCTGATCATTCATTTTTTAAAGGTTTATAACTTTAAATTAAATTGTGAAGCGCTGAGTAATCATACGACGTTCAATATTCTTTCTTTCAATATGACTAAATAATCCCAATTATAGCAATCTGATACTCATGTCTCAATGTTTTTTCGCTGAATGTGATGAAAACATTTGAAAAAGGTTCGCGTATTGAAATGAATCTACACCAGTTAGTACTTCGATTTGGTGCTTTGAGTCTAAGAAAACTGGAGATTACCACGAGGAAATGAATGGCGAATCGTTTGAACAGTGGTTTTCAAAAATTTTACCGAACTTAGAGGAAAACGCAGTAATTGTGTTGGATAATGCGCCTTATCATTCTCGAAGAATGGAGAAGGTCCCAACAACGGCTTCAAGGAAAGTTGATGTTCAAAATTGGCTCCGCTCGAAAAATATCAACTTTGAAGAAGCAATGCTGAAAGTACAATTATTAAGAATTGTCAAGGATCACAAGGCGGAATATCAAAAATACGCCATTGACGAAATGGCAGCAAGTCAAAATAAAACTGTGCTCCGTTTACCTCCATACCATTGCGAGGTCAATCCCATTGAGCTCATATGGGCAGAGGTTAAAAATTATATAGCTAAGCACAATACAACTTTTAAATTTTGTGACCTCAAAGGGTTTTTCGAAGAAGCACTAGAATTAATAACAGCGCAAAAATGAGAAAACTGTATTAAGCACGTGAAAGACAAAGTTGAAAAGAGAATGTGGGAACTGGACAATATTTTAGAGGAACAAGTCGAGCCATTCATTATTGACGTTGGTGCTTCAGGCAGTAGCGATGATGAAAGTTCATCAAGCTCATCTTTCCAATAAAAGATGTCGTTCATCAAATTCGGTAAGTTATAAGTAATTATAAAGCTACTGTATTTTTAAATTAATTATTGACATTTTTGAACCCATTTTGGCATAACCTATTCAAGAATCTACTTTCTGACAATGTTCAACCATGCACATTTTTTTACGTTTTGAACGTTTTAATTTGGTTGCATATTTACCTAGAAATTAAAAAATATACTAATCAATATTCTAAAAGCAATTTTAAGAGATATACGATTATTTTTAATTTAAGCTAATTTAAACGCCATTTTGAGATTATATTCGACTGTATTTCACCAAACATCAGGCGGCATCCGAAGCTGGAAATCGAAGCGAAAATTTTGAAACCCTTATGTATATTTACATCATTATATATTTCTTACCCCACCCCCACATGATCCTATATCCATCACCAATCGTATACACATCGAATTGTGCTAATTTACTACCAAGTTACGCAAAGCAGCATCTACTATCTAAAATATGTACTGCGTGACTCTTAATACGTCCCTGCCGAATGTTACAGCGTTCGATGATCACGTGGTCTTGTTTATGTCCGGTCTATCTCTTATCTGAATATACTGTAGTATAACTCGAAAACGGCTAATTTTCGGACAGTAGTGTCTATAGTAACATCTTACTACTTAACCCCTTTGCACATATACCTGGAAGGCGAGGCAAGAAGGGTATCTTATAGACTACACCCAACTAACAATTATCACTCCTATTAGAGTTGCAGTATTCCTTAAACAGCATTGTATACTGTAAGAACATTAGCAAAACCCTCTTAGAACTGCTATACAAGCGGAATGGGCACACCTAATAGGACACTTCAGTCATTTAAGAGGTTGTATAAGGGCTGCAGGTAACAGCTATAAAACAAAAGTGTAAGCCTCTTACAGCCGCTATAGGACATTTGCGTCAGTGCAAGATTCAGTTTTTGTCAACTATACAACTATTCTGTTACGTGATTCTACTTTATTGCAAATTGCAACCGAACTATTTCTTATGTATTGTATAGACGAAGTGAAGAATATATAACTAACACATTACAGTTATCTTGATTACTTACATATCGGCCATTGTGAATTTCATACACAGGTATATGATAACTTCTACACTTTGATATAGGGCTATTGAATTACTTGCGCAGCAAATTTTATTGTGATTTACCCAATTTGTACGGGCTTGCTGTTTGATTCATAGATAGATAGATACTTTGACAATGATCAAAAGTATGTCTAGATTGTGAAGATGGAAAACTGAACTTATCTGCGTTAAATCTTCCACAAATCCTATATTTAGACACAATTGCACTAATGTTTATCACTTTATATCTGTAATTTCGAACTGAAACATAATTATTTAATACTAAATAGAGGAATACATGTTTGCCCAATATGGCGGGTGGTTGTGTATAATCATGGCATCGTCCATATTGTCTTTGGTTTATTAGAATATTTTGGTGTTGCCTGCAGGTGCTATACAACAGTTTGACAAGCCTCTGAAATGAAATACCGACAGATTCGAATGATTTGCCCAGAATTTGTACCAGATCTATATCTTCTGTTTGAACAGTTGATAAAACCTTTTGAACCAATCCGCATGCGTTGTTTGTCGTAAAACATTGGTTATGGCATTTTACAAAAATATGACAGCTGAAAGTTAGGTTATGGTGAAGTTGTTTACCAACATATTTAGCATACGTACAGCCTTTGACAGTTACTAAACAACAGTTGTATAAGTGCAAATTGCACAGCAAAACAACAAGGCTCGGGTTTGTTTTATAAACGTTACCATGGATGCCACAACACAACGATTTCGACTAACGTGCAAATATGCCGTATAAAATAGTTGTATAAACGTTTATGCAATAGTTAAAAATTTGCCCTGTAAGATGTTGTATAACTATGCTATAAGAATATTTTAAACACCTCGTTTTAGAGCAAATATGTTGCAAAAAGCAAATTTGCATTCCACACAACATTAAGCCAGCATTTTGGTGTTCAGGAAACAACAATAGAGAGCTTTTATGGCTGAACGGTTCTTTTACCAAAAGCTTATACCACTACTTTGCTAGTTGAGCATATTTTCTCGTTATTGTATAATTACGAAAAAAGATCAATTCAATTGGATCAACGCCATAATACGTCAACTTCGCTATTAACATCTCATGATTCATTTCAAATCAAATGCTCTAGTGATATTATCAGCCAACATTAGGAGGGAAGTAGTTGTTATAATATTACAGTGATTGCCGACCAAAGGGGATTCTTTAAAAACAAGAAAATACGATACATCTCAGCTTGTTTAGTAGAATCCATATTGGATCTCTCAAAATACAGCATCGTAGATAATGTAATACGTCACAGATTTTCCTGCAAAAAAATAACCACAAACTTCAAGTTCGACGATCTGACATAGCAAAGGTAGTAGAAACAAGGTGACCACTTTATTATTCATGATGAATTTCGTCAATCTCCATCACTTAATTTTTTGACGTTCTGTCAAACCACCGTGTTTTGTTAGGGCTAAGAAGTAGTTTTCTGCGTTTTAAACAAGGCTTAGCCTCGAATACTGCTCACATGTTTGGAGTGCTGCAGTCCCGACTACATGCTGTTCATAGGAGGGTTGCCCTTCCGATTAATGTCTCTTCTACGAGCCCCTTCCCATTTCAGTTGGCCCACTTCAAGGTTTGTATCAAAATATGCCTTTATAAACTAAACATGACGAAACTAGTTACTTCTAAAACAATTTATTTTCTCAAAAACATTTTAGATACACTCTAGTCGTAAAAAATACATAGTTGAAATCACTTAGACCTATAACTAATAGAACATCTGAACAAATAAACAAAGTTAACAAAGCATCAATTGAAAGATTACCATTGGGTAACATCACCTTTACTTTTTATTACGGCTGAAATTCTTTGGGGCATAATATTAACCAAGTTTTGGCAAACATTTGGTGTAAAACAATCCCATATTTATTATTATTATTATTATGATAATTGAGATGAGCAGAGTACACAGTACTATAAGCTCATGCAGTAAATATAGTGTACCGACACGTAACACAAATACATCAAATAGAAAAAAATAAAAAAAGACAGTTCATAGCTATAAAGTTTGTACACTCCTCCAGCTATCATACTGCACTTTGAAGCTATTAACTGAAGTAGCACCAACCACACTTTCAGGTAAACTATTCCAGGTGTTGAATATGCGGTTGGGAAGAAACCACTGTCGGACTGTTGTTTTAAATGGCTCCTTATGCAGTTTGAAGCTGTGTCCGCGTAGATTGCTGCGCGACAGACGGTATAGATGCATGAGGTTGATGCCCATCAAACCGTGAAGTATCCTGAACGTAACTATAAGATCGCCACGAAGTCTTCGCTCAGAGAATGAGGTCAGGTTGAATAATTCAAGGCGATCTTCATAGTTTGGTCTTCGTGCTCCAAAAGGGATACGAGTAACCCGACGCTGTACTGATTCGACGAGATTTCTATCGCGCAGAAGCACAGTGTCCCATACCGGGCCAGCGAATTCAAGAATTGGCCTCACGAATGCCTTCTAAATGTAGGCGCAAGTGTTGACATCGGATCCTTTGAAAGACCTCTCCAGCATGTATAGAAGTTTCTTGGCTTTTGTTGTAACGTGGTGAATATGCTCTGACCAGGAAAGACGATCGTTGACTACAACGCCCAGATCAGTGTGGCTGGAAACTGCTTCGATGTTGTGGTCAGAGATCTTGTATGTAAATCGCGGATTTGTCTTCCCGAGGTGAAGGACACAACACTTAGTTAGATTTAAGGGTAAAAGCCAACTGACTGACCATTGACAAACAATATCAAGATCTCGTTGAAGCATAGCAGAATTTACGACAGTATTGTAAATCTTGGTGTCGTCGGCATAAGCTGAACATGTGGAGGAAATCAATGCGGGCAGGTCACTTGTATACAGAAGGAACAGCACTGGCCCCAAGACAGAGCCTTGAGGAACTCCACTTGCTACATGATGAAGGTGAGACTGGCTATCACTGACGCGCACAGAGAAAGTCCTCCCGGTGAGAAAAGCCTTAATCCACAGCAACAACTCGCCTCTTATTCCCATACATTCCAACTTAAACAGAAGCCTTCTATGTGGTATGCGATCGAAAGCCCTAGAAAAATCTAAGTAGATTATATCAACAGGAGTCTTTGTGTCCAGATACTGAGTCCAATCGTTGAGAGAGTGGAGAAGGTTGGTCATTATTGATCGACCAGCGAGAAATCCATGCTGATTCTTAGGGATAAGGTCATTTTCGAAAGCAAATGACAGGAGCTTATCTAATATGATTCTTTCAGCTATTTTGGCGGCGATAGGAACGAGACTTATTGGTCGATAATTTTTAGCGGAGGATTTGTCGCCCTTTTTGAATACAGGGATAACTGAAGCACTAAGCCAGCATGAGGGTAGGCTATGAGATCTAAAAGACGATGTGAATATCAAGCTTAATGGTAGGGCCAGTGCTGGAGCGCAGTGTTTAAGTACAGCAGCCGTCATCTCATCTTTACCAGGGGAGGAAGAGGTCTTCAGATTTCGCAGGTGCATTAATACATCTTCAGGCAGGAACTCAACTTCGCAAAGGCTGTTGGGACACCTATGGCAGATAGTGGTCGGTAGAAGGTCTCCATTAGGCTCATCGACGAAGTCATCACTAAAGGACTCTGCCAGTAAGTTGGCAGATTCGGTGGCATCCATGTGGAGCTGACCGTCAGCGTCGCGGATCTGAGGTGATGAAACTTTGGAATTCAGGTTTGTTCTTAGATACCGAAACAGCTTCTTCTTATTTTTGGATGTAACGAGTTTTCGTTCATAAGCATGTTTGGCATTATTTAACGTTCTAGATATGAGGTTAGAAAAGGATCGATGAGACACGTAATCTTGTGAATGGCCACTCCTCCTAAACCGTTGCCACAAAGATCTCTTGTGACGAAGCATCCTCGATATGTTAGAGTTGATCCAGGGCTTTGAGGGGTCACAGTATACCTTCTTTTCAACAGTATTGTCAGCCGTTTCGCTTAGGACTCGTTGAGCGAAAGTGTCCCACATATCTTGGGTGCTACGGTTGTTAAGCTTTTGTCTCGGTTCGGTGATTGTACGAGCAGGATGTTGTCGTATAACCTTTTTCGTCTCGTGCCACAAAGTTTCAATAGGTGACAGATCTGGACTGCTAGAAACCCATGTCAAAAGTGGTACATTGTTTTCTTCCATCCATCTTATAGCCTTTTTTGAGGTATGGCACGCTACACCATCTTGCTGAAACACAAAATCTTGGCCGGATGTCAAACATTCTTCCATCACTGGTAAAAGCAATTCTTCTAAAATTGCAAAATATTTGTTTGTATCCATATTTCCATCAATAAAATGAAGTTTTCCTACTCCTTTTGATGACATACTGCCCCAGACCATAATGGATGCTGGAAATTTCACTTTTCTCTTCAGACAGTCAACATGGAATGCTTCATTTTTTGCGAATAACTCTACTGCGACAAACTTCGAATCGGGCCTCATCACTCCATTGTATTGCACACCATTGTTGAGGTGTCCGTTGTCTAATGTTTTTTAGCCCATCTAAGCCGATTTTTCTTTTGCAGTGGAGTTAACAGTGACTTTTCTTTGGCCTATAAACGAGTTGTGCAACTTTAGGGTTTTTACTTCACTTTTTTCATAAGAAAACTTACCCTGCAAGTGCTAAATCCCAGTTTGTGGGCCTCTCTATTAACTGAACCAGTTACGTTATATCTTCTAACAATGTTTCTCAGACTGTACCGCGATAAGTCTAACAAAGTTGCAATTTCTGAGTTTGATTTCCCAGAATTAAAAAATTTAATTATCGGTAACCGAATGTTCTCACTAATAACCTTTCCTCTACCCGTTATGAAAACCTTAACTACCCAAAACTATTTTAAACGTATTCTGACAGCTGTGATTAATAAAAACAATTGTCATGGCTTTTATTTTTCACAGCCACCTATGCGTTATAGACTTATTTTGCATTGAAATGAAAATAGGTTGATATGCTGCAATTGCAACATGTGTTATTTTTATGCTGCAAATTTGATTAGGTAGTGATAAATTTGGCGTTTTCTACTACATATTATCAAAATATTCATTGCTAATATTTTAAACCTATAACATCCTGCTACATTTTTATTATCTGTGTTTGATAAGAAAAAAAACAAAGGTTTCAATAGTTGGGACAACTGAAGTGGGAAGGGGCTCGTATAACGGACCCGTTCCGCAATACCTTGTTGTTTTTATCTAGTTCGAAATCATTTCTATGTTTCCGAATCTCTCAAACTAACGAATTTAGCAGTTCCTTCTCAAAACTCAAACATAATCCGGCACAGCGGTCAATCTCCTCAGACGCCGGAAGCTGGGGCGTTGTTAGTGCTTCCGTACGTCCTCCTAATTCTAATTCCCCCAAATGCAAAACACAAACAGCCATGAGGAAACAGCGGTCCCCGGGATTGTTGACTTAAGACCAACAAAGCAGAAGTCAGCTTTGCTACCGCAGCGGCACCGTAACAGATAAATGTGTGTTTTTGCTGTTTCCGCTTTTTTTTAGAATCGTAAAATACGGACTAAAGATGATTTCGTATAGGGTATTGCTTATTCCCTCTAGTTTGTCTTGAACGCGTTGGCAGCTCTCTAAGGCACTGTACATTGCCAAAGACAGCTGAACAAATCAAATATCTTAATTTTCTTCATAATTCGGTACCAAATTTTGTGAGAAAATGCGTTACTGAATTTAGTTCCCAATTTGTTCACAAATTACGATCCGTAAAGTAACACTGATCAACAGCCAAAAAATATCCTAAATAAAATCAACAAAATATTACTGTTTTTAATGTGCTAAAAACGGAATGAAACATATTTTTTCAATATTAGTTCAAGTTTTAGAGATACGGTAATTATATGTGTTCCTGCTGTGACAGTGTTATTATACTGTAATTCACAAGAATGCACGTGCTACATTTTGATATTCGGCAAGGAAAGATGATGTAATCGGCATGATTGTGTTACGTTATACATACGTGTACATTATATTGTTTTATACTAGCCATTTTTTCCTCAGTTGGCTGACAACGTTCATGCAAGATGTCTCGAAAGTGTGTAAACAATCCAGATCAGTTTTGTTACGTGTGTGGTGATGTGACTTTTGCGTCTCAGAGACGGTCTATTACTCCACTAATAACAAAGGCATATCAGCTTTATTTCGGTTGTAAACTAGGTGATCAAGACAAACAGTGGGCACCCCACATCTGCTGTAATACATGTGCTTCAAGTCTGAGGATCTGGTTAAATGGCAAAAAACGGTCTATGCGCTTTGCTGTCCCAATGGTTTGGAGAGAGCCTACAAATCATATTAATGATTGTTACTTTTGCATGGTACCTTGTGTTGGACAAGCTACAGGTATGTCCAAGAAAAAAAAATCGGTTATTAACTACCCAAACATACCATCTGCGATGAGACCTGTGCCTCACAGTGACGAAAATCCTATTCCAAAACTCCCAGAATCCTACACTTGCGAATCAGAAAACGAATCAGATCATGCCGATCGAGTGATTCGTCAGGAAGAAGATATGCCATCAACGTCAAGAGATCCTGATTTTATACCGAGCACGTCATGCCACCAACCGCACAAAATAACACAGTCAGAATTAACTGATCTTGTAAGAGATTTAGAATTTCCAAAATGTAAGGCAGAGATGTTTCGGTATGTGTTTTTCGTAAACGCCACAAAGACTTAAAACCATTTTTCAATATGGAGAATAACTTGGTTTGCAGTAACATTAATGGCTTACTGGCGGCTTTAAATATAAACTATAACCCAGAAGAATGGAGATTGTTTATAGACAGTTCAACATTGAGTTTAAGGCAGTGTTATTGCATATTGTAAATATTTTACCATCTCTTCCTGTAGGGTATGCAGTTCACATGAAAGAATCATATGACAATATGAAGTACCTATTGACATGCATAAAATACGATGAGCACCAATGGCATATTTGAGGCGATTTGAAAGTTGTTGCACTTTTACTTGGGCTGCAGCTAGGCTACACAAAGTTTTGCTGTTTTTTGTGTGAATGGGACAGTCGGGCAAAGGCACTTCATTACAACAGACAAAACTGGCCTGTTCGTCAATTCCTAGAGCCAGGTCAAAAAAATGTACAGCATATGCAAGTTGGGCCTAATGAAAAACTTTGTCAAGGCATGAGATAGAGATGGGTCAGCTTTTCAATACCTGCGTCAGAAATTTCCAAGACTAAGTGAGGCAAAGATTGAAGAAGGTATTTTTGTTGGGCCACAGATTCGAAATATTTTGAAAGATACACAGTTTGAAAACACTTTAACAGGTATTGAAAAAACTGCTTGGAATGATTTCCGTCTGGTGGTCACTAATTTCTTGGGAAATAGAAAAGCTGACAACTATAAAACCCTTGTCAAAAATATGCTGTCATCGTATCAAAAGATGGGCTGTAATATGTCTCTTAAGATACATTTCCTACACTCACACCTGGACTTTTTTCCTGACAATTGCGGAGCCGTAAGTGATGAGCACGGCGAACGTTTTCATCAGGATATTTCAACAATGGAAAAAAGGTACCAGGGAAAGTGGAATCCTTCCATGCTTGCAGACTACTATTGGACTCTTGGTAGAGATGCTCCAGAAACTATCCATAAAGGAACAGCAAAAAGACAGCGCATATAGTGATCCTTATAAGTATATGAATCTTGTTACTTTTTTTAATATATCCTTAAAAATAAAAAGTTTTTTTTCTGAACCGCAACTAATTTTTTTAATTCATTGTCATTTTTGGATTCAGCGCCCCAAAATTAACAAAGAAGTGCACTTTTCCCACAAGATACAATTAAAAAACTAAAATTTGTTGTCCAGTGTAATTTTTAGTTGGGAAACCCTTGTGGTAGAGGACTCCCTTTCAATATTAATTCTGCCGCTCGTTTTGTTTTCCACACTTTTCACTTTTCTGGAATTTATAATTGAACAAACTGTCATGCCTTATTCACTTATACGTCAGATTGGCAATGCAATGGCAAAACTCTCGAGACTTTCTGGCTCTGAATCGAGAACGAACATCTTGATTCGGATTGATCGAATTCAACTAATTAACACAACAGCTTCCTTGTAAGAGAGTAAGGCTGGCCCTGAATATTCAAGGACAACCCATAGCAAAAAGCTAAACGAGGAGTATATCTGCTTTCGGGAATATATACAGGGTGGCGCATCGAAAACGAAACAGACGCATTTACTGGCAGCTCAGTTTTCTTTTTGGAAAAACGCTCAGACTCATCGATTTTTTTTTCGATGGGGACACACGTTAACACGTGCAGCCCCCTGGGCGGGGATGACACCAACCCTCAAATCTTAAACGGAAAGGGGGGTCGAGTGATGCCTTATTTTAAAGGTCTTTCAATTCCCTTGATAATGATGTAAAATACATGACCTTCAGTTCAGTAGTTTTGAAGAATCTTTGTTGCTAAGAGAACTTGTAACCACGTCGCCTTCTAACCCTGGCACGAGCATCGTGCATGCCTAAGCAAAATCGAGACTCGTCACTAAAGACAATACTGTTCCATTCCTAATCCCAGAGTGACCGTTGTCTGCACCACTCAAGACGATTACGTCGGTGTTCTCGAGTTAAAGGGAGGACCCAGTGTGGCCGGTATGAAAACAAGCCAAAACTGCTCATTCGTCGCTAAACACTTCGCATGCCAATAGGTCTTCCGTGTTCTGCAAACCATTCATTTGCAATGGACCTGGTAGTGGAGAAACGGTCTCTTAAGGCCAATAATCTTAGGCGGCGATCTTCACGGTGTGTTGTTCTACGGCGGCGTCCAGTGCCCCTTGCTCTTTGCGTACGGCCTTCTCGAAGCCATGCCTGACAACACCTAACCACAGTGTCTACACTTCTTGCACTGCAATTGCCCGAAAAGAAAGTCCAGCTTCCCGAAGTCCCACTATACGGCCCCTATCAAACTCACTAAGTTGACGAAATCGTACAGGTCTCCGTACTCTAGGCATCGTAACCGATCGTAAAGGATGTCGAGAACCAAAATCCGCCAACGTTGATTCTTTACTGCGGCTGAAATATTCATTTTTAGAGCGTTAGTGAATTAAAAAAAAGCAGTATAAAAACCGGAATGTCCAACTGATAAGGCTGACAATTTTTTCACTTGTTATTTACAGTAAGATAAATACATTCACCAACTTTTATTAAAATAAAACCATTTAAACTATATAAATGGAAGACTTGTCTTTGGGAATATCGACAAAGTAAACAAAGCGACTTACAAATACTCAAGCTTTCGACAGGCTATACTGTCCTCTTTAGGAGTTCGTCAATGAGATTGGTGGCAGATGTATAAAATTGTGTTTCTGAACACAAAGCTAGATGACAGAAAATTGGATTTACGCGGATCCTTTTTCAGCAACGGTGGAGAACATAATTATGTTTTAATGATGTAATATGTATGGATTGGTACGAACATTCTTCTTTATATGAAATCTCTAAAAGCTTCACAGATTCACGACATCTTGGGTTAATCTAGAATTATCTTAGGTGTATTTGATTATGAAATCCCATAAGTATACTAAGTGACATATAAATACAAACACCCAGTTTAAATGGTTTTATTTTAATAAAATTTTGTATAAGTACTTAATGAAGCATAATAAGTAAACGATAAAAATTTCAAAATGATTGCACTGCTTTAAAGCCCTTTGACCTTTAATAATGTGTGGATGCACCCTGATGTGCTACGCATTCTCCCACGCGCCTAGGCATGCTTCTGATCAGGTGGTCAATGTCCTCCTGTGGTTTCTCATTCCAGGCAACCACCAACTCCTCTCGAAGTGCTTCTAGAGTCTGAGGAGGACGTTGCAAATTGAGCAATCTCCTAATCTCCTACCCATCATATCCCACACGTGCTCAATTGGGGATAAATCGGGAGATCTTGGTGGCCATGGTAACAATGTGACATCATTATGTTGAAAGAAGTCTATTGTGACTCTTGCGACATGTTTTCGGGCATTATCTTGTTGGAAAGTTGGATCTGCCAGGGCGTCAAGATAGGGTAAAAGTTGGGGTTCAGGAACTTCATGGATATAACGCTGCGCGTTGATGTTACCTCTGATGAAAATTAAAGGTGACCTGGAACCATAAGCTATAGCACCCCAAACCATAACTCCAACAGTGTGATGAACATGTCTTTCAACAAAAAACTGTGGATTCCTCCTTTCACCACATCGCCTTCTAACCCTGGCACGACCATCGTGCATGCCTAAACAAAATCGAGACTCGTCACTAAAGACAATACTGTTCCATTCCTGATCCCAGAGTGACCGTTGTCTGCACCACTCAAGGCGATTACGTCGGTGTTCTCGAGTTTTAAAGGGAGGACCCAGTGTGGCCGGTATGAAAACAAGCCAAAATTTCTCATTCGTCGGTAAACACTTCGCATGCCAATAGGTCTTCCGTGTTCTGCAAACCATTCATTTGCAATGGACCTGGTAGTGGAGAAACGGTCCCTTAAGGCCAATAATCTTAGGCGGCGATCTTCACGGTCTGTTGTTCTACGGCGGCGTCCAGTGCCCCTTGCTCTTTGCGTACGGCCTTCTCGAAGCCATGCCTGACAACACAATTGCCCGAAAAGAAAGTCCAGCTTCCCGAAGTCCCACTATACGGCCCCTATCAAACTCACTAAGTTGACGAAATCGTACAGGTCTCCGTACTCTAGACATCGTAACCGATCGTAAAGGATGTCGAGAACCAAAATCCGCCAACGTTGATTCTCTACTGCGGCTGAAATATTCATTTTTAGAGCGTTAGTGAATTAAAAAAAAGCAGTATAAAAACCGGAATGTCTAACTGATAAAGCTGAAAATTTTTTCACTTGTTATTTACAGTAAGATAAATACATTCACCAACTTTTATTAAAATAAAACCATTTAAACTATATATAAATGGAAGACTTGTCTTTGGGAATATCGACAAAGTAAACAAAGTGACTTACAAATACTCAAGCTTTCGACAGGCTATGCTGTCCTCTTCAGGAGTTCGTCAATGAAATTGGTGCTAGATGTATAAAATTGTGTTTCTGAACACATAGCTAGATGACAAAAAATTGGATTTACTCGGATCCTTTTTCAGCAACGGTGGAGAACATAATTATGTTTTAATGATGTAATATGTATGGATTGGTACGAACATTCTTGTTTATATAAAATCTCTTAAAGCTTCACAGATTCACGACATCTTGGGCTAATCTAGAATTATCTTAGGTGCATTTGATTATGAAATCCCATAAGTATGTAGCATCAATTTCCTCCTATTAAGAAAGTCCATCCGAATATGTGATAAAACGCGGAGAATTCCGTTTAAAAAATGTGGATCAAAATTGGAACCCCATATATAATTGTAAGTATTTTAGCATCATGCCTCCAGATTTATTTTTTTTTTGTGAGGGGGGAATGCGTTTATGCACCATACCATAGCCCGAGCTACGGCGTGTGTGGGACTCCAGGTTGTCTTGAGGAGACCACCTAATACCCACTAAACCCTAACCTCCGCGTGGCCCGACTCATCAGCGTCTCGGTAAGCCATGTGTTGTGCGTGACCTGCGGTCTGCTACAACGTCTTCTCATGTGTTTCACTCTCTGGGAACGCCGGGTTGGTTCCATTTACCTCGCACAGTTCTATGGATGTCGTTAAGCGAGCATCGATATAGGGTTTGCTATGTTCCCTTGAAACTCTTGTTTTCGAAAAATCAAGAGTTTCAAGTCCTCTTACCTATACAGGGTGACTTCGAAGTTGAGTCATTTATTTTAACAGTGAGTAGATCTGATCAAAAGAAATGTTTTTTTCCTTTACCATTTTTCTGGTAAAATTAAAGTAACAAAGTTATAGCCCTTTGGAAGTTTGAGTACCGCCCTGTCTCAATGATAATATTATGTGCTCGTGTTTGGCAACAACGGATATAATCCGCCTTGTCGGTTCATCGCATCGGAAACAAAAAAGCGAAAGAATTTGGAACGATGTTTTTACAATTATTTCATTCAGTTGTATACAGTCAGTGTCCGTCGGTAACGCGTGAGTGAATAGTGGTGTCTGTTGCGTGGCTCAAACGAAATAAAAAATGGCACATGTTTATGCGGATCGGTTTCCCAATCGAGCGCAACCAACCCCTCGTGCCTTTGTTAATGTAGTACAACGGGCTCGTGAATCAGGTGACTTAAGACCTCACATGGGGACGGCATGCCGGTGCTCCAAGACCTCACGATCAAATACAGGTCCGCATTGAAATACTTGTCGGGAGGATACTTTATAAAACAAGGTAAATTTTTTTTTTAATTTTTTTTTATTTTTACACACATATTTTGATTTATCTTCCTTCTACAATCATTATCTGAAAATTAATGACTCAACTTCAAAGTCACCCTGTATATTGTTCCTGGTCCTGGTCCTGGTTGGTCCTGGTTCTGGTGGGTCCTGGTCCCGGTGGGTCCTGGTCCCGGTGGGTCCTGGTCCCGGTGGGTCCTGGTCCCGGTGGGTCCTAGTCCTGGTGGGTCCTGGTCCCGGTGGTTCCTGGTCCTCTGCATCCACGCTGTGGGGGGGGGGGGAGCAACCGCGGGTTCTCTTAGTCTCCCAGTCAAGGTTCCAGCTAGCGGGTGCCAACTGGGACCTTGGTCTAGGGTACCTGGTTCTGCGGTTGCGAGGCCTCTCGTCCGGATCATAGTCCAAATAATTGTAAGTATTTTAGCATCATGCCTCCAGACACCATATATAGACATCAACAAATAGTTTTTGGATGAATACTTGGGTAGGGACACCTTGTACAGACGCTATTAAATTGCATTGTATTTGTATAAATTGCATATTATGTATCCGATATGAATATACAAACAACGTGCCAAGTTAACCGCTCGTAAATAACTGGAATGGTTCATTTAGGTATCGAATATGACGTTTATCGTGAACTAACATGGCTGCCGCAATTGCTCCCGTACATGTCCAGTTTTCGCAATTATTTTTTAATGATGACAATATACATTGTAATCCGCATCGTACAATTATTGCATTTCAAACCCAAATTGACGCATCCTTTTGATGGTACCAATAAAATGTTTACATGGATGTTTACGTACGTTCGTTTGGTACTTATTTAAAAATAAGTGGATGATTTCATTACGCGTATTCGATATTCAATAACTTTGTTATGCGCCAACCTTTTATTATCGTTATTTCAAAAAACTTTAATTTTGATTTTTATTTTGTTGCAGGAGGCCTGCATCATGCTTAAGGGTAAGTAAGCCTACCTACGCAAGGAATCAGATATCAACGTTTCAGATGAAAGGACCCCACTCCGAGGAGGAACCTTGGCCTCAGTGCCTCTGCATTCTACTGCCAAGCGTAAATAGTAGCTTAGATGACTATCTCACTGTGTTTTTTATATTGCAGTGCCGGTTTTTGGGCCGTACCACAATTTATGTTGTTATCGCTTGATATTTGCAAATAAGCGTTTATATCTATACAGGGTGAGTGCGAAAGGTTGGAAAATCTCGAAACTGGAGATACTACAGACCAAAATGTGTTACTTGACCTAAGCATACCTCAGTCCAGAAGTTGATAGCGTGCGAGATACAGGGTGTCAATTTTATTTTATATTTTTCCTTATTTCAGATTTTGGCACAAGACTCAGTATAGGGAGGTTTTCTAGTGTTAGAAACAAGAATCCGTTATTTTTGATGGCTAAATTTCTAGAGGGCGTCACTTAGGTACAGAACTATTTCGGTAAATAACTTATCATAACACTTTTGTGCCACCCTGTATACAACTGACTGAAAAATCTTATTTCCTCGTATTTCCACAACAAAAAAAGGTTAACTTGTCAGTGCTTAAAGCTAATAGTTTTCGTTTTAAAAGTTCCAATGCATTATTTGTACCATAACACTGGACAACAAATTTTAGTTTTTTAATTGTATCTTGTGGGAAAAGTGCACTTCTTTGTTAATTTTGGGGCGCTGAATCCAAAAATGACAATGAATTAAAAAAATTAGTTGCGGTTTAGAAAAAAAACTTTTTATTTTTAAGGATATATTAAAAAAAGTAACAAGATTCATATACTTATAAGAATCACTATATGCACTATCTTTTTGCTGTTCTTTTATGGATCGTTTCTGGAGCATCTCTACCAAGAGCCCAACAGTAGTCTGCAAGCATGGAAGGATTCCACTTTCCCTGGTACCTTTTTTCCATTGTTGAAATATCCTGATGAAAACGTTCGCCGTGCTCATCACTTACGGCTCCGCAATTGTCAGGAAAAAAGTCCAGGTGTGAGTGTAGGAAATGTATCTTAAGAGACATATTACAGCCCATCTTTTGATACGATGACAGCATATTATTGACAAGGGTTTTATAGTTGTCAGCTTTTCTATTTTCCAAGAAATTAGTGACCACCAGACGGAAATCATTCCAAGCAGTTTTTTCAATACCTGTTAAAGTGTTTTCAAACTGTGTATCTTTCAAAATATTTCGAATCTGTGGCCCAACAAAAATACCTTCTTTAACCTTTGCCTCACTTAGTCTTGGAAATTTCTGACGCAGGTATTGAAAAGCTGACCCATCTCTACCTAATGGCTTGACAAAGTTTTTCATTAGGCCCAACTTGATATGTAGTGGTGGTAATAAAATTGTTTTTCGAATCTACTAATGGCATATGCTGTACATTTTTTTGACCTGGCTCTAGTATTTGACGAACAGGCCAGTTTTGTCTTGGGTAATGAAGTGCCTTTGCCCGACTGTCCCATTCACACAAAAAACAGCAAAACTTTGTCTAGCCTAGCTGCAGTCCAAGTAAAAGTGCAACAACTTTCAAATCGCCACAAATATGCCATTGGTGCTCATCGTATTTTATGCATGTCAATAGGTACTTCATATTGTCATATGATTCTTTCATGTGAACTGCATACCCTACAGGAAGAGATGGTAAAATATTTCCAATATACAATAACACTGCCTTTAAACTCAATGTTGAACTGTCTATAAACAATCTCCATTCTTCTGGATTATAGTTTATATTTAAAGCCGCCAGTAAGCCGTTAATGTTACTGCAGAAAGTTATTCTCCATATTGAAAAATAGTTCTAAGTCTTTGTGGCGTTTACGAAAAACACATACCGAAACATCGTCTTCTAACAAGTTCCACTGCTGCAGTCTTGATCCAAGTAACTCTGCCTTACATTTTGGAAGTTCTAAATCTCTTACAAGATCATTTAATTCTGACTGTGTTATTTTGTGCGGTTGGTGCAGGATCTCTTGACGTTGATGGCATATCTTCTTCCTGACGAATCACTCGATCGCCATGATCTGATTCGTTTTCTGATTCGCAAGTGTAGGATTCTGGGGGTTTTGGAATAGGATTTTTGTCACTGTGAGGCACAGGTCTCATCGCAGATGGTATGTTTGGGTAGTTAATAACCGATTTTTTTTTTCTTGGACATACCTGTGGCTTGTCCAACACAAGGTACCATGCAAAAGTAACAATCATTAATATGATTTGTAGGCTCTCTCCAAACCATTGGGACAGCAAAGCGCATAGACCGTTTTCTGCCATTTAACCAGCTCCTCAGACTTGAAGCACATGTATTACAGCAGATGTGGGGTGCCCACTGTTTGTCTTGATCACCTAGTTTACAACCGAAATAAAGCTGATATGCCTTTGTTATTAGTGGAGTAATAGACCGTCTCTGAGACGCAAAAGTCACATCACCACACACGTAACAAAACTGATCTGGATTGTGGAAAATGGCTAATATAAAACAATATAATGTACACGTATGTATAACGTAACACAATCATGCCGATTACATCATCTTTCCTTGCCGAATATAAAAATGTAGCACATGCATCCTTGTGAATTACAGTATATTAACACTGTCACAGCAGGAACACATATAATTACCGTATCTCTAAAACTTGAACTAATATTGAAAAAATAAGTTTCATTCCGGTTTTAGCACACTAAAAATAGTAATATTTTGTTGATTTTATTTAGGATATTTTTTGGCCGTTGATCAGTGTAATAATAAAACATTTTTCTAACATAATCCAGTTTCTTTGGATAATATCTGAGTAGCTTTGGTATGATTTCTAATATTTGTCATAATATTGCTTTAAACTTCATGAATAAAAGTCATCAAAGCAACTTGATTATTATGTTATAAAAATGTTTTATCGTCATGGTACTAATAATGCATTGGAACCTTTAAAAACAAATATCTCGAAAACTATTAGCTTTAGGTACTTCGCACACGTGAACCTTTTTTCTTGAGCAAATACGAGAAAATAAGATTTTTCGGTCAGTTATTGTATACAGGGTAGCACAAAAAAGTTATTAAAAGTTATTCACCAATATAGTGCAGTAAGTGACAACTTCTAGAAGTTTGGCTATAATAAAATAACGGATTCTTCCTTCTAACACTAGAAAACCTCCCTATACCGAGTTTTATGCCAAAATCTGGAATACTTCTCAAGCAATAAGAAAAAATAGAAAATTAAATTGTAACTTTGACAACTATCAACTTTTGGACTGAGGTATGCTTAGGTCAATTTACATATTTTGGTCTGTAGTATCTCCAGTTTCGAGATTTCACAACCCATACTTAAAATGACCAGATCCTAAGTTCAACTATCGCATGAATTGACATACCGACTAACACACAAACTGACAGACAGAAAAATGTATGGTTTCTTGGAATTGCTTTTTTATAATGATTTCCAGCTAAAATTTACTAACGTATACTTTATCTGAAGTCACTTGAAACACTGTGAAATACCGGGTGCGTTTTGTATATCTATATTTAACACGCTCTGTTGCTGCAAAAATCGCCAAATTTCGCAGCAAATATCCCCCGTATAAGATCAAAGGCAGTTTCACCGGTCCACGTGGAGTAAAGCACGCCTATGCGTGGACATAGCCAATGAGAAAGCGTGTATTTCAGAGCTCCGAACAAGTGCAGGTGGCTACTGAAAATTGAAACAGTTTAGTCAGTGCCGTGTAGCGGTGAATAAACGTGTTTTCTTTAGTCTGTCCGTGTTTTTTCATAGATTTCATTAGTTTGTGTGTTTTTGACTTTTGAATACTCAGTTTACTTGTTGATTTAATTGTTGTGTTGATTGTTCTTGTGTGTCCGAATTATGGATCTTTGGAGACCTTGGGAAAATGCTCCAAGCCACGAGGAGATGGTTGATGAACCTGTGCAGGCAGAATTCTTTCATAAAGATTTAGAGGAACAGACCCAAAGAGTAATCCTAAATATGTATGATTATCTGAAAAACGAAAATCCAGATTCCTCGCAAAATCAAATTTTAAACAGAATTTGTATCCTGACAAAAATCAGTCGATCTACCATTTATCGGGTTATAAAAAGGGGAGATGTAGTCAACCATTCCTTCCACAGAAAGCGCATAGGGCAAAAATTAAAAAGAATAGACGTGGGTTTTCAGGAAGATATTCGTCGTATAATATACGGATTTTATAAAGAAAATTTGGTGCCCACGTTGGAAATGATACGGGATAAATTAAAAGATTATCCTGAAGATTTTTATAATTACAAATGCTTAGACTCACTGCACTGTATTGTAAAACTGTGTGGTTTTCAATACAAAAAATTAGATAAAAGAATGGTGATTATGGAGTCGTCTCGAATCGTTGAATTGCGCCAAGAATTTTTGCACAAAGTTAAAATCTATAGAGAGCAGAAAAGAAATCTGATTTACCTGGATGAAACGTGGTATGATACCCATGATGTTGTGCAGTACGGCTGGGTTGACGACAGCAACAAGTGCATTTTAAATGCACCATGCAACCGTGGAAAACGAATCATTATTCTCCATGCTGGCAGTGAAAATGGATTTATACCTAATGGCTTGCTGTAATCTGCCAAAAATATCAAAGAATCATGTGCCGACTATCATGAGGACATGACCTCCGACTTATTTGAAAAGTGGATAGAGCAGCAGTTAATACCAAACATTTCCCCAAATTCAGTGATTATTATGGACAATGCGCCAAACCATTCCCGACAGAAAAACAAAATTCCGAATACAGGCACAAAAAAACAAGACATTATTGATTTTATGAAGGATAAGGGAATGGAAATAC
Organism: Acanthoscelides obtectus; assembly: GCA_963669975.1. Classification (NCBI taxonomy): domain Eukaryota; kingdom Metazoa; phylum Arthropoda; class Insecta; order Coleoptera; family Chrysomelidae; genus Acanthoscelides; species Acanthoscelides obtectus. The sequence continues at coordinate 81,107 of CAVLJG010000005.1, forward strand.
CACAAAAATCAACCAAAGCCATATTATTGGATCTTATTAAAAGACAAAAATTTGAAAAAGAGTATGTTGTTGACAATCTGCTTCAGCAAAATGGCCATGAAGTATTACGTCTACCTCCCTATTACTACATTTTTAACCCGATTGAGTTGGTCTGGGCTGCTTTAAAAAAAAAGTAAGAAAACATAATCAGACCCCTCAATTAAGTGAATCGCTATTGGCCACAATAAGAGATGCAGTATCTCATATTGCTGCCACAGACCTATGGAAGCAGTGTTCTAGGCATATTATTGAAAAACAAAATGAATATTGTGTTTTGCCTCCTGTAAATCCCGTTGTAATTCCTCTACAAGATGACTCTAGCGACAGCTCCGAAGGCGAGGATGATATATAAAAACCTATAATGTAAGTCTTTATATACCTTTTTATATACCTACTGCTATGTAAATATTTGCCTATGTCAAACGTTGGAATTCTGTAATTTTTCCATTTCTTAACTTTCAGTCAACATAAATTAAACTCCCAATATAAGTATTTTTTATCCCAAATCAAAAAAATAAGAAGATAGTAAAATCCATTTATTGTGATATAAAAACATTATTATTATCGTTCTAAATAAATGACCGCACGCCTATGATACGTCATGAAATTACAAAGGACGCGCCGACCAAAGGTTTTTATGTTATTTCAAGTGACTTCAGATAAACCATACGCAATAAATAATAATACTCGTATTAACACGTGCGGATTTTCTTTGTTTCTCTTCCCTTTCTATCATTTCACTTTGTCCTTTTTCTAACCCTTTTCAGCGAAGTACCGCCCTGTCATGTTTCCTAAAGCCCGTTAAGTTTGGCAGCTGAAAGATAAATTCGATGCCCATAAAAAGAAAAGTAGTATTCATTATAGCTTCTGAACAGCGTACTTTATAACGAAACTGTGGCGAAAATCTACAAGAAAATATTTACATAGTTATGGATACCTCACGGCTATCTGTTGAATTTTAAACGGAATGCAGCAGTATCAGGAGAAACTGAAGCCGGATTTGCGAAGTTTGCTCATTATAGATTGCGCCAAACTTACTCTAGCAGTTGTTATGTATTGCACTATATCAAAGTTCCGAATTTATTGCCAGATAACCCAGTGGGATGGGATACGCGGTAGATCCTAGTTGCAACTTGTGTACAATTAAGAAGGGTCTGATATTGTACAATGATGAAGACTGAGGGTACACGAGCGAGTGATTTAATTTCAACTTCCACCATTCGTGTTTTGGAAAGGGTAGAAAATATGACGCGGGTTGGACTGGGGAAAAGCTGTATATTTACGTAATTCAATCCTGAACAGTGAAAGTCGGGAAATGAGCGGAAATGCTGAATCTGATGAAACGTTCTAAGCAGTCTTTCTCAACTTCAATACAGTATTTGGAAATATTTTGCTACGCGTACAAAATCTATACTAAGTGACATATAAATCCGAACACCCAGTTTAAATGATTTTATTTTAATAGAAGTTGGTGAATGTATTTATCTTACTGTAAATAACAAGTGAAAAAATATTCAGCCTTATCAGTTGGACATTCCGGTTTTTATACTGCTTTTTTTTAATTCACTAACGCTCTAAAAATGAATATTTCAGCCGCAGTAAAGAATCAACGTTGGCGGATTTGGTTCCTTTACGATCGGTTACGATGCCTAGAGTACGGAGACCTGTACGATTTCGTCAACTTAGTGAGTTTGATAGGGGCCGTATAGTGGGACTTCGGGAAGCTGGACTTTCCCTTCGAGCAATTGCAGTTAGAGTGCAAAGAAGTGTAAACACTGTGGTTAGGTGTTGTCAGGCATGTCTTCGAGAAGGCCGTACGCAAAGAGCAAGAGGCACTGGACGCCGCCGTAGAACAACAGACCGTGAAGATCGCCGCCTAAGATTATTGGCCTTAAAGAACCGTTTCTCCACTACCAGGTCCATTGCAAATGAATGGTTTGCAGAACACGGAAGACCTATTGGCATGCGAAGTGTTTACCGACGAATGAGAAGTTTTAGCTTGTTTTCATACCGGCCACACTGGGTCCTCCCTTTAACTCGAGAACACCGACGTAATCGCCTTGAGTGGTGCAGACAACGGTCACTCTGGGATCAGGAATGGAACAGTATTGTCTTTAGTGACGAGTGTCGATTTTGTTTAGGCATGCACGATGGTCGTGCCAGGGTTAGAAGGCGACATGGTGAAAGGAGGAATCCACAGTTTTTTGTTGAAAGACATGTTCATCACACTGTTGGAGTTATGGTTTGGGGTGCTATAGCTTATGTTTCCAGGTCACCTTTAATCTTCATCAGAGGTAACATGAACGCGCAGCGTTATATCCACGAAGTTCTAGAACCCCATCTTTTACCCTATCTTGACACCCTGGCAGATCCAACTTTCCAACAAGATAATGCCCGACCACATGTTGCAAGAGTCCCAATAGACTTCTTTCAACATAATGATGTCCCATTGTTACCATGGCCACCAAGATCTCCCGACTTATCCCCAATTGAGCACGTGTGGGATATGATGGGTAGGAGATTGCTCAATTTGCAACGTCCTCCTCAGACTCGAGAAGCACTTCGAGAGGAGTTGGTGGTTCCCTGGAATGAGATACCGCAGGAGGACATTAACCACCTGATCAGAAGCATGCCTAGGCGCGTTGGAGAATGCGTAGCACATCAGGGTGCATCCACACATTATTAAAGGTCAAAGGGCTTTAAAGCAGTGCAATCATTTTGAAATTTTTATCATTTACTTATTATGCTTCATTAAGTACTTATACAAAATTTTATTAAAATAAAACCATTTAAACTGGGTGTTCGGATTTATATGTCACTTAGTATATGTGAGTTGACCTAAACATACCTTAGTCCAAAAGTTGATAGTTTTCGAGATACAGGGTGTCAAACTAACAATTATATTTTCTATTTTTCCTTATTGCTTGAGAAGTATTTCAGATTTTGGCATAAAACTCGGTATAGGGAGGTTTTCTAGTATCGAAAGCAAGCACCAGTTATTTTTAATGGTCAAACTTCTAGAGGGCGCACTATTTCGGTAAATAACCACTACCGCGACCGCCAGCAGAACCACGTGCTAACGTAATTTTTTGCCAAACTTGTGTCCCCCTCGAAAACAAAATCGACGGGTCTGAGCGTTTTTAAAAAAAAACTGAGCTGCTAGTAAATGCGTCTGTTTCGTTTTCGATGCTCCACCGTGTATAAACTACGCTATTGTTCGATCTCTTCGTTTGAAACCTGCTGTACCTTACGGTTACGCAATATCATGTTTTAGAGCGTCTCATAATCTGCATGCGGCCTCATAAATGAACTTTATTAAGAACCATCGTAAATTTCGCATTTTCATTTAACGTTATTATTTTTTTATATCTCGGTTTATGTAATGCATACTTTGTGTTTTTATTCTGGTCTCGGTACAATATTTTACCGCAATTGCTCCGTGTCTTGCGGACTTTACTGCTTTCTCACGTGAGCTTGGACGTTACTGATATTATGCAATGTTCGTGTTACTTTCTGTTTCAAGAGGTACCGTAAAGACGGAAAGTAGTGGCTGATTTTTCTGGGCCAGGCAGATCAAAATTTGATCTGCAGATCAATGTTGACCAACCTGAAGTAATGGATCTACACCCCATTCGTAGTCTATTTACGCCCAGACAAAACACAACATGCCCAAAAGAAATATTGTACAGGTCCGTACTTTCCTCAATGGTCTTGGAATAATCTAACAAAATAAATGATTATTTTTATAAAAAGAAGTGCACATACTTTTCAAAATTCTTTGTTTCGATCGTTTCTTGAACGTGACGGATGCGATCATTCCAATAGTTTGCCGTCATCCTGTTGACAGCTTCATAAAACAAACGATTCACGTCAGAAAATTCGAATGTTCCATTGTATGAAGCCAGATAGTTTTTTATATTTGTCCAAATCGTTTCAATGAGATTTAATTCACAGTGATAAGGGGGTAGTCTTAAAACGCCCTTCCTTACATCACAAATCGTGGAATAGGTTAGATATAAGTACCTAACGCCAGTGGTTAGTCTATCCAAGAAGGCTTGTCTTGCTGGTTTACTTGTAGAGTCAGCCCATACTTTAGGTTTTGAATGTTTTCGGAGAGGAGACATCACTGAAGAGGAAGCATAGCTGAAGGAAGCATTGGGAGAAGTATTCTCAGTTTCATCTGCTGTATCCGTAGACGTATAATATTTCTTGATTCAACAAATCAAGAGATGACATGGAATACGTCATAAGAAACAGAAAAATGCACTAGCAAAAAAAACACTTAAAGGACTAGGATAAAAAGAAACAAAAGAGTGTGTATTAGTTTTTAAAATAAACGAGAAAGTCATCAATACTGTGAAAGCAGCTTTCAAATAAAGTATTTTTTAACTTTCTTTTAAAACTATTCAACCAAGTTGATGCTAAAGCAGGTTGAAGAGCATACTTCCGGCATAATCTGGAGGCTTTTTATAGCACATATGATAAAATTTATTGTAACTGAAATTGTCTTTTTACGAGTGCTATAATTATGCATATCGGAATGTCTTCATTTAGGAAAAAGTACATTAATTTGCCTGAAAATATATACTAAGTGACATATAAATCCGAACACCCAGTTTAAATGGTTTTATTTTAATAAAAGTTGGTGAATGTATATTTATCTTACTGTAAATAACAAGTGAAAAAATTTTCAGCCTTATCAGTTGGACATTCCGGTTTTTATACTGCTTTTTTTTTTAATTCACTAACGCTCTAAAAATGAATATTTCAGCCGCAGTAAAGAATCAACGTTGGCGGATTTTGGTTCTTGACATCCTTTACGATCGGTTACGATGCCTAGAGTACGGAGACCTGTACGATTTCGTCAACTTAGTGAGTTTGATAGGGGCCGTATAGTGGGACTTCGGGAAGCTGGACTTTCTCTTCGGGCAATTGCAGTTAGAGTGCAAAGAAGTGTAGACACTGTGGTTAGGTGTTGTCAGGCATGGCTTCGAGAAGGCCGTACGCAAAGAGCAAGGAGCACTGGACGCCGCCGTAGAACAACAGACCGTGAAGATCGCCGCCTAAGATTATTGGCCTTCTCCACATTGCAAATGAATGGTTTGCAGAACACGGAAGACCTATTGGCATGCGAAGTGTTTACCGACGAATGAGAAGTTTTGGCTTGTTTTCATACCGGCCACACTGGGTCCTCCTTTTAACTCGAGAACACCGACGTAATCGCCTTGAGTGGTGCAGACAACGGTCACTCTGGGATCAGGAATGGAACAGTATTGTCTTTAGTGACGAGTCTCGATTTTGTTTAGGCATGCACGATTGTCGTGCCAGGGTTAGAAGGCGACGTGGTGAAAGGAGGAATCCACAGTTTTTTGTTGAAAGACATGTTCATCACACTGTTGGAGTTATGGTTTAGGGTGCTATAGCTTATGGTTCCAGGTCACCTTTAATCTTCATCAGAGGTAACATGAACGCGCAGCGTTATATCCACGAAGTTCTAGAACCCCATATTTTACCCTATCTTGACACCCTGGCAGATCCAACTTTCCAACAAGATAATGCCCGACCACATGTTGAAAGAGTCACAATAGACTTTTTTCAACATAATGATGTTACATTGTTACCATGGCCACCAAGATCTCCCGACTTATCCCCAATTGAGCACGTGTGGGATATGATGGGTAGGAGATTGCTCAATTTGCAACGTCCTCCTCAGACTCTAGAAGCACTTCGAGAGGAGTTGGTGGTTGCCTGGAATGACATACCACAGGAGGACATTGACCACCTGATCAGAAGCATGCCTGGGCGCGTTGGAGAATGCGTAGCACATCAGGGTGCATCCACACATTATTAAAGATCAAAGGGCCTTAAAGCAGTGCAATCATTTTGAAATTTTTATCATTTACTTATTATGCTTCATTAAGTACTTATACAAAATTTTATTAAAATAAAACAATTTAAACTGGGTGTTCGGATTTATATGTCACTTAGTATAAATAGAATAAGAATACGTCAGCGTTTGAGTATTTCCCTGCAAGATGACTGGTAGCGAATTTTGAAAATTGATCGGATGATTCTTTTTTGTAGGGCAAGAAACATGTTGGTCGCCTTCAGCCTGCTATTAAACTGATAAGAAACAAATTTTTGAGAAACCGTATCAAATTTTCTTGTGAGTTCGGAGAATATTGCTGCTATGAGCATATCAAATCAAGTTCTATTGAAAATCTAGCTCCAAAACTAAATGACGATTTGTCAAGGTTTTATTAGTATTTAAGTAAGACTCGATCTTTACTGCAACAGGTTTTTCTATGATTTTTGAAAAAATACTTAAAAATGCTATTGGCATGTAGTTTCTAGTCTAATATTAGAATAACAGTAGCCAATTTTAAGGCAAATGAAAAGCACCTTCAATCACTGAAGCATTGATAAGTTCAGCATGTATAGGTATAATAATATCAGCACTATCTATAATTATCGAAACGGGAATCCCATCGGGTCCAGTACTTTTTTTATTAGGTAAATTTTTGATTACGTCTATGACGTCCCTGGTGACAACAGAACTGAAAAACATGATGCTAGTCTTGCTAGAGGCAATCGTTGCATATATTTTAGAAACGAAATCTCTCAAACTGGCGAAAAATTATTCGAGTTGTGCATGTGATACAATAAATTGATATGACAGCAATTACTGGAGGTTCTATTGGCATTAACAGTGCCTGATTGAGAAGGGTTTTGCAGCCCTTAGGGCCAATTTCACCAACAATAGTCCGTCATTTTCCACCTATAGGGTAACAGACCGTCAGATACAGCGAATGAGCTTCAAGTTCCAACCAACAAATTTTAGCAACCAATAGCTATGAAATGTTGAAAACAAGATACTGTCAAAGTATGAGATGACAACTTGTCATTGAAACATCACCAGCTTATTGAATATTAAGAAATTACATATCATTCAGTCAAAATTTTAAGAAATGTTTGATTTTTGAATTAAATTAATGTTTTAATTACTATTGTTGATTTTTTATTCATGTTTATATAATTTTCTTCAATTGATATGTGATACTAGGTGTTTTTTCCTATAAACCTCTTGCCGATCATCAGAACCATTATGGCACCTTAGATTGATATTCCCATAAAACCATTCAGGATTTTTGATATCCATACATCCATAAAGTTGAATATTTTTCGTTGTTCAGGAACTGAACAAATATCCACACTATATTCACAGCGATTAAGAAATTCCCAAATATATGCCTTAAAGCTACCAGCAAACCTAAAACCTGCAAAAAAACTACAAATTTGTCATATTTTTATTTTTTCACGAGTACACATTCTAGGTTATATTTATATTAGACATTATTTGAATTATTGCATTTCAAGGAGTGACACTTGCGTGAGATCTGTCAACTGTTGGTACCAGTTACAAAACATAGTCTGAAGGTTTAATTCCATGCTATTCAATGACAACACGGTGTGGTTGTCAGCGGCCATTTTGTGAGGGCGCGACAGGGTTGCCAGATTGTGCATTAATATCCCGTTTCACCCTCCTGATCCCAGTAGAGTAAGTTCCGCCAACTGTTGAAATATACTCTACTACGCTTTATAAGACTATTCGTGACATTTTTCTCAAAATCATTGCACAACACATTTCGATAAGGATTTTCCCATTGGTCCATAAGATTAATGTTGGTGAAATCGGCCCATATGCAGTTAAATATATCGGGTTAAGGATGTGTTTCCAAGCTCCTTTTAGCAGTGGCGATGCCCTGGTAATTACCTTTTTGTTTAGGAGGCTGCCTTTGTAAAAAAATATGTTTATAATGGAAGTCGATTAAGAAACTAGTTAAAACGTGTTGTATTATTTAAAATTTGGTTCCCGTATTTACAACGTGGATATTATAATTCCTCCTCATTGGTAATCGTATAATCCTTCGCTTGTTCTACCACAGTACGACACGTTACTGTGAAGTATCGTTTCTGACTGAGCGAAATAAATTGCAACCCTTTGCTAATACTTCAAGCTCTTCAAAGCTAACCCTTCCGGTATATTGCGATGCTAACATCGTCATGGTTAGCTCGTATTGACGACGAGGCTTCAAAAAATCCAATATCCAACATTGCTGATGGGGCAGCATTCGCAGAAAACTCAAGATACGCAAATTCGTCGATGCATCTTCACTAAAGGCGTAATCGACCAACCGAAAACGAACTTCAATCGAATCTCCCTTTGACGAGAAAGGTCTAGTCAGGAGCGCAGTCGGTAGGAATCCTTACAAGTCAAGTACAGCGATAAAACCGATATGTCTATGAAACAACCTATAATAGTCCAATTAAATAAGCATCCCAACAAACATTTTGGGTTATAGTTACCGTAATTCGACCTCAAAACGGGTTAAAAAGACCCATTTAAGAAATGTTATACAGGGTGTAAAGTTGGTAATGAACTTTCAATCGCAATTACAACTAAACCATCAGGTTTAGGGCTGTGATTTTTTTCCTGAGACGAGCCAAATGGTTAGTTTTAGCAATGGTTGTGTTACTTTTTAACAGAGCTTATTAATCACACATAACAAACTGTATCAGAGAGGCTTTCAGCAACCGGAAAAGTATCTATGGCTATAGAGATTTGTTGAATATGGATACCAAAATGTTATTAACAAATGTTCTTGTGCTATTACATTTTAACTTCTGTGACGTTCTGTATAGTAAGTGTATAGACCAAAATGATGCAAAACGAATACAAAAGGTTCAAAACTCGTGTTTACGACTCATCCATGGAATTCGATAAGGTTGTAACTATGAAAACTCCTTCGAGTTTATATAATAAAATAACCTTTCGCCAAGATGCACAGAATGTAAACATAAGGTTTAAAACCACGATCACACCACCAGATCATCATACTGCTCTATTTGAAAGATCTTTTTCTTACAACATTTCCAAAATGTATAACGCTGTCCCTCTATACTTGAAATCCAAACCACTATATAATTTTTCAAAAAGCACGCCTATGCGTGGACATAGCCAATGAGAAATGTATTTCAGAGCTCCGAACAAGTGCAGGTGGCTACTGAAAATTGAAACAGTTTAGACAGTGCCGTGTAGCGGTGAATAAACGTGTTTTCTTTAGTCTGTCCGTGTTTTTTCATAGATTTTATTAGATTGTGTGTTTTTGACTTTTGAATACTCAGTTTACTTGTTGATTTAATTGTTGTGTTGATTGTTCTTGTGTGTCCTAAATATGGCTCTTTGGAGACCTTGGGAAAATGCTCCAAGCCACGAGAAGATGGTTGATGAACCTGTGCAGGCAGAATTCTTTCATAAAGATTTAGAGGAACAGACCCAAAGAGTAATCCTAAATATGTATGATTGTCTGAAAAACGAAAATCCAGATTCCTCGCAAAATCAAATTTTAAACAGAATTTGTATCCTGACAAAAATCAGTCGGTCTACCATTTATCGGGTTGTAAAAAGGGCAGATGTAGTTAACCATTCCTTCCACAGAAAGCGCATAGGGCAAAAATTAAAAAGAATAGACGTGGGTTTTCAGGAAGATATTCGTCGTATAATATACGGATTTTATAAAGAAAATTTGGTGCCCACGTTGGAAATGATACGGGATAAATTGAAAGATTATCCTGAACATTTTTATAATTACAAATGCTTAGACTCACTGCACTGTATTGTAAAATGTGTGATTTTCAATACAAAAAATTAGATAAAAGAATGGTGATTATGGAGTCGTCTCGAATCGTTGAATTGCGCCAAGAATTTTTGCACAAAGTTAAAATCTATAGAGAGCAGAAAAGAAATCTGATTTACCTGGATGAAACGTGGTATGATACCCATGATGTTGTGCAGTACGGCTGGGTTGACGACAGCAACAAGTGCATTTTAAACGCACCATGCAACCGTGGAAAACGAATCATTATTCTCCATACTGGCAGTGAAAATGGATTTATACCTAATGCCTTGCTGTTATCTGCCAAAAATATCAAAGAATCATGTGCCGACTATCATGAGGACATGACCTCCGACTTATTTGAAAAGTGGATAGAGCAGCAGTTAATACCAAACATTTCCCCAAATTCAGTGATTATTATGGACAATGCGCCATACCATTCCCGACAGAAAAACAAAATTCCGAATACAGGCACAAAAAAACAAGACATTATTGATTTTATGAAGGATAAGGGAATGGAAATACCACAAAAATCAACCAAAGCCATATTATTGGATCTTATTAAAAGACAAAAATTTGAAAAAGGGTATGTTGTTGACAATCTGCTTCAGCAAAATGGCCATGAAGTATTACGTCTACCTCCCTATTACTGCATTTTTAACCCGATTGAGTTGGTCTGGGCTGCTTTAAAAAAAAAGTAAGAAAACATAATCAGACCCCTCAATTAAGTGAATCGCTATTGGCCACAATAAGAGATGCAGTATCTCATATTGCTGCCACAGACCTATGGAAGCAGTGTTCTAGGCATATTATTGAAAAAGAAAATGAATATTGTGTTTTGCCTCCTGTAAATCCCGTTGTAATTCCTCTACAAGATGACTCTAGCGACAGCTCCGAAGGCGAGGATGATATATAAATACCTATAATGTAAGTCTTTATATACCTTTTTATATACCTACCTGCTATGTAAATATTTGCCTATGTCAAACGTTGGAATTCTGTAATTTTTCCATTTCTTAACTTTCAGTCAACATAAATTAAACTCCCACTATAAGTATTTTTTATCCCAAATCAAAAAAATAAGAATATAGTAAAATCCATTTATTGTGATATAAAAACATTATTATTATCGTTCTAAATAAATGACCGCACGCCTATGATTATGATACGTCATGAAATTGACTTCATATAAAGTGTACCTTACATTGTACGCTTTTCCCTAATTTCTTTATGTCTTTGTTTGTATTCTGTGAATTTTTTCATTTCTTCTATATATTTTAGTTATTCATGCTTTCAAAAAGGCTATTGTTTGAATATTACTACGGTAACATATACTACTCGTGTAACTTTACTTTCAAGCTTTTAAGTTAGTTAAGTAGGTTTTGTTAGGTTAAGTGGAAGACCAGTCATTCCTCTACAGGAATGAAAGCTGAACTTCGCCTTTTCCAAGTATCACTTCCATATCTCTGTACCTTGGTACCAACGAATAAAGATGATTATTATTAGAAATCAACGCAAAAAATCTTAAATTTACTTTTTTGTGCGAAATCTCTTCCATCACTCAACTTTGGAAGGCGCTAAAAAAAATTCAGGTTGTATTTCATTATCCATTTTAATGTAAAAACTATTTCAATCCATGTAAAATAAACACATTCGTTGTTGTGATGCGATACGTATGAAACGCAATAGAATCCTTACCACCTGTAAGTACAGAACTTATTGTGTTTAGCCGCTCTTTATGGCGACTTACCTGCAAATGTGAAAGATAATTTAATTTGACTAACTCTTAAAGAACATGTTCGAAATGGGCTCCATTATTTTCTATACACAAGCGACACCTTCTAATAAAATTGTCCTTTAGCCTTTGCATTTTCCATAATATTTATTTTAGCTTCATCAATTTTCTGGCGCAGCTGGTTGACGTTTGCATATTCAGATGTATAGTCAACGCCAAACAAAGTGGCGTGCACGTCATCAAGGTGGGTGTGTTGAAAAATTTACATTGTTGTCAAACTTTTTGTAAAATAAAAAAATTTATTATTTACATATCTAGGTTTATAAGCAATATTAACCTCAAATGAGAACAAAAATAATAGTATAATAAAATTATAGATCTGTACTTGCATAATCATTAAGTATGACAATTATTGATCAGATGACACTATGAAACTACCATATTTAATTGATAGCTTAAAGGTACTGAATAAAAATCCAAATGGGGTCCTCCAAATTTTATGCATGGTATTTATTTTACAGAATTCAACAGAAAAATGCATTCTAAAATTAGGTAAGCTACTGGTGTAAGCTTTTTCTGTACAATAAAGTTAGTCGGAGTTTCTTTCTTCAGCGCTGTCTGAATCTGAATCTTCATCACTCTCCAAGTTGATTATTAAAGGTTCGATGTCTGGTCGATCAAAAATTCGTTCTCTTTCATACCATTTAAAAATTTCTTGCTCAGTATGTCGAACACTATTTTTCCACATGTCTGGGGTAACCGTTTGTAGAGCCTCGTTCCACATATCCAAACAGTCTTTTTCACTGTTACCATCTCTACCAATATGTCTGTTATAGTAACCTTTTGCTATGCCCCAAATTAACTCAATAGGGTTAAATATACAATGGTAAGGAGGCAGACGAAGAACTTTGTGCCCATGTTGTTCCGACAATTCATCAATCACGTATATTTTAGCAGTTATTTTAAGAATAGGAATAAACAAAAGAAATATAAACTGTCGACCAAAATATATATAATTAAGAAGCATTATGTACCGAGCAACAATACTCAATAGCTCTGTTTTAAACATTGTGTTTAAAAATGGTATGTTTTGATTTGTCAACCAGTCTTGGATATTTTTTTTTGTCCATGCATTGTTGGGCACTTTGTTCAATATCATGCTGTGATAAGGGGCGTTATCCAGTATAATCATAGATGGACTCTCCAATTTTTCTAATAACTGATGTTGAAACCATTTCAAAAAATTGTCCTGGTTCATCTCTCCATGGTAATCGCTCAATTTTGTTTTCGAAGAAAATATCGCTTCACTACCCTCAATAAACCCATTTTCATTTCCAGCATGTAATATAATGTAGCTAAAATATATTAGTTTTAAATTTTATAGTGCAAATTGTGTAAAAGTACATACCTTTTACCATCTGTTTTAATAGCTTTCACGCTTTTTTGGTTTCCATTTTGCCAAGAGCGACCTATGGTCCCATTTTGAAATATCCAAGTTTCATCGAGGAAGACAAACTGGTATAAGGCCTCAACCTTGGCTTGATTGTATTGCCTTAGAAATTCCACCCTTTTCAAAGCTATACTTGGTAGTTCCATGAGCCCTCGTCGCGGATTGTCCTTAAGCCACTTAAATCCAAGATCTCTAAGCAACCGCCTTAAAGACATGGCACTACCATCAAATAATGCCCTATCTCTTAATCGAGACCATAAAGTTTGTATCGTAACTTGTTCTTCTGAAACCATGTGTAATATGACATTATAATTTAGTTAACAAACTAATGCAAATTTCTGATAAGTTATTATAATAAGATCTTACTTTTGTGATACATATTATAGATCACTTCTCGAATGGCACTTGTATCCAATGTCGCTGTGTTGGTTACACGTTTAATATAACTCCGCTTTTTCTTGGGCGATTCTAAATTTGCATCACTTTTCACACCCTCGGAAATACGACTAACTGTCAAACTAATTTTTAAATCAGCAGCAACACGCTACAAAAAATGAAATAAAATTTCACTATTATTAATATACATTACATATAATTATTAGTAACCTACCTCTTGAACAGCATTTAAAGGCAACAAAGGTCCGTTGTTGTCCCTTTCTTGCTCAAAGTAGTGCATTAACGAGGCCACGAGTTCCTTACACCGACTATTTAACTGTTTGGGCATCTTTATATACCAAAATTGCCTTTATCTACTCGTAAAATGAATAATTTTGTTTTGAAACAAACAGTTGTTGATTTACAGTATGCGGGGCCAAAGGATTTATAAAGATTTGAAATGCCACAAATTGATTCAGTGTCAAAATTAATACAAATGTCAGTTCCCAGTTTAAATAAGTTTCAAGGTGACAATGTGTCAACGCTGCGAAATCGGTTTAGTGCGTTTACATGTCGATAAGTGATTGGAGCGTTTGCAAAACATTTTATTTCGCATAATGCGTCTAAATTTATCAGAAAGCAACTTATGTGATATTTAGATAACAATGTTTATATGACTATTAACCATAATAAGAGAGTAATGACCATTTTACAATTTATATATCACATTAATATGAAACTGCAATAGAGCAATTGGTTGTGATAGAAACCTAGGCATTAGGTCGGGGAATTTTTATCGTGATGAGGTGCACGCCACTTTGTTTGGCGTTGACTATATAGGTTATCACCTCATAAAAGCCGCATGTAAAAAAATTTAGAGGATTTAAATCGGTTGACCTTGGAGGCCATCGTACAGGCCCTTAGTATACCATCTGTGGTTGATTTTCCTGCTACAAAACCGTATTGTTTTGGAGTTGGAATTTTGAGTTTCTCAAAGAAATTTATCATCTTACTATAGAGTTATTTTTCAAATACCTGAGCCAAAGTGATATTGGTCGATAATTTGTAACATCCATATTATCGCCTATTTTGTAGACAGGAATGACAACCGCTGATTTAGAAGCTGAGGGAAATATTCCAGATCGTATACATTTATTTATAAGCAATGGCGAAGCTCTGATATTTGCTTGTCCATTATCTTCAGATGTTCAGCTGGCTGAGCCTGGGCTTTTTTATTTTTCAGGGGCATAATAGTGTTAAAAACTTCTTGAACATCGACTTTGCAAATATAGCTTCCAAACAGGAAATCGCTGACGATGACACGGAACAGTAGAAACCTAGAAATATCCCAGGCCTTTTGAAGTCTAGAAAAGACTATAAAAATCAAGGAGGCCACAAAGGAGTCCTACAATTGTAGGGACGACTGATGATACGGCTCTAAGGTGTGCTATCATAGTAGCTTGTGGGTACGCAATAAACTATAATTTCCCTAGCATCTGCAGCATAATATTAATCCGAAGCAAAACGCGGAACGATAAATCCGGGCATCTCGGACTCCACCAACGCTCCGCGTATTCAGTAATTACTAATACCGGAGGGGAATTGATAATTTGCACCATCGCAGCTCGGATAGAAGGTAGAGGTAGGTGTACACCACCGGTACTAAAACCCAGATTATTATCAATGACTTCTCATTACCAGCCGAGAGCAATATAGGTACCTAGAGCAAATCGATAGTCAGTCTCATATTAATTAGAGCGCTCTGATGAGGTGTGTCGTGGTTAACACCAGATACATCTTTTCGAGCAATTTTGATAAATTCACGATGAAATTCAGCATTTTTTCTATATCTTGTGTAATTTTCATTAACCATGAGTCTCGGTATATGGCTCATAAGACTGTTTTATAATCAGATGGCTCTCAAACCCTGTAAATGAGCACTACGCGTAACCAAATGACAGCTCCAGATTCTAGTAAGCGAACCTAGATCTGAAAATATCGTAGTAAAAGTCTTTATAAATATGGGTTCGAAAATGCTCCCCAACGAGATACAGGGAGATGAAGCTTTATTTACTAAATTGGAAAAAAAACATCTAAAGATACTGACTTTCCAGGCATCCAGTGAGCACATTATAAGCAGTAAACACTCAGAGTTTCCCCTCCTAAACTAAACAACTGGTCTTTTAGAACAGTGTATGCTGAACCTTTTCATGAGAATATTTTAGGATTTTACGTCAAATATTCAAACCTAAATATCTCCAAAACCTGTGATCTAACAAAAATTCCTTGGGAGACAAAATTTTCAGAAAACCCATTTTTTAAAATGTACTATTTTCTCGGAAAAGGGTAGTGGCCTAGAAAATATTTCCTATAAGGATTTCGGGTGCCCCAACTTGAAGTAAACTGCTCACTGAACGTCTAAACGCCTAACTCAGTATCTTTACCCGCCATGCAAATATACTTTTTTTAATTCCATAAATAAAACTTCCTTACCCTGTATCTCGGTAGGCGAACTTCTATGGATCCATATTTATAGGAACTTTTTTGTCATTTTTTGATGTACTTCCTACCTTAGAAACACCATGCAGAACCATAACAAGAAAAACAAAAATCAAAAAGTTTTTCAGTTCCTGCCCACGTTAAATCCAAATGTTCATCCATTATAGAATTTTTTATAGGTCAAAAGTGTTGATTTACTGGGGTAAGCTGCTATCTGCGTGTAGTCTATCTCTTTTTTAGCTGGGAGGTATAGTAAGAAAAATACACTGATCAACAGCCAAAAAATATCCTAAATAAAATCAACAAAATATTACTATTTTTAATGTGCTAAAACCGGAATGAAACTTATTTTTTCAATATTAGTTCAAGTTTTAGAGATACTGTAATTATTTGTGTTCCTGCTGTGACAGTGTTAATATACTGTAATTCACAAGAATGCACGTGCTACATTTTTATATTCCGCAAGGAAAGATGATGTAATCAGCATGATTGTGTTACGTTATACATACGTGTACATTATATTGTTTTGTATTAGCCGTTTTTTCCTCAGTTGGCTCACAGCGTTCATGCAAGATGTCTCGAAAGTGTGTGAACAATCCAGATCAGTTTTGTTACGTGTGTGGTGATGTGACTTTTGCGTCTCAGAGATGGTCTATTACTCTACTAATAACAAAGGCATATCAGCTTTATTTCGGTTGTAAACTAGGTGATCAAGACAAACAGTGGGCACCCCACATCTGCTGTAATACATGTGCTTCAAGTCTGAGGAGCTGGTTAAATGGCAAAAAACGGTCTATGCGCTTTGCTGTCCCAATGGTTTGGAGAGAGCCTACAAATCATATTAATGATTGTTACTTTTGCATGGTACCTTGTGTTGGAAAAGCCACAGATATGTCCAAGAAAAAAAAATCGGTTATTAAATACCCAAACATACCATCTGCGATGAGACCTGTGCCTCACAGTGACGAAAATCCTATTCCAAAACCCCCAGAATCCTACACTTGCCAATCAGAAAACGAATCAGATCATGGCGATCGAGTGATTCGTCAGGAAGAAGATATGCCATCAACGTCAAGAGATCCTGATTTTATACGGAGCACGTCATGCCACCAACCGCACAAAATAACATAGTCAGAATTAAATGATCTTGTAAGAGATTTAGAACTTCCAAAATGTAAGGCAGAGTTACTTGGATCAAGACTGCAGCAGTGGAACTTGTTAGAAGACGATGTTTCGGTATGTGTTTTTCGTAAACGCCACAAAGACTTAGAACCATTTTTCAATATGGAGAATAACTTGGTTTTCTGCAGTAACATTAACGGCTTACTGGCGGCTTTAAATATAAACTATAACCCAGAAGATTGGAGATTGTTTATAGACAGTTCAACATTGAGTTTAAAGGCAGTGTTATTGCATATTGGAAATATTTTACCATCTCTTCCTGTAGGGTATGCAGTTCACATGAAAGAATCATATGACAATATGAAGTACCTATTGACATGCATAAAATACGATGAGCACCAATGGCATATTTGTGGCGATTTGAAAGTTGTTGCACTTTTACTTGGGCTGCAGCTAGGCTACACAAAGTTTTGCTGTTTTTTGTGTGAATGGGACAGTCAGGCAAAGGCACTTCATTCACACCAGACAAAACTGGCCTGTTCGTCAATTCCTAGAGCCAGGTCAAAAAAATGTACAGCATATGCCATTAGTAGATTCGAAAAAAATTTTATTACCACCACTGCATATCAAGTTGTGCCTAAAGAAAAACTTTGTCAAGGCATTAGATAGCGGTGCGTCAGCTTTTCAATACCTGCGTCAGAAATTTCCAAGACTAAGTGAGGCAAAGGTTAAAGAATGTATTTTTGTTGGCCCACAGATTCGAAATATTTTGAAAGATACACAGTTTGAAAACACTTTAACAGGTATTGAAAAAACTGCTTGGAATGAGTTCCGTCTGGTGGTCACTAATTTCTTGGGAAATAGAAAAGCTGACAACTATAAAACCATTGTCAAAAATATGCTGTCATCGTATCAAAAGATGCGTTGTAATATGTCTCTTAAGATACATTTCCTACACTCACACCTGGACTTTTTTCCTGACAGTTGCGGAGCCGTAAGTGATGAGCACGGCGAACGTTTTCATCAGGATATTTCAACAATGGAAAAAAGGTACCAGGGAAAGTGGAATCCTTCCATGCTTGCAGACTACTGTTGGACTCTTGGTAGAGATGCTCCAGAAACAATCCATAAAAGAACAGGAAAAAAATAGCCTTAAGCCTTAAAAATAAAGTTTTTTTTCTAAACCGCAACTAATTTTTTTATTTCATTGTCATTTTTGGATTCAGCGCCCCAAAATTAACAAAGAAGTGCACTTTTCCCACAAGATACAATTAAAAAACTAAAATTTGTTGTCCAGTGATATCTATGATGGCTATGTTGAGTAGTTTCTTGTAACATCTAGAACACGCCCTAAATGCTGAGAGAAATTGCATATAAGAGTTATGATTGTATGCATTCATACAATTTCTTGTAGAATAAATGTCATGAAAAATTTACGGTCTTGAAGGTAGATTTTTAATTTACCTGTTTTAAAAATATGGTGAATGAGTGACTGATGTGATACATGTTAAAAATATGGTGAAAGAAATATTGATTGGAGGCCCACTGTAGGAAATTGTATTTGTATAATTGTGGAATTCATTAAGAAAACTTTGTTTGATTACATGCTTTTTGATTTATTGAAATGGTAAGTGTTTTTATTTATCGTTCTTGTCCCATTTTATTGATTTACGGATCTGATGTAATTGGTAACATTAAGCCTCTCGGAAAAAAGTGACATTTCAAAGTTTAGTTGAATTAATAATTCGGTATTTACTAGTAAGTTTGCAGATCTTTGACGCAGGAAATTTTTAGTAATGATCCCGAACAGTTAAATAATCGTTCATGATACGAGGGATGTATTGCAACAATTCCTCTTAATGAGCAAAGAACTGTTACTGCGGATTGGTAAACCACCATTTGTTTGCCAAAAGTCATCACCGAGCTTCGAAAAATCAACCCCGAAAGAAGAATCATCCTCCACCAAGACAATGCAAGCTCGCACACAGCCCAAAAAAAAAGGCAGTATTTAACAGAAGAAAACGTGGAATTATTGGACCATCCTCCATATAGTTCCGATCTAAGTTCTAACGATTTCTTTACTTTCCCGAAAATTAAAAACAGACTGCGTGGTCGAAGGTTCCTGTCGCCAGAAGAAGCAGTTGACGCATTCAAAAATGCCGTTTTGGTTCTGATAGCAAACGAGTGTGTATTCATCTTCGTGGAGAATACTTCGAAAAACCATAAAGTCATTTAAAACTACCCACCGTGGTGTTTTATTTCCATATGCAAAAGTTAAAAGACATCGTTCGTAAAAAAAAATACCGGGGCCAGTGGTAGAAAGCACTTTATATCACCATCTTTCTTCAAAATTTTTAATATGCTATCTAATACAGTAATATGAATGGAAACTAAATTAATCAGTGATTCTGTATGTAGTCATGTTACAGTGATAAAATTCTATGTTTCACACACTGTATAAGAGATCTAAATTTGTCAAGTTGGTTTGCATGCCAACATGGTCGGATATACTGCACTTTTTTTACTATTCCGATAATACGAGTTTCTGGAAATTCTGAAAAATTTCGCATTGAAAATTAGGTGAATGAGCAACGTATACAAAGACGTTTTGAAAATATGGTGAATGCGTAATGCATGGAAGCATGTTAAAAATAAGGTGAGAGCGCAGCATACAGTGCTCCTCAAGAAAGTATACCAAGTGACACATAAATCCAAACACCCAGTTTAAATGGTTTTATTTTGATAAAAGTTGGTGAATGTATTTATCTTACTGTAAATAATAAGTGAAAAATTTTTCAGTTTGACATTCCGGTGTTTATACTGCTTTTTGTTAATTCGCTAACGCTCTAAAAATGAATATTTCAGCCGCAGTAAAGAATCAACGTTGGCGGATTTTGGTTCTTGACATCCTTTACGATCGGTTACGATGCCTAGAGTACGGAGACCTTTACGATTTCGTCAACTTAGTGAGTTTGATAGGGGCCGTATAGTGGGACTTCGGGAAGCTGGACTTTCTTTTCGGGCAATTGCAGTTAGAGTGCAGAGAAGTGTAGACACTGTGGTTAGGTGTTGTCAGGCATGGCTTCGAGAAGGCCGTACGCAAAGAGCAAGGGGCACTGGACGCCGCCGTAGAACAACAGACCGTGAAGATCGCCGCCTAAGATTATTGGCCTTAACGGACCGTTTCTCCACTACCAGGTCCATTGCAAATGAATGGTTTGCAGAACACGGAAGACCTATTGGCATGCGAAGTGTTTACCGACGAATGAGAAGTTTTGACTTGTTTTCATACCGGCCACACTGGGTCCTCCCTTTAACTCGAGAACACCGACGTAATCGCCTTGAGTGGTGCAGACAACGGTCACTCTGGGATCAGGAATGGAACAGTATTGTCTTTAGTGACGAGTCTCGATTTTGTTTAGGCATGCACGATTGTCGTGCCAGGGTTAGAAGGCGACGTGGTGAAAGGAGGAATCCACAGTTTTTTGTTGAAAGACATGTTCATCACACTGTTGGAGTTATGGTTTGGGGTGCTATAGCTTATGGTTCCAGGTCACCTTTAATCTTCATCAGAGGTAACATGAACGCGCAGCGTTATATCCACGAAGTTCTAGAACACCATATTTTACCCTATCTTGACACCCTGGCAGATCCAACTTTCCAAGAAGATAATGCCCGACCACATGTTGCAAAAGTCACAATAGACTTCTTTCAACACAATGATGTCACATTGTTACCATGGCTACCAAGATCTTCCGACTTAACCCCAATTGAGCACGTGTGGGATATGATGGGTAGGAGATTGCTCAATTTGCAACGTCCTCCTCAGACTCTAGAAGCACTTCGAGAGGAGTTGGTGGTTGCCTGGAATGAGATACCACAGGAGGACATTGACCACCCGATCAGAAGCAAGCCTAGGCGCGTTGGAGAATGCGTAGCACATCAGGGTGCATCCACACATTATTAAAGGTCAAAGGGCTTTAAAGCAGTACAATCATTTTGAAATTTTTATCATTTACTTATTATGCTTCATTAAGTACTTATACAAAATTTTATTAAAATAAAACGGATTTATATGTCACTTAGTATATTTATTCTTTGAAAGGGTAAAGTTAGCAAGTTTTAGATGGTAACACCAATGGATGAATATCAAACTTTAGCGTAAATGTAACAGTGGAAAATTACAAGATGGCGCTCGAGTGTCGTTATATTGAGGAGACATGCAGCGGAGGTTGATTCATGCACCTTCCCAGATAACTGGAAATTTTCGCATGTCCGACCCATCCCAAAAAAGGGTTCTAACACCAACCATTACAACTTCAGTCCTGTAGCTCTGCTTTGTTTTGTAACGTCATCGAGAGGTGCGGGCTTCTGGACTAACTCCAACGTCACTGCTTGATTGGCAACAAGTCAGTATGGTTTCGGGCACCAGCGATCCAGAGCGAACCTCCTAGCCTAGGTCACGCAATTGCGGAGTAAACTCATCCAGTCTTACGACTGCTCCTTTGTCCCTGGGGTATGGAGATTGTGGATTAACCTACAACAAGAGGAGGCTTTTCCCACTTCTACCTTACGCAGTTCAAAAATCAGATTAACAAAAATGTTATAAGTAGCTTCAAAATGAGTCCCCGGCCCCCATCTTGAAATCTTCAGCTATCACTTGTACGCTAAAACGAAGTATTCGTGCATCAATTTCGCCACTCCGAATTTCAGCTTCCTAGCCGAGTAGAAGTACATTATAAGGTTTTTTGCTTTCATTATTCACCTAGCGACATACCTCTCTATAAGGCATTGCGGTCAACATTGCTGATATCTTAGTTGATTAGTGACAAGAAAATATCAATAATTACACTGGACAACAAATTTTAGTTTTTTAATTGTATCTTGTGGGAAAAGTGCACTTCTTTGTTAATTTTGGGGCGCTGAATCCAAAAATGACAATGAAATAAAAAAATTAGTTGCGGTTTAGAAAAAACTTTTTATTTTTAAGGATATATTAAAAAAAGTAACAAGATTCATATACTTATAAGAATCACTATATGCGCTGTCTTTTTGCTGTTCTTTTATGGATCGTTTCTGGAGCATCTCTACCAAGAGTCCAACAGTAGTCTGCAAGCATGGAAGGATTCCACTTTCGCTGGTACCTTTTTTCCATTGTTGAAATATCCTGATGAAAACGTTCGCCGTGCTCATCACTTACGGCTCCGCAATTGTCAGGAAAAAAGTCCAGGTGTGAGTGTAGGAAATGTATCTTAAGAGACATCTTTTGATACGATGACAGCATATTTTTGACAAGGGTTTTATAGTTGTCAGCTTTTCTATTTCCCAAGAAATTAGTGACCACCAGACGGAAATCATTCCAAGCAGTTTTTCCAATACCTGTTTAAGTGTTTTTAAACTGTGTATCTTTCAAAATATTTCGAATCTGTGGCCCAACAAAAATACCTTCTTTAACCTTTGCCTCACTTAGTCTTGGAAATTTCTGACGCAGGTATTGAAAAGCTGACCCATCTCTATCTAATGCCTTGACAAAGTTTTTCATTAGGCCCAACTTGATATGCAGTGGTGGTAATAAATTTTTTTTCGAATCTACTAATGGCATATGCTGTACATTTTTTTGGCCTGGCTCTAGCAATTGACGAACAGGCCAGTTTTGTCTGGTGTAATGAAGTGCCTTTGTCCGACTGTCCCATTCACACAAAAAACAGCAAAACTTTGTCTAGCCTAGCTGCAGCCCAAGTAAAAGTGCAACAACTTTCAAATCGCCACAAATATGTCATTGGTGCTCATCGTATTTTATGCATGTCAATAGGTACTTCATATTGTCATATGATTCTTTCATTTGAACTGCATACCCTACAGGAAGAGATGGTAAAATATTTCCAATATGCAATATCACTGCCTTTAAATTAAACGTTGAACTGTCTATAAACAATCTCCATTCTTCTGGGTTATAGTTTATATTTAAAGCCGCCAGTAAGCCGTTAATATTACTGCAGAAAACCGAGTTATTCTCCATATTGAAAAATGGTTCTAAGTCTTTGTGGCGTTTACGAAAAACACATACCGAAACATCGTCTTCTAACAAGTTCCACTGCTGCAGTCTTGATCCAAGTAACTCTGCCTTACATTTTGGAAGTTCTAAATCTCTTACAAGATCATTTAATTCTGACTGTGTTATTTTGTGCGGTTGGTGGCATGACGTGCTCGGTATAAAATCAGGATCTCTTGACGTTGATGGCATATCTTCTTCCTGACGAATCACTCGATCGCCATGATCTGATTCGTTTTCTGATTCGCAAGTGTAGGATTCTGGGGGTTTTGGAATATGATTTTCGTCACTGTGAGGCACAGGTCTCATCGCAGATGGTATGTTTGGGTAGTTAATAACCGATTTTTTTTTCTTGGACATACCTGTGGCTCGTCCAACACAAGGTACCATGCAAAAGTAACAATCATTGATATGATTTGTAGGCTCTCTCCAAACCATTGGGACAACAAAGCGCATAGACCATTTTTTGTCATTTAACCAGCTCCTCAGACTTGAAGCACATGTATTACAGCAGATGTGGGGTGCCCACTGTTTGTCTTGATCACCTAGTTTACTACCGAAATAAAGCTGATATGCCTTTGTTATTAGTGGAGTAATAGACCGTCTCTGAGACGCAAAAGTCACATCACCACACACGTAACAAAACTGATCTGGATTGTTTACACACTTTCGAGACATCTTGCATGAACGCTGTCAGCCAACTGAGGAAAAAATGGCTAATATGAAACAATATAATGTACACGTATGCATAACGTAACACAATCATGCCGATTACATCATCGTTCCTTGCCGAATATAAAAATGTAGCACGTGCATTCTTGTGAATTACAGTATATTAACACTGTCACAGCAGGAACACATATAATTACCGTATCTCTAAAACTTGAACTAATATTGAAAAAATAAGTTTAATTCCGGTTTTAGCACATTAAAAATAGCAATATTTTGTTGATTTTATTTAGGATATTTTTTGGCTGCTGATCAGTGTAATTATCACCTCGCAGCGGTCTATCTGAAACGCAAATCTGAGAGTATCGGCAACGCCGCTGCGTATAGGTTGGGCCCGCTGCAGGAGTGAACTTCCTGCGGTGCTAATAAATCGTAGCAGCAGGCGGTTGGTAGCAGGATCGCTATAGCAGAAAGTCGCTCGTTGACCCGGTGGCAGCGGCTCAACGGCGGCTTCCTCTGACAGCACCCGCACAGCCTGGCACCGACACCGGTGTGCCACACCAAGGTGAACATCCCACAATTCTAATATACAGGGTGACTTGAAATGTCACGTATTCCTGTTAAGCGGTGACAGATTAGGTCAAAAGCAACCGATTTTATCCTATCATATCTTATCAAAAAAATAACCATTTTTGAGTTATTTGAATTTCAAGTTTTTTATTATTTATTCCGATTTAGACGGTTAAAATTGAAATACAAAAAAACTGCATGATTGATTTTGAGTTTTTTGTTATCGTCGCATAGCAGACATTCCAATAGTTCATAATAAGTAATAAAATGATGAAAACTTACAAAAGTGTATGATTTTCTTATTTTTTACTAACTTATTCGATAAAAAATGCAATTTTCTGTAAAAAATCTCCTAGTAATGAAATGTGCAAAATATGTAAATATTATCTCTATCTAACATGCTTTTATTTGAGGTATTAAGCGTTCAATTATCTGAAGTGCATGCAGAGAAACAACAATGACACCCACAGAGGCTGGATTTTTAAGGAATTTGTATTACCTGTTTGAACAAGTCGTTACTGTCCTCAAAGGACTCGCTTGCCATGATTGTTTTATGGCATCGGCTCGACGAGAAAGCTAGCGAGAAGAGCTGACTTAGTGGAGGAGTGAGAGAGAGAGAGCTGTTATTATTCATCATTGTAGTTACGCCATCGCCGCACGCCGAGTGAGAATTAGGTTTAGTCGGTATCAAGTAATGCGTACGCGCACACGTTTTACGCACGATTCTTATTTTCGAGATTCCCAGTTCATTTCGAGTGGTTTCTTTATCATCATGACAGACGCAAAATATCCGCCAGGACCTCGCGATAGCTAGCACGGGCAAACTTTTACAAATGAAGAATACGCAGACATAATGTTCTGTATGGACTTTGTCACGGCGATTCTGCAGCTGCCCGCCGGACATATCGGCAACGTTTCCCGAAACACCTCACGTTACTGTGTTTGACTCTGTGTATCGGCGCATCCGCCAAACCGGACGTGTTCAAAGGCTGATGCTGGTCGACCCCGAGTCTATCCTCCTGAAGATGAAGAGGAAATCCTTCGTGTGTTTCAGGAAGACCCTACTACGTCTACGCGCAATGTGGCTGCTCAGTTGGGTATATCACAATACAAAGTATGGTTTACTGTGCATACTGCAAGATTATACCCTAATCACTAAACGCCTGTGCATGTGATTGAAGAGGGCGATCCTGCAAGACGATTAGATTTCTGCAGGTACATGTTACATGCAGATACAGAAGATCCAGACTATTTTAAGAAAATTCTGTGGACCGATGAATCGAAGTTTGATAAGGTCGGGATCACTAACTACCATAATGCTCATTACTGGGCTGATAAAGAAGCTTTAAACCCCCGAAAAATAAGACCGACGGGGTCTCAGAGCCGGTTTTCAGTCAATGAGTGGATGGGCATCATTGATGGATATTTAATTGGACCTCATTTTCTGCCCGCCAGTTTAAATGGAGAAGTGTATGAAGAGTTCTTGAAAAATCACTTGTTTCCATTAATGGAAGACGTCCCATTGGCGACGAGACAAAATATGCGGTTCCAGCACGACGGCTGTCTCGCACACTACAGTAGATTAGTACGGGCGTATTTAGACTCTAAATTTCCAAATCATCGGATTGGCAGAGGCGGGCCCATTGCCTGGCCAGCAAGAAGCCCAGATCTCACACCGATGGATTACTATGTGTGGGGACATATGAAAAGCCTGGTGTACGATGTTTTGCCCGTACCAACGCGCGATGAATTAATTACAAGGATAAGCAGTGCAGCTGACCAAATAAAAAGCCGCTTAACAACTAGAGTTACCAAAAGTGAATTACTTAAGAGAATGCGGTCGTGTATTCGTAACAGGGGATTACAATTTGAGCAGAATCTGTAAAATACTAAACGAAATGTGATTAAATAAAACTGTAATTAAAATAAAAACCTTTTATTTATCCTTGGTAATTATCGTTCGTACAACTTTACTCATCTTTTTTTTAATTTTATGTCTTTGTACTTGAGTTAGTTGTAACTTTTATACCTCAAATGAAAGCTTGTCAGATAGAGATACTATTTACATAATTTGCACATTTCATTACTAGGAGATTTTTTACAGAAAATTGCATTCTTTTTAATAAGTTAGTAAAAAATCATACATTTCAAAAGCGTAATTTTAAAACTTTTGGAAGTTTTCAACATTTTATTACTTATTATGAACTATTGGAATGTCCGCTATGCGACGGTAACAAAAAACTCAAAATCAAACATGTAGTTTTTTTGTATTTCAAATTTAACCGTCTGAAATCGGAATAAAAAATAAAAAAAATAAAATTCAAATAACTCAAAAACGGTTAACTTCTGGATAGGACATTATAGGACAAAATCGGTTGCTTTTGACCTAATCTATCACCTCTTAACAGGAATACGTGACATTACAAGTCATATACGAGTATGATTGGTTGCCTACCATTGTCTCCTATGTGTGAAGTGTAACGTTGCAGAGATAGATTTGTAAATAACCGCAACTCCCGCAACTCGCAAAAGGAAGTCATTCGGATTCGCTATGGTGTGGATAGATACCAATTGATATTCCCTCGGTTTCGACTGCGGTCTGATAACACTGTAATTAACGATCTAATGGTGAGGCAGCTCTCAAGAAGACCCGCAGTTCAGGGCAGGACTTCACGCCACGTCGTCTGGACGCACTTTGGGATAGCTGAATAAGGTACATCGGAAATTTAACGCAAACTGTTTTTGAACAGAGGTCAGCCAACGGAAGTTAACTCCATTTAGGCTTTTTTTTACCCGAGTATCTTACAAGGAGGGTATAAAATTTACTTTTGCCTAAATTTTAGGTTAGGTACAAAATATCGAGATGCCTGCTGTTCGCGAGCTTGTTTATATATCATTTAGCTACTTTTTCATGCATTTAATGTTTGAGGAAATTAACCATTTCTGTCGGAATATCGAAAAAAGCCCTCTAGAGGCCACATGTGGAAATAACAAAACTTATAGCATTTGAAGCCCCCTCTTTTGAACTAACCTAAGTTTGAAATTAGTAGACTGTTGTTTACATAAACCTTTGAATACCCCCACCACTTTATTTTTAGAAATAGAGCCACATTTTGTTAGGTAAATATAGCGGCCGTGCGCTGCGCGGGTTTGAATCCCTTCCCAAGAGAAATTTTTCTCTTGGCCATGGATGTTGTGATTGTCCGTGGGTGGTAGACGGTCTCTGACTGTCGTACGGGGAGGTACCACCCGGCGGATCTCGTAGGCAGGGCCAGAATGTTTCCCCCTCTAGCCCCATCGTACCTCATGGGTGTTTAGGCCTTAGGCCTTCGTAGTAGTTGGAGTATAAAAAAGCCTGGAGTGAGATACCCCAACAGAATATCGACCACTTTATCAGCACGATGCCCAGGTATAGAAGAAATCGTGGATCCTCAACACATTATCGGACCAGCTTCTGCAGTCAGTTGACGAACCAACCCGAAAATTTAATCATTTTATCCTGTAAAACGTTTCACGAAACGCTGTTGATGCGAAAATAATTTCTCGGCCTTCCTCTGAGCGTCTCTCGGAGATAAGCGGTCTACCATATCACTCCATATCCTGATTAAACTGGCATCCATCTACACACGGCGTACCCTCGTTATCCGAGCTTAAACTAATTCAGCTTTAAATTACATATACCCATCTCTATCCTGAACTAGGCGGTGCTTGGGGGTAAATGTTACACAAAATTCAGCTACCGATGAACTTCTCGTTTGGTAATTTGTCTTTCTCGCTGCGTCTTCGTCAACAGGACCGTGCAGGGTCGAACTGGCAACTTCAGAGATTTCCAAGTGACACTGGATCGCCTTCTAGATCGACGCGAAGTAACCTCCAATATTCTAGATGCCGCTTTGTGGCTCACCAGACCTTTCTCGAAGCAGCAATGGGGACTATACATAACTCGGCGGCCGTGAGATGGAAGCAGAGTTCTGAATACAGTAGAGTAGCAGAGCGGAGTGGAGTATAGTGCAGTCAATGGCGACATGAGGATTAAATAATAGTGTACATAAATGTTCTATCAAGTTAAATAAATTAGTGTATTTCTGTTTGTGGTGTCTTAATCCACACCCAAAAGAACTCAGAAAAACGCTACTAATAGCTATTCTACGTAACCACTGCAGTACACAATTAAGCTAGAATTAAAGCAAACAATCGATGAAGTAGACAAGAGGAATATATAGTAAATAAAGTTTGCCATAAAGAGTTGAGCAATGTAGACATTCAACATAGAAATAGCTATTTGCTATCTTAAAGAATTTAGAACGACAGGAGCAGCAAATTTTATGTTAAAGACCACTCTTGATCTGTAACTATCTATAAACGATAATAAAGAAATGACATCCCATCTAGCAAATATATTACAGTTTCCTACCGATTCTTTTAAGACTGCTTCCAACCCAACTGAGCGCTTTGCTTTAAACCCAAACATTAAACAATGCCATTCTATACACTATATCATCGAGCAAAGCAATTGGGAGAATAGGCAGTTCGAACAGTTAGTTTTTCGTGACTTGTTTCGATCGCTATCCTTTCACTTTGGCTTAGCCGATCTCCGAGATTATTCAAGATGCTCGCAGTATTCATTCGAGTATCTTATTCCGTGTTTATCAAATACGTAGGACGCTGAATAAAACTTGTCATATAGAAAAACTGTTCATTATTCTCCACGTATCTTTGAAATTAGAAAAACTTTAGCTGGAAATTCAAAAGTTTTCCAACCTCAAATCGCTTATTTGGCCAATTTATCTATTTGACATGGTCGCTGGTATCTAGACAGCACGGCTATAATACGTGTACGACTTCGGTATCAGTGAAAGACGCTTTGTGGCTCACCAGACCTTTCTCGATGCAGCAATGGGGACTATACATAACTCGGCGACCGGGAGATGGAAGCCGAGTACTGAATACGGTAGTTTATCAGAGCGGAGTGGAGTATAGTGCAGTCAATGGCGACATGAGAATTAAATAATAGTGTACATAAATGTTCTATCAAGTTAAATAAATTAGTGTATTTCTGTTTGTGGTGTCTTAATCCACACCCAAAAGAACTCGCTACTAATAGCTATTCTACGTAACCACTGCAGTACACAATTAAGCTAGAATTAAAGCAAACAATCGATGAAGCAGACCAGAGGAATATATAGTAAATAATCTATATCATCGAGCAAAGCAATTGGGAGTATAGGCGGTTCGAACAGTTAGTTTTTCGTGACTTATTTCGGTCGCTATCCTTTCACTTTGGCCTAGCCAATCTTCGAGATTATTCAAGATGCTCGCAATATTTATTTGAGTATCTTATTCCGTGTTTATCAAATACGTAGGACGCTGAATAAAACTTGTCATATGGAAAAACTGTTCAGTACTTTAGCTGGAAATTCAAAAGTTTTCTAACCTCAAATCGCTTATTTGGCCAATCGTCTATTTGACATGGTCGCTAGTATCTAGACAGCACGGCTATAATACGTGTACGACTTCAGTATCAGTGAAAGACGCTTTGTGGCTCACCAGACCTTTCTCGATGCAGCAATGGGGACTATACATAACTCGGCGACCGGGAAATGGAAGCCGAGTACTGAATACGGTAGAGTAGCAGAGCGAAGTGGAGTATAGTGCAGTCAATGTCAAGTTAAATAAATTAGTGCATTTCTGTTTGTGGAATCCAGTGTTTTAATCCACACCCAAAAGAACCCAGAAAAACGTTACTAATAGCTATTCTACGTAACCGCTGCAGTACACAATTAAGCTAGAATTGAAGCTAACAATCCATGAAGTAGACAAAAAGAATGTATGGTAAATAAAGTTTGCCATAAAGAGTTGAGCAATGTAGACATTCGACATAGAAGTAGTTATTTGCTACCGTACAGAATTTAGAACGACAGGAGCAGCAAATTTTATGTTAACAACCACTCTTGATCTGTAACTATCTATAAACGATAATAAAGAAATGACAACCCATCTAGCAAATATATTAGTTTCCTACCAATTCTTTTAAGACTGCTTCCAACCCAACCGAGCGCAAAATGTAATCGATGATGAAGTCTATCTTTGATACAAAATCACTCTGTGCAGTGTATCTCTCTTGAAAGTTAGTGCTTACAGTCGACAAACGTATCTTAGGAGCATTATACGTTTGTTCTATCGAGAACGAGCAAAACACACAAAGCGACGTCGCTTTGCTTTAAACCCAAACATTAAACAATGCCATTCTATACACTGTATCATCGAGCAAAGCAATTGGGAGTATAGGCAGTTCGAACAGTTAGTTTTTCGTAACTTGTTTCGGTCGCTATCCTTTCACTTTGGCCTAGCTGATCTTCGAGATTATTCAAGATGCTCGCAGTATTCATTTGAGTATCTTATTCCATGTTTATCAAATACGTAGCACGCTGAATAAAACGTGTCATATAGAAAAACTGTTCATTATTCTCCACGTATCTTTGAAATTAGAAGTACGTTAGCTGGAAATTCAAAAGTTTTCTAACCTCAAATCGCTTATTTGGCCAATCGTCTATTTGACATGGTCGCTAGTATCTAGACAGCACGGCTATAATACGTGTACGACTTCAGTATCAGTGAAAGACGCTTTGCGGCTCACCAGACCTTTCTCGATGCAGCAATGGGCACTATACATAACTCGGCAACCGGGAGATGGAAGCCGAGTACTGAATACGGTAGAGTAGCAGAGCGGAGTGGAGTATAGTGCAGTCAATGTCAAGTTAAATAAATTAGTGCATTTCTGTTTGTGGAATCCAGTGTTTTAATGCACACCCAAAAGAACCCAGAAAAACGCTACTAATAGCTATTCTACATAACCACTGCAGTACACAATTAAGCTAGAATTAAAGCAAACAATCGATGAAGTAGACAAGAGGAATATATAATAAATAAAGTTTGCCATAAAGAGTTGAGCAATGTAGACATTCAACATAGAAGTAGTTATTTGCTATCGTACAGAATTTAGAACAACAGGAGCAGCAAATTTTATGTTAAAGACCACTCTTGATCTACAACTGTCTATAAACGATAATAAAGAAATGACAACCCATCTAGCAAATATATTACAGTTTCCTACCGATTCTTTCAAGACTGCTTCTAACCCAACCGAGCGCAAAATGTAATCGATGATGGAGTCTATCTTTGATACAAAATCACTCTGTGCAGTGTATCTCTCTTGAAAGTTAGTGCTCACAGTCGACAAACGTATCTCAGGAGCATTATACCTTTGTTCTATCGAGAACGAGCAAAACACACAAAGCGACGACGCTTTGCTTTAAACCCAAACATTAAACAATGCCATTCTATACACTATATCATCGAGCAAAGCAACTGGGAGAATAGGCAGTTCGAACAGTTAGTTTTTCGTGACTTGTTTCGATCGCTATCCTTTCACTTTGGCTTAGCTGATCTTCGAGATTATTACCTTATTCTGTGTTTATCACATACGTAGGACGCTGAATGAAACTTGTCATATGGAAAAACTGTTCATTATTCTCCACGTATATTTGAAATCCCTTCTTTTCCGTTTAGAAGTACGTTAGCTGGAAACTCAAAAGTTTTCTAACCTGAAATTGCTTATTTGGCCAATCGTCTATTTGACATGGTCGCTAGTATCTAGACAGCACGGCTATAATACGTGTAAATATAACGACTTCAGTATCAGTGAAAGACGTTATATCATTAGGAGGAAAATAACAGTAATTGTTGGCGATGCGTGCAGGGCGCGATGCTGCAACGTCGTAGAAACCACAACTGCGCATTCGGTAACGAACTCCAATTGGTCTGCGTTGATGTCGTCACTGACCTCTACAGGAGAAATATTTATATATTTTAACAATATTTGGATATCAGCAGTACGTAGGCCCCAAAATTGAACCTTGAAGAACCCCAATATCAACAGTGACATCGCTGGGCTGCACTCATTGTAACATCTGCTCATCGTTATGTAGAAGAATAACATATTATTTCGTATCAAGGTATGAGTTGAGCCACCTGTAAGAAGGGCCTTTCACACCAGATGCAGAGAGCTTTCGAGCATGTTATGTTTGAGACAGTCAAAGATCGCAAAATTCCGCAATTATTTACTCTCCTGCCTCAATTAATAAAATCAATTGTTCGTAGAACGAATGTTGACCAGTAGAGAATCCGTGTTGGTTCACCTAGAGGATGTTTTGCGTCTCAAAAAACCCCAGTTAGTGACTGGAGTAGCAATACTCAAAAAATTTGGAGATTGTCTGAAAATTCCCCACGTCCGAACGATCTCCTTTTTTATTAACCGGTACTACCTTTGCATTTTTCAGAACTTCTGGAAATTTCCCCAGGCAAAAAGACAAATTAATCAAATGTGCTCTTTCAAGAAAAATCCAGCAATTTCATCTGGACCAGCCGAGTTCTTACTCTTGAGCTTATCTTCAGAAAGTCGTCTTCGTTGAACGGATCTAGAAACATTTCGATGGCTGTATCATGTGACTTTTTAAAGTCGCACTGAGATACTGTTGCTCTAATGCACCTTGCACAAAAACTGAAGATACCTCCGTTACTTGGAGACAGCAGCTCGACAATCACGTTCCAAGTTTTCGTAAAAAAGGTTCACAAATTGCTACCATAAAAAAGTCCATTAGTTCCCTATTAGCGTTTTGTTGTCTCGTTGCGAAAAAACATCATAAGGGGAGACAGACACGTAAATGAAATATTTCTACCATAGACCCACCTCAATTATCGGAAAACTGTCTCGAAAAAGTCTGCCGTCTGCCGAAGGGCAATAAGAAAGGATCGGTAAGCCCTTCATTCTGTATTCTCGGCACAGATAAGTTAAATGTACTTTTTGCTCGGAACATACGAGAGCTGTTGGATACGGTCGATAACTTTGACGCAAAGTTCATCAATTTTTTGAAGACAAAGTATTACAGGAGGTTAATAGTGATGAAGACTTACCTACTTTCGAAAGGACCACATTCTGTTGTTTACTCAAAGAACTTCATTTTGTTTGACAGCCAAAAGATTATTTCATAGAGAGGAAATTATTTAAAATCAATAAAGAAATACCGCGACCAGCGCAGGAACATGTATTACTTGGATGGACAATTGAATCAGCAAAACAAGCCTTCTTAGATGGACAAACCAGTGGCCTAAAGAATCCGTCAGGTACCGATTCGTCATTGTGTTGTAAAAATGGTGTCAACAGCATTGCTGGGAGTGGTGGATGATGTATTATGCAGTGCTGACAAAGGTAACCTTGGTGCTCTTAGATTATACCACAGGATACATCATAACCTACTCTTAGCCATGCTCCACTTTTACGGATTCTCGGCCGATGCAGAGTCTTCAATGCGTAGCTACTTCAGCGATCGTCAACAGCAGGTAATACTGAATGATAAGTACTCCACGCCATTGAAAGTGACCATTGGTGTTCCTCAGGGCTCTATTCTGGGTCCGCTAATGTTCATTATTTACCCGTCTAATCTATACTTCGATTCATGGTTAAATTGTAGACCAAACTGAACAAGTTTGACAATGACACAAGACACGATTCACGCGTCATCTGTCAAAAACAGTGTTGCCAAAATGATACTAGCAAAAAAATCTACCCATTAAAATAGGGCGTTAGGAACTGTCTACAACACGCCTCCGGACTTCCTTCTCTCCAAGCCACTGTTCATTTAGTTAAACTGTCGAAATTGCGTTACCCCTAACGAGCTCATATCCCCCGATTCCCCTTTTACCCCTACGGGGAGCCGTATAATAAATTAATTCTAAAGGAAAGCGGTAACTTCCCACACAGAGGGAACTTTCGACAGCCAAACGTGAAACGTACACACTCGTTCAACGTTGCTAAGGTCTCTAATTTGCCGCCATCGAGGTAATCCTTTGGACCTTTATCATGCCGAATGTATGATATTTATCTTTGCCTTTTCGGGACTTGCTCGCATTAGACCAGGGATTTCAGGAAATGGAGGGTGACTTTGAAGTTGAGTCATTAATTTTCAGATAATGATTGTAGAAGGAAGATAAACCAAAATATGTGTGTAAAAATAAAAAAAAATTAAAAAAAATTGTTTACCTTGTTTTATAAAGTATCCTCCCGACAAGTATTTCAGTGCGGACCTGTATTTGATCGTGAGGTCTTGGAGCACCGGCATGCCCTCCCCTGTGAGGTCTTAAGTCACCTGTTTCACGAGCCCTTTGTACTACATTAACAAAGGCACGAGGGGTTGGTTGTACTCGATTGGTAAACCGATCCGCATAAATCCGTGATGACGCGGCAGCATTTTGTAAACATGTGCCATTTTTTATTTCGTTTAAGGCACGCAACAAACACCACTATTCACTCACGCGTTACCGACTGACACATTGACTGGATACAACTGAATAAAATTGTAGTAAAAACATCGTGTTAAGCGTTTCAAATTCTTTCGCTTTTTTGTTTCCGATGCGATGAACCGATAAGGCGGATTATATCCGTTGTTGCCAAACACGAGCACATAATATTATTATTGAGACAGGGCGGTACTCAAACTTGTAAAGGGCTATAACCTTGTTACTTTAATTTTACCACAAAAATGTTAAAGGAAAAAAACATTTCTTTTGATCAGATCTACTCACTGTTAAAATAAATGACTCAACTTCGAAGTCACCTTGTATGTGGGTTCATCGAAGCACTGCTGCTTGTGCAATAAACAGCAATACTTAGAAGATAAACTCTTAGAAAGTTGTAACGTGTCAAAAGCACATACCTTTTTTGTCAACACGCTTTTATTAGGTTGGCGTGTATGTATGCTTGTAAAGGAATCTTTTTGAGCATAATTTCCACCAATTCGCAGAAGTTTGATTAGTTTGAAACTTCGCACACTTATAAAGGACCGATAACAATGCAATAATTTGTTAACAGTTTTCCATTATACAGGGTGTCCGCAAAGTTGGGGTTTTCTTTCTCAGAAACAACTACCCTTGAAATAACAAAGGTAAAAAAAATAAAGAAAAAAGTACTCACTCTCCAGTTGACGAGAAGGGCTAAGTACGTCTCTGCCCGAAATCATACCGCTCCAACAGAAAATGAAATCAGCTGATGCGCTACCGAGCAGACGCCGGCGGTGGTGCAGACCAGTAGACCACGAACAGAGGTAACAAATATGACCATCGTGCAGAAACCACATTGATTGTCTTACACTTAATGGCACATCTTCTAACAAGGAAGGCAAAATGTTGCGTAAAAAGTCTAGGTATTGTATCCCGTCCAATCGATTTGGGAGAATAAATGATCCAATGAGCATACCGTTCACCATGCCAGCCCAAACATTCACCGAAAATGTTTGTTGAAAATGTGCCCGACGGACAGCGTGCGGATTTTCTACTGTACAAACATGAGTGTTGCGAAAGTTATTCACCCCATTACGCGTGAACGTAGATTCGTCTGTCACCAATATGCACTTCAAAAAGTCCGGATTATTGTCATGTTGATGCAACAACCACTCACAAAACCGCACTCTTGCTGGAAAATCGTCAGGTTGAAGGGCTTGTACACGTTGGACATGAAACGGATACAGCCCCTCTTCACGCAACGTTTGCCACACTTTAGTTTTTGATACTTGCACTTCTCTGGCCACGTCTCTAGTGTTTGTTGAGGGATTCTCGTCTACGCGATTACCTCTACACGCGTGACCGTAACCGGTTGAAGGTTGCATACTGACCTGACACACTGACCCCGACCCAGTTCTGTCGTCGGGTTGAGCTAGTGTCCTAGTACCACTCGGGGATGTCGCGGCTACAGGACGGTATTCAGATATTTTTGATGTTGCAGAGCCCTTTATCTCGGTTCCCTTAAGACATTGGTGTATATGGTACTAAAATTGCTTATGTTTTCACATGTCGTGTAAAGGAAAACCCAAACTTTGCGGACACCCTGTACTTATACGTAAAATTCTGTATAAAGCGGATATGTTAATAAAAAGCGATGGATTTCAAATGCCGCTTTACGAATACTGTATTGGTATTGTAAACCAGGGGTCGTGAGTTCAATCCTCATAGAAGGCAGATTGTGGTATACCTTTTTTTATTTTTTCAACACGCTCTTATATTCATAATTCCTTCATTTTTAGCTTGGACTGTATGTACGTATGTAACGGGAATAATTTTCACCAATTTCCAGAAGTTTGATTAATTTGAAACTTCGCGCACGTATCAAGGACCGATCACAATACAATAAT
Source organism: Acanthoscelides obtectus (assembly GCA_963669975.1). NCBI lineage: Eukaryota > Metazoa > Arthropoda > Insecta > Coleoptera > Chrysomelidae > Acanthoscelides > Acanthoscelides obtectus. Next base: position 117,537 of record CAVLJG010000005.1, read on the forward strand.
TTGATAACAGTTGCTTTTATAGCTAACCTCATAGATAGTTGCCAATAGAATGATTGTAACATTTAATACATCATTAAATTTTATTATAATCTTATTTTGACGTCACTATATAAGATTGACTTCAGTTGGCCCAACTACTGAAATCTTAGTTTTTTTCTTATCAAACACAAACAATAATAATGTAGCAGGGTGTGTTATAGATTTAAAATATTAACAATGCATATTTTGATAATACATAGTAGAAAACACCAACTTTATCACTCCCTAATCAAATTTGCAGCATAAAAATAACACATGTTGCAATTACAGCATATCAACCTGTTTTCATTTCAATGCAAAATAAGTTTATAACGCGTAGGTGGCTGTGAGCAATAAAAGCCATGACAATTGTTTTTATTAATCACAGCTGTCAGAATACGTTTAAAGTAGTAGTTAAGGTTTTTCAAAATGGGTTATTAGCGAGAAAATTCGGTTACCGATAATGAAATTTTTTTAATTCTGGGAAATCAAACTCAGAAATTGCAACTTTGTTAGACTTATCGCGGTACAGTGTGAGAAATATTGTTAGAAGATATAACGTAACTGGTTCAGTTAATATCAAGGCACGATATGTGAAAAAAAGTAATATCACAAATGCCGACCGAAAAGCATTAAGAAGACTAATCGTGAAAAACAGGCGTGCCAATTATACTAGGTGACATATAAATCTGAACACCCAGTTTAAATGGTTTTATTTTAATAAAAGTTGGTGAATGTATTTATCTTACTGTAAATAACAAGTGAAAAAATTTTCAGCCTTATCAGTTGGACATTCCGGTTTTTATACTGCTTTTTTTTAATTCACTAACGCTCTAAAAATGAATATTTCAGCCGCAGTAAAGAGTCAACTTTGGCGGATTTTGGTTCTTGACATCCTTTACGATCGGTTACGATGCCTAGAGTACGGAGACCTGTACGATTTCGTCAACTTAGTGAGTTTGATAGGGGCCGTATAGTGGGACTTCGGGAAGCTGGACTTTCTATTCGGGCAATTGCAGTTAGAGTGCAAAGAAGTGTAGACACTGTGGTTAGGTGTTGTCAGGCATGGCTTCGAGAAGGCCGTACGCAAAGAGCAAGGGGCACTGGACGCCGCCGTAGAACAACAGACCGTGAAGATCGCCGCCTAAGATTATTGGCCTTAAGGGACCGTTTCTCCACTACCAGGTCCATTGCAAATGAATGGTTTGCAGAACACGGAAGACCTATTGGCATGCGAAGTGTTTACCGACGAATGAGAAGTTTTGGCTTGTTTTCATACCGGCCACACTGGGTTCTCCCTTTAACTCGAGAACACCGACGTAATCGCCTTGAGTGGTGCAGACAACGGTCACTCTGGGATCAGGAATGGAACAGTATTGTCTTTAGTGACGAGTCTCGATTTTGTTTAGGCATGCACGATGGTCGTGCCAGGGTTAGAAGGCGACGTGGTGAAAGGAGGAATCCACAGCTTTTTGTTGAAAGACATGTTCATCACACTGTTGGAGTTATGGTTTGGGGTGCTATAGCTTATGGTTCCAGGTCACCTTTAATCTTCATCAGAGGTAACATGAACGCGCAGCGTTATATCCACGAATCTCTAGAACCCCATCTTTTACCCTATCTTGACACCCTGGCAGATCCAACTTTCCAACAAGATAATGCTCGACCACATGTTGCAAGAGTCACAATAGACTTCTTTCAACATGATGATGTCACATTGTTACCATGGCTACCAAGATCTCCCGACTTATCCCCAATTGAGCACGTGTGGGATATGATGGTTAGGAGATTGCTCAATTTGCAACGTCCTCCTCAGACTCTAGAAGCACTTCGAGAGGAGTTGGTGGTTGCCTGGAATGAGATACCACAGGAGGACATTGACCACCTGATCAGAAGCATGCCTAGGCGCGTTGGAGAATGCGTAGCACATCAGGGTGCATCCACACATTATTAAAGGTCAAAGGGCTTAAAAGCAGTGCAATCATTTTGAAATTTTTATCATTTACTTATTATGCTTCATTAAGTACTTATACAAAATTTTATTAAAATAAAACTATTTAAACTGGGTGTTCGCATTTATATGTCACTTAGTATATTCTAACGTCCTTCCTCAGTTTTGTAGGAGCCTTGACGACAGGGCTTTCAAAAAGACTAAATACGTTCTTGGAAAATATTTTTAGAGGCATGTCATAAGTGACAATTCATTTCGTTGTTTAGTGTGTTGTGCCTTAATCTGATGATTTTTGTCTGTCCTTTACTTATTTTTTTATCTGTAAATTTATCTTTATTCGAATTCGAAATTAATCTTTTACATATTTACTTTGAAATTTTTTATATGATTTGCGGTGTTTGTTTTTTATACGTATTGTTTTTCATTTATTCTCTACTTGATTTAACCTTAATATTGCTGACCTACGTAATCACATTGTGTGTGATAAAACGAATAAATTACAGCTACTACTACTATCTTCTATTCAGAGTATCAGAACTATTGAAATGAGTGGACGAACTTGTGCTTCTTCTTCGACCACACTCATTTAAAGATGCTAGGAAACGTTAGTCTCCTGCATCGTTAAGTAGAGGTCAGTAGTATCGCAACTGACAAACTACTCACAGATGGCGCTGTCACCCCGATTTAATCAGTACAAACTTCCCACAAGGGCAGGGGGATTACGTAAAAAAACTATACAACGTCAAAAGCAAACCGACCAAATGTCATCTTGCTGACTGGATAGTTGTTAATCTGCAAGTGAGTTTCTCAGCATGGTTTATAATAATAATAATAATAATAATAATAATAAAATGTCTTTATTAGGCACATTATATACACTACAACATAATGTGACCTCTACGTAGGCGAAGTATAGCTCTTGGCTACTCTACTTAACCTACCCAAATACTAAATTGAAACACTCAATCAAAGGAAACTTTGACAAGCAAAAGACGCTTCAAAACAACGAGCTTGATAGCTTCCTAGTATACATAAATACACACATATATTACGTAAAATAAAATTAAATGTAAGAATTAAAAACTAACTTTTCCACAATTACTACAATGACAAATAAATCTGTTTCACATGCTTACGAAATCTGTTTACTGGCCAATCCTTTATATTGTCATCTAATTCGTTATAAATCAGGATAGCATTGTAAGTGTATGAACTACGAAATAAAGTTGTTTTATACATAGGGATCTCTAGTCTTTTTTTGTGTCTGAAATCAATGTCTGAATTATTTCGTCTGAAAACAAATTTCTCATAAAGATACAAGGAGGATCTAGAAGATATGATCTTATGTGTAAACACTGCTATATGGTACTTGCAAGCATTTTCTATACACATCCAACCAAGCTGAAATCTCTTTAAGGAAACATGATCATACTTCTTGAGATTAAATACAAATCGACAACAAGTATTTTGGAGTTTTTGGAGCCTTGCTTTTGTGATAGAATCAAGACAATGATAGAACACAGTGCTACAGTAAAATAAGCTTGGAAATATAATAGCCTCACATAACTTTTTTCTAACTTTAAAATTCAAAATAGAGCGATTGACATAAAAACACTTCAACGTTGCATAACATTTTTTTAAGATAGACGAAACATGCTCCTTAAACCGTAAAGTATAATCAATAATCAACCCTAAATTTTTTGTAGTATTTACGACAGCTAGACTCTCCTTGTCGATTTTTACATCAAGAGAATTCAATACAGTGTTACGTTTGACAGCAGGACAAAAAAGCATCACTGAGCGCTTATCCTTATTGAGCTTAAGATTATTATCATTTGAGTATCCTACTATTGCCTCCAAATCATCATTAAGCTCATTGATTGAAGTATGCAAAGTGTTACTATTAAAGCTTTTATATATCTGTGTATCATCGGCATAGCACATCACAGAAGAGTTTTTCACAGAGCTACCCAAGTCTATAGTATAAATTAAGTACAACAAGGGCCCTAAAACTGAACCCTGAGAGACACCTGATGTTATATCAATCGGACTAGATATAGTGTTGTCTATCTCTACTACTTGTTTACGATTTGAAAGATATGTTATAAAAAACATTAGAGGTATGTCTGAAAAACCAAAAAACCTCAATTTAGCACATAAAAGCTCATGATCTATTTTATCGAACGCCTTAGAATAATCTAATGATACAAGTGCTGAAGCATCTCCCTTATCAAGCGAAGCAATGATGTCATCTAAAACCCTTGCTAAAGCTGAAGTTGTACTAAAACCACTGCGGAAACCAGATTGACACTTGACACTCCATTATTGGAGAAATAATGATAAACCTGATGTTTAATCAATTTCTCCAATATCTTCGATATAACAGGAATCAAAGTTATAGGTCTTAAGTCTGAGAGACATTTTGGATTTTTACATTTAGGCAAGGGTTTGACAAGAGATAGTTTCCAAGCATCAGGGAAATACCCAGCCTCCAGGCAACAGTTCAATAAATGCGTCAGGGGTAGTAATACTCGAGGCAAGCAAAGCTTCAGCATTGAGACTGTTATACCATCCGAACCTGCTGCATTAGATTTTAGGGACAGAATAATGTCTAGCACATTTTGTGGGGTAGCAAAACTAAATTCAAATCTAGCACTTTCATTAATTTTGGTACTATTAAATTTATCAACTAGATCCTTGCAATTGCCCGAAGGCGTGAAAACGGAAGAAAAATAATTGTTTACTTCATCGGCATTCTTCAACTGTGTAGGTAAAGATCTATCTACATTAGTTTTGAGTTTCAATGAATGTACAGCTTTCCAGAGATGCTTGTTACTATTTAGTTGTTCATTGAAGCTTAGATATGCTGCTTTCTCCCGCCTAATAGCGGAAATGACATCATTTCTTAATTTCTGGTAATATTCGAGACTAACTGGACTTTTTAAAATCTGATATTTTCTAAAGGCTTTATTTCTCTCGGAGATCAAAAATTTTATGCCACCTGTGAGCCATAGAGCATAAGGTTTAGTAATACGTGATGAAATAACAGGAGCATGGACATCAAACAAATCCAAAATATGATTAGAAAAAAACGTAGCTTTAGGTTTGTTGATTGCATGCCGAGATAGCAGTAGTGTATCACTAAGAAGATGACATGAACAAAAATTGGTTGTGTAGAGCAGCAAGATTGCATGGTGGTTGTGTTTATTGGTCTGCATGTGTATAAAATCAGTGATATTTGTAATATGAGAAAATTAGTACTGATGTGCTGCCCATGAAGTATATCTATTAGGCGTATCAGACGAGTTAAAAATTGATAGCGAAGCATCCTGACGTATAGGCAACACGTACAGCTGCAGAACGAATGTACACCAAGTGAACAACAGCTGATTCTGAGTTAACATCTTTTAGAAAAACCTACATAATATCACAAAAAGAACTATAAAACGTCAAAAAAAGCTACGTAATTTTTCAAGAAACGTGAATCGATGCGGAACATCCAAACAAGCCTGTTGAGTTACCGTAGAAAATAGCGTAGAAATAAAAATAAAAATCTATCGCTAGGTTGTATAAAAGCGAGTTTGTGTAAATTCAAATCTATTCGCACTCCAGATGCTAATTGGTTCGAAAGTAGGAAGGCGACAGGACAGGATTAGGGATTAAATAGTTTTCCATTCGGGGCTAGCAGTCGTTCGTCGCATAGCTTATCTCTTTAGTATGGAAATGCGGCCCAGCTGGAACGTTCGCTTAATGCAAATGACAGCCAGCATTCGTATTCGAGAACAAATTCGACTTCAAAGGAGGATATAACGGAGGACTGTCGTCGCGTAACGTTCGACGATAAAACGCCCAGGCTGTTTAGCGAACGCAGGAATTTCAAATTGCGATGGTGATGAAGCCACATTTGTAGTACAGTTGTTGGAGGTACTTATTGCTTTTCGTTCCTGCGCCAAAAGTGACAATGAAATATTCTATACTAAGTGAAACAGACATCTCTCCAAGGAAAGATAGAGAAGAGGTCTCTGAGCTCTTCCCAGTCGGCATGTCCGTAATGCCAAGTTTTGCGTACGAGTTTCTGCTATCACAGCGGGTTCTGACCGAAATCTAACCTCCACAACACCGTGGTCTGAGTTACCCAGGGGGGACAAGACAGCAGCCTCAGGACAGGATGCATAGCTTAGGTGTGGAAACATGCGGACATTTATAGTCAACGCCAAACAAAGTGGCGTGCACGTCATCAAGATGGGTGTGTTGAAAAATTTACATTGTTGCCAAACTTTTTGTAAAATAATAAAATTTATTATTTACATATCTAGGTTTATAAGCAATATTAACCTCAAATGAGAACAAAAATAATAGTATAATAAAATTATAGATCTGTACTTGCATAATCATTAAGTATGACAATTATTGATCAGATGACACTATGAAACTACCATATTTAATTGATAGCTTAAAGGTACTGAATAAAAATCCAAATGGGGTCCTCCAAATTTTATGCATGGTATTTATTTTACAGAATTCATACAGAAAAATGCATTCTAAAATTAGGTAAGCTACTGGTGTAAGCTTTTTCTGTACAATAAAGTTAGTCGGAGTTTCTTTCTTCAGCGCTGTCTGAATCTGAATCTTCATCACTCTCAAAGTTGATTATTAAAGGTTCGATGTCTGGTCGATCAAAAATTCGTTCTCTTTCATACCATTTAAAAATTTCTTGCTCAGTATGTCGAACACTATTTTTCCACATGTCTGGGGTAACCGTTTGCAGAGCCTCGTTCCACATATCCAAACAGTCTTTTTCACTGTTACCATCTCTACCAATATGTCTGTTATAGTAACCTTTTGCTATGCCCCAAATTAACTCAATAGGGTTAAATATACAATGGTAAGGAGGCAGACGAAGAACTTTGTGCCCATGTTGTTCCGCCAATTCATCAATCACGTATATTTTAGGTGGTTTGTTTCTAAAAAAGCAGTTATTTTAAGAATAGGAATAAACAAAAGAAATATAAACTGTCGACCAAAATATATATAATTAAGAAGCATTATGTACCGAGCAACAATACTCAATAGCTCTGTTTTAAACATTGTGTTTAAAAATGGTATGTTTTGATTTGTCAACCAGTCTTGGATATTTTTTTTTGTCCATGCATTGTTGGGCACTTTGTTCAATATCATGCTGTGATAAGGGGCGTTATCCAGTATAATCATAGATGGACTCTCCAATTTTTCTAATAACTGATGTTGAAACCATTTCAAAAAATTGTCCTGGTTCATCTCTCCATGGTAATCGCTCAATTTTGTTTTCGAAGAAAATATCGCTTCACTACCCTCAATAAACCCATTTTCATTTCCAGCATGTAATATAATGTATCTAAAATATATTAGTTTTAAATTTTATAGCGCAAATTGTGTAAAAGTACATACCTTTTACCATCTGTTTTAATAGCTTTCACGCTTTTTTGGTTTCCATTTTGCCAAGAGCGACCTATGGTCCCATTTTGAAATATCCAAGTTTCATCGAGGAAGACAAACTGGTATAAGGCCTCAACCTTGGCTTGATTGTATTGCCTTAGAAATTCCACCCTTTTCAAAGCTATACTTGGTAGTTCCATGAGCCCTCGTCGCGGATTGCCCTTAAGCCACTTAAATCCAAGATCTCTAAGAAACCGCCTTAAAGACGTGGCACTACCATCAAATAATGCCCTATCTCTTAATCGAGACCATAAAGTTTGTATCGTAACTTGTTCTTCTGAAACCATGTGTAATATGACATTATAATTTAGATAACAAATTAATGCAAATTTCTGATAAGTTATTATAATAAGATCTTACTTTTGTGATACATATTATAGATCACTTCTCGAATGGCACTTGTATCCAATGTCGCTGTGTTGGTTACACGTTTAATATAACTCCGCTTTTTCTTGGGCGATTCTAAATTTGCATCACTTTTCACACCCTCGGAAATACGACTAACTGTCCTTAAACTAATTTTTAAAGCAGCAGCAACACGCTACAAAAAATGAAATAAAATTTCACTATTATTAATATACATTACATATAATTATTAGTAACCTACCTCTTGAACAGCATTTAAAGGCAACAAAGGCCCGTTGTTGTCCCTTTCTTGCTCAAAGTAGTGCATTAACGAGGCCACGAGTTCCTTACACCGACTATTTAACTGTTTGGGCATCTTTATATACCAAAATTGCCTTTATCTACTCGTAAAATGAATAATTTTGTTTTGAAACAAACAGTTGTTGATTTACAGTATGCAGGGCCAAAGGATTTATAAAGATTTGAAATGCCACAAATTGATTCAGTGTCAAAATTAATACAAATGTCAGTTCCCAGTTTAAATAAGTTTCAAGGTGACAATGTGTCAACGCTGCGAAATCGGTTTAGTGCGTTTACATGTCGATAAGTGATTGGAGCGTTTGCAAAACATTTTATTTCGCATAATGCGTCTAAATTTATCAGAAAGCAACTTATGTGATATTTTAATAACAATGTTTATATGACTATTAACCATAATAAGAGAGTAATGACCATTTTACAATTTATATATCACATTAATATGAAACTGCAATAGAGCAATTGTTTGTGATAGAAACCTAGGCATTAGGTCGAGGAATTTTTATCGTGATGACGTGCACGCCACTTTGTTTGGCGTTGACTATATAAGACACCCTGGGAAAAGCTAGCGGGTGGTACTGCCTCTGTCGACTGGTCCGTGTCTACCACCTTTTTTGCATGTTAATGATATTAAATAGACCTAAAGTGGCCCGTTGGCGGACTTGTACCGCCACCCGGCAATCGGTACCTTAAGGCGTGTACAATCATTTGAACGGGAAGAAGTTGTATACTGGATACAACAACTTCCGGAACAAGGATTTCAGTATACGTATACTTTTATATCCATCATGAACGTCGTAAGCCGTATTTATAAGGATTCTTTCATCATATATGTATCTTTCACCAAGTAAGTGGCTTTAATATTGTCCTGACATTGTTGCCCATGTCGAATTGTTTACGTACTGCACTTGTAATAAAAATAAAATGGTACAGTGTGGCACTTCGAAACCTTCCAAGGCGGCTTCGTTGTTTTCACGGTTACCGTTATCTTATAAAAGCGTTCACTAAAACTATACAATGTTGGCGACAAACAATGCAATGTAAACATATACAGGGTGACAGGTAAATAGGTGTAAAACATTTTAGGAGGTGATAGTACAGCTCCTTTGCTATCAACATCAGTATATAATACCATACCCTATATTCAAAGGTTAAAAAGTTATGGAAGAGTTAATTTTTTTTAAAAAACAACCCAGATTACAGAGTAAAATAGTTGAGATAAAAAAAAGTTGATGATTAAACATTCTTTTTTTGGTGGTTTCAGGTTATTATTTAAATAAATATTTCTCATAAATTAAGAAACATATGAAAACACTACTGAAAACGTATTTATTTTCATTTAAATGTTAAATGAAAATTTTTATTTTCAACTTTCACATTAAGAAGTCTTTTTTCAAAAAAATCATAATAGAGAAAATGTACAAATAACTGCAAAAACTTTCTCATTTCATTAGGTTTCTAAAATGGTATAATAACATATCAGTAAGTAAACCATTTAACAAAACAATATTACTTTGCTAGGAAGGACCGCTAAGCGCATTTCATTGTACTGAACAGGTAAACCGAGCCTTTCATGGTTCGACCCTTTTTGTTATTTTTTGTGCCCTGTGCCGTTATTCGGGTTTAAGTATTCGGAATCTGTCGTCGCTCCTCGGAAGCAAGCTCTGCGTGTGTTATGAATTGACACAGCTGACGGATCAAGGAAGAGGAACTAACGCTTAGGTTAGTTAGTAGAATATCAACCTTTAACGCGGTAGGACGAACTTTTACTTTTCTTATCAGTTTTAATAATGGCGAGTTACCGTAACGAAGAATACGCTGATATTCTGTTTTGTTATGGTTTAAGTGATGGAAATTCCGTTGAAGCCCGGCGAGAATACGAAAACCGTTTTCCGAATCGGCGAATACCGAGTCATCGAGTATTTGCTTCTGTGTACCAACGCGTCAAGGAAAGTGGACAGGTTCATGAGAGACGTCATGATGCTGGTAGACCTCGGTTGTTTGACGACGAAGATCGAGAGGCAATACTGGAATACTACGGCAGAGACCCGACGACGTCTACACGAGTTATAGCAAAGCAGCTTGGTTTAACTCAGTGGAAAGTTTGGTTCGTTTTGCATTCGGCGAGACTTTACCCTTTCCATTACACACCGGTTCAAGTATTAGAAGGAGGATACCCCGCAAGAAGAATTGATTTTTGTCGTTACATGCTTGGTCGGGATCAAGAAGAAAACGACTATTTAACTAAAATATTGTGGACCGACGAGTCTAAGTTTGACAGAGAGGGGACAACAAATTATCACAACTTACATTATTGGGCCCCACGAGAGGCAAATCCCCACATGGCAAAGCCAAGAGCCCATCAAAGAAGATTTTCGGCAAACGTGTGGATGGGCATCATTCATACGTATCTAATTGGACCAGTTTTTTTGCCTGACAACGTGAATGGCGAATCCTATGAAAACTTTTTGAGATCCGAACTCTGAATATCAGGATGCAGATGATCTACCAACACGATGGCTGTCCCGCGCATTTCCGTCTGGGTGTTAGACAGTGGCTGGACGAGAAATATCCTTGTCGCTGGTGGACCGACACCGTGGCCAGCGAGGAGCCCAGATTTAACACCGTGTGACTATTATTTATGGGGGCACATGAAGTCACTGGTGTACGCTGAGCCCGTAGACACTCTTGCACAGTTGAAAGAAAGAATTATTGCTGCTGCTGACACTATCAGAGGACAACTAACTGGCCGCATCACGCGTACCAACATGAGAAAAAGACTACGGGCTTGCATAAGAAACGGCGGCCGTCAGTTCGAACAACAATTGCAATGAATTTTACCTTCATTTCATTATTGTATTTTACTTACCAATTGCAGTAACTTTTAGTCAGTTTTTATTATTCTGTAGTACAATTACAACTGTGTAAATAATCTAATCGTGTAACTTAACCGTAGTTTAAAATAATAACTATCCCATAGCTTACAGTTACATTATTTTAACAAAAACACTTTCTTATCAAACAGAGAGTTGTGAAAATAGAGACAAGCCATTGGTGAATTTACTCCCTATTGTTGTATTACAATACATTATGTTTAGTTTCACACAGTTTTTGGGCACTTATCATACCAATTTAGATTCCTTATGAAACAAGGATATTATTTAAATTGTTTGTACGTTTTTTTGTATACCGATTTTTTTGTAAAACACCTTACATATTGTAAAACGTTATTTGTTTTTCTTAGTTAAACATTTTTGAAAGAAAATAAATACGTTGTTTGGTATTGTTTTCGAATCTTTTTTAATTTATAATACCTAGTTAATAATTAAAATAATAACCCAAAACCACAAAAAACAAATGTTTAATCGCCAATTTTTTTCTCTCTCGACTTTTCTACTCTGAAATATGGATTGTTTTTAAAAATCTTAAATCTTCAATAACTGTTCAACCTTTGAATATAGGGTATGGTATTATATACTAATTTCGATAGCAAAGGGGCTGTACTATCACCTCCTAAAATGTTTTACACCTATTTACCTGTCACCCTGTAGACTTGGCTCTTCTGGTCTGGACTATAAGCAAAAACCGGCTTACCTCCATTGCAACCGTCAATTTGTGAACCCGCACTTCAAACGCAGAGCATCGACGGGCGTTCAACGTCGATTACAAAAACTGCACATGTTAATAGCTGGGTGTCGACAGCCCAAAAGGATGCCGACCGACGTTGAAGCTGCCGACAGGTAATATTATAATATACATTGCCTTTGCCTGCCCGTCAACGTCAGGCGTGCTGTGAGTTGAAACAGCTCTATTTAGCTCAGAACGGAGCGCTACAACTTTATGGTAAACGTTGACTTCGAGCCCTTGTTCCGATATGAATATGAGGTATTTGTTTCGGGGGGAATTATGAAGAACGCAGAAAATGGGTCCAATGAAATCTCCTTTGGGGGGGACACCGTCGAGACCGACTGAAAGAAAACCGAATATATTAAAGAAACTGGGACATTTAAGACGTATATGTACACAGGGTGTTTCCGCCATTTCTGCAGTTGAATAATTCACCATTATCAACTAGATTTTAAAAACTAAATAATGAAAAAGATGTCACAGCGAACAGATTTGAATAACAGAGCAAATATACTAAGTGACATATAAATCCGAACACCCAGTTTAAATGATTTTATTTTAATAAAAGTTGGTGAATGTATTTATCTTACTGTAAATAACTAGTGAAAAAATTTTCAGCCTTATCAGTTGGACATTCCGGTTTTTATACTGCTTTTTTTTAATTCACTAACGCTCTAAAAATGAATATTTCAGCCGCAGTAAAGAATCAACGTTGGCGGATTTTGGTTCTTGACATCCTTTACGATCGGTTACGATGCCTAGAGTACGGAGACCTGTACGATTTCGTCAACTTAGTGAGTTTGATAGGGGCCGTATAGTGGGACTTCGGGAAGCTGGACTTTCTTTTCGGGCAATTGCAGTTAGAGTGCAAAGAAGTGTAGACACTGTGGTTAGGTGTTGTCAGGCATGGCTTCGAGAAGGCCGTACGCAAAGAGCAAGGGGCATTGGACGCCGCCGTAGAACAACAGACCGTGAAGATCGCCGCCTAAGATTATTGGCCTTAAGGGACCGTTTCTCCACTACCAGGTTCATTGCAAATGAATGGTTTGCAGAACACGGAAGACCTATTGGCATGCGAAGTGTCTACCGACGAATGAGAAGTTTTGGCTTGTTTTCATACCGGCCACACTGGGTCCTCCCTTTAACTCGAGAACACCGACGTAATCGCCTTGAGTGGTGCAGACAACGGTCACTCTGGGATCAGGAATGGAACAGTATTGTCTTTAGTGACGAGTCTCGATTTTGTTTAGGCACGCACGATGGTCGTGCCAGGGTTAGAAGGCGACGTGGTGAAAGGAGGAATCCACAGTTGTTTGTTGAAAGACATGTTCATCACACTGTTGGAGTTATGGTTTGGGGTGCTATATCTTATGGTTCCAGGTCACCTTTAATCTTCATCAGAGGTAACATGAACGCGCAGCGTTATATCCACGAAGTTCTAGAACCCCATCTTTTACCCTATCTTGACACCCTGGCAGATCCAACTTTCGAACAAGATAATGCCCGACCACATGTTGCAAGAGTCACAATAGACTTCTTTCAACATAATGATGTCACATTGTTACCATGGCCACCAAGATCTCCCGACTTATCCCCAATTGAGCACGTGTGGGATATGATGGGTAGGAGATTGCTCAATTTGCAACGTCATCCTCAGACTCTAGAAGCATTTCGAGAGGAGTTGGTGGTTGCCTGGAATGAGATACCACAGGAGGACATTGACCACCTGATCAGAAGCATGTCTAGGCGCGTTTGAGAATGCGTAGCACATCAGGGTGCATCCACACATTATTAAAGGTCAACGGGCTTTAAAGCAGTGCAATCATTTTGAAATTTTTATCGTTTACTTATTATGCTTCATTAAATACTTATACAAAATTTTATTAAAATAAAACCATTTAAACTGGGTATTCGGATTTATATGTCACTTAGTATAGATATTTATTGCTAAATTGCATTCTTCAATTATTACATTAATTTTCTCGGACAATAGAACGGTTTTTATTTTTTTATTCTAAAATGGCGCATCGAAGGAAAACAATTCAGGAAAGTTAATTTGGCAAAAAATTATTGGCGTACCATTTTTTTCTTAAAAAATATCGAAGTTAATAGCCGTACGCACGCTACTATTAAAGCTAAAAAGTATTTTTGCATTGAAAAATATGTAACTTTATTAACTTTCACTGCGTACTAAATATCAATGTTTTTCCTAAAACTTCAACACCCCGAGTTTTTGTAAGGAAACATTTTTGGACCATATTTTATAAAGCAAACTGACATTAATTTTTCATGTAGATTCACACCTTTAAATATTCACATATCATTAACACCTTCTCAAACAGGAACTGGTGATTGGGTGAAAAAATAGATATATTTTAAGGCTTATGAAATACACTACTTCTAATCACTATAATTGCTGTTAGGCTCATATCCCATAACACTTTGTCTATCGCTAGAAACCCATGGTTTAACTGAAGTTTATATCTTATCAAAGTTTATAATAGAGAAAAAAGCTAGAGTTGCCTGCCGCGCATACGTTCAAACCCAGTTTTTTATATACGTTTGACATCGGCCATCTAGAACTGGCCGATGCGACCGCTCCTTTGTCCCTATGGTGTCGAGATTGTGGAAGAATCTACAAGAGGAGGATTTCCAAGTTCTATTAACCTTAGGCAGTTCAAAAATCGGATTAACAAAGTTTCTTTGGATCCTCATCGCAGCCGCGGTGCTCTTGCATTTAGGCTTCTGCCTGCGCGGCTGCTTCATTGTAAAAAAAAACCCTGTATATCCGACTGTGACGCAATGGATGCAATGCAATTTTGTAGATTGTTTGACCTGGTTGGAATAGACCTAGTTCTATGAATATCTAAGTGGCTTCAACCAACAATGTCGTTTACAGAACAGTTTTCAATTTGTCGAAGTTTACATTAAATCTACTCTGATTTTTTTATGAAAAATTAATCAGTTACGAAATTCAATGGATTTTTTCAATTACCACGTACGTGTAATGTGTTAATTGAAAAAAGCACGAATGGTTAATTTTAAAAATAGCCTATGCCTCCTTTGGTGATAACGAAAGTATGTGAATTCTATATACAGGGTGTTCCAAATTCGACGAAACTTGGTACCTACTCAACGAAAACTTGTTACCGTATCACTAAAGAAATTTTCGAAATTGTATCGCAAAACCGGTGATTTTGAGACACATGAGAACTCAATATATGATACAGAAGCAGTTTCAGATGCTTCAAACTTTTTAAAGATTCACGAAAATCCAGAGAATGATATAAGAAATATAATAGGTTCAGAGCGGAAAATCGGCAAAGATTAACTCCTATAATAGAATCTATAATTTTTTTAGGACGCCAAAATTTACCACTCAGAGGGATATATACTAAGTGACATATAAATCCGAACACCCAGTTTAAATGGTTTAATTTTAATAAAAGTTGCTGATTATCTTACTGTAAATAACAAGTGGAAAAATTTTCAGCCTTATCAGTTGGACATTCCGGTTTTTATACTGCTTTTTTTTATTTCACTAATGCTCTAAAAATGAATATTTCAGCCGCAGTAAAGAATCAACGTTGGCGGATTTTGGTTCTTGACATCCTTTACGATCGGTTACGATGCCTAGAGTACGGAGACCTGTACGATTTCGTCAACTTAGTGAGTTTGATAGGGGCCGTATAGTGGGACCACGGGAAGCTGGACTTTCTTTTCGGGAAATTGCAGTTAGAGTGCAAAGAAGTGTAGACACTGTGATTAGGTGTTGTCAGGCATGGCTTTGAGAAGGCCGTACGCAAAGAGCAAGGGGCACTGGACGCCGCCGTAGAACAACAGACCGTGAAGATCGCCGCCTAAGATTATTGGCCTTAAGGGACCGTTGCTCCACTACCAGGTCCATTGCAAATGAATGGTTTGCAGAACACGGAAGACCTATTGGCATGCGAAGTGTTTACCGACGAATGAGAAGTTTTGGCTTGTTTTCATACCGGCCACACTGGGTTCTCCCTTTAACTCGAGAACACCGACGTAATCGCCTTGAGTGGTGCAGACAACGGTCACTCTGGGATCAGGAATGGAACAGTATTGTCTTTTGTGACGAGTCTCGATTTTGTTTAGGCATGCACGATGGTCGTGCCAGGGTTAGAAGGCGACGTGGTGAAAGGAGGAATCCACAGTTTTTTGTTGAAAGACATGTTCATCACTCTGTTGGAGTTATGGTTTGGGGTGCTATAGCTTATGGTTCCAGGTCACCTTTAATCTTCATCAGAGGTAACACGAACGCGCAGCGTTATATCCACGAAGTTCTAGAACCCCATCTTTTACCCTATCTTGACACCCTGGCAAATCCAACTTTCCAACAAGATAACGCCCGACCACATGTTGCAAGAGTCACAATAGACTTCTGTCAACATAATGATGTCACATTGTTACCATGGCCACCAAGATCTCCCGACTTATCCCCAGTTGAGCACGTGTGGGATATGATGGGTAGGAGATTGCTCAATTTGCAACGTCCTCCTCAGACTCTAGAAGCACCTCGAGAGTAGTTGGTGGTTGCCTGGAATGAGATACCACAGGAGGACATTGACCACCTGATCAGAAGCATGCCTAGGCGTGTTGGAGAATGCGTAGCACATCAGGGTGCATCCACACATTATTAAAGGTCAAAGGGCTTTAAAGCAGTGCAATCATTTTGAAATTTTTATCATTTACTTATTATGCTTCATTAAGTACTTATACAAAATTTTATTGAAATAAAACCATTTAAACTGGATGTTCGGATTTATATGTCACTTAGTATATTTTCTTTGCGTCAGTATTTAATTCAAAAACTGAAGCTGAAGTAATGGACATATTGGAAACAATCTCGAAATATTTGCATGGACTAAATAGTAACGAGAACAAAAATCTAATAAGTACCAGATTAAAAGCAGAATTTGACCTTTGGAAGGCACGTACACAGGATATTATAGACTGTGGAATGTCACTGTATTTATCATTGATGAAAACATTTGTCCTTCAATTAATAGATGCCTACAGTTATTGATTTCATTGCCGATAAGTGTTGCGACATCTAAAGAGGATAAAAACTTGGCTGCGCTCCACTATGTTACAAGAGCGATTAGTGGGTTTAGCTCTTTTGTATATGCATAGGGATATTAAAATAGACGTGAATCATAGATCGGTTCGCCAGCAAAAAGAATAGGCGCCTTGATTTTGTAATATGATAACACTTGAACATTGTCTAAGGTGCTCTCCCAAATCCATCTCCCTTCTGTTGGCCAATAAATAAAAAAGCAGATGTAGTTAAAGGTTTACTTACGTTTAAACCACCACCAAACTAACCAATCAAAATATGTGGTTTTATTTATTGGCTGTCTGATTGGTATAAAAGTCTGTTAAAATCACTTTCTTAGCTAATGTAATGATTGTTTTAATTTGATAGTGTGAACTGACGTAGTTTTATAGTTTATATGTTTTTTTGAGACTCGCTAAGAGAATGTAGTTATGCAATGAATAGTTTTTGTGTTTTTCTCTTGATTGAGAATTTTATTTTGATTTACATTCAGTTTTAGACTTTATAGAAGTCATAACATATTTGTTATTGTTATTTTTTTCATGTAGGTGTATTTTTTGTTGTTTTGTCTGACATTATGTAGAAAAGTCTGTGAGATTACATTATTTTGCATTTTTGTTTTAATATATGAAGATTGCTCGAGCTTGGTTTGTTTTATCTACACTTTAATTTCGTCTGTTTCAAAATAAAAAAAATAGTACGTATTTTCTACAGAAATTACTGTAACAAGTTCATATGTCTGCATATGTCCATGCTTTTAATGTTAAATCATTATAACACTTCAGTACGTCAGACTGAGAATTTACTCTCCATTTTACCCCACGGGCTTCCTTGAAGCGGGAGTGAAAAAGTGGATTCCATGTCTAAAGAAATGCGTATAAAAAAATGACGAATATAAAAAAAATTGATTAAAGATATACGTTTCCAATGGTGAATCCGCTTTTTCAAATAAAAGAATCCTTGTACCTAAAAAAAATGTGGGAACCTTATTTTTGAGACAAATTTCTTACTTGATGGCATTTACCCTCTCTGGCCGTGTCTACACCTATGCGCGCCGTTGAAATATAATATTATTTTTCATTTTAAAGTACTTCCTCGCTCGGCGAGCGGCACAGCGGCCAATTTAACCGCCTCATTTTCTCTAGCGCACATCTCGCGCAACCCAATTTGTCTTCTCGATCGCGAGATACGCGCTCGCCCATCGCCGCCGTTCACAAAAGAGCCGCCATTTTAAAAACCGACGTCGTCGTCGTTTGTTTGCCCCGCCGTTGCCGGCCAACTTGATTCCCATCCAGCATCATTTTCAGCCATTCACAGTCGCATAATGGTCAATTCAACCACCGCGGCACAGCCGGGCGAGCCGCAATACTTGAACTCTTTTCCGGCGAAAGAACCAAAGAACGTTTAATTGGTATTTTGGCTCTCATTTGCCTGCAGACTATTCAGATACTCTGTGAACGATGCTTTGAGAATTATCGCTTATATTTGAATCGGTCGCTGCCCTGTGTAAAACTTTCATTAACGATGCAATATTCGTTTCTTGAGGCTCTCTTTGACAGCAGACGCGGATCCAGGGGGGCATGACCCCCCCCCAAATCTCTTAGATAAATATGTAATGCACACATATTAAATGGATGCCGTACTGGTATTTTCTACTAAACACTGGCAGCACTGCATCCGTCAACGTTGATTTAACTGTAAGCTCATACATGATAGCGCAAGACTGGTTGCCTATGCGGTTAGCTTGATGTAGGAGAAACTTCTTCGCGCGCGCTTAAGCTGTCAGCAAATTTGATAAAAAATACTTTTTGACGGAGCAGTGGCGGATTTAAGGAAAAGGGCCCGGTCGGCAATATGCACTGAGGGGGGGGGGTTATAGGTTCATTTAACAATCCGTTATCCCCTTCAGCGAATGGGAACGCGGCAAATAATAGGTCGATTTTGTAGCTGTTAAATTTGGCAGCAGATTTGGACGTTTGTTAATGCATGGCATTCTCGAATCTACCAACTTCAATATACTGAAAGTTATCATTACATACCTGTTGAATAGTGTGGATTTGTCTGTATTTTGCAAGAAAATAGAATATAAAATACATTCCATCCAATTCCTCATCTTCCTTTACGTCATAATAGTAATCATTTATTAATTTATGCGTTAATGCATTTCTTCAAAGCAATAAAAACATTATGTCCTCTCCATCCTAAAACACAGAAAATATGTGTAAAACGTGTCAATCCCTACATCTCCCTGATGCATAATGCACCCTCACAAAATGGCCACTGATAACCACACAAGTCACCGTGTTGTCATTAAATAGTATGGAATTAAACCTTCAGAGTATATTATGTTTTGTGACTGGTACCAACAGTTGACAGATCTCACGCATGTGTCACTCCTTGAAATGCAATAATCAGCTGTACTCAAATAATGTCTAATATAAATATAACCTAGAATGTGTACTCGTGGAAAAATAAAAATATGGGAAATTTGTAGTTTTTTTTGCAGGTTTTAGGTTTGCTGGTAGCTATAAGGCATATATTTGGGAATTTCTTAATTGCTGTGAATATAGTGTGGATGTTTGTTCAGTTGTTGGTAAAATTGTCCCTAAAAGAGACTGATTCATACCACGAAGATATTTATTTACTGAACATTATATGCCATGTAATAATATATCACTGTAAGCACAAAATGAAAAAATAACTCCTCCACTCCTTGAGGAATAAAAGGGTCATTCGGTAATTTTTAGAAATGAAAATCATTTTTCAAAAAATTTCTTAAGAAATGAAAGGAAAATTTTCTTACTCAAACTGAATGCTAACGTTCAGTTTCATAAACATTACGCAGATGGTCATTAAAAGAATATAACAACACTCTGATTTCTTGTTATCAATTTTACATTCAGACGAGCTGAACAATATAGATGATTTTTGCTGGGAGGGGGGGGGCGGTGACCACCATTCCTTGGGGGCCCCAGGCGACAAGACCACAAAAAAGTTGTTGCACTGGATTCAAAGGACACGGTAAGTATTGAGATTAATCGATTCTCAGGAAGACAAAAAAGAAGAATTAATTTTATTTAACAATAAATTGTTTATATATATAATCACTTTTAGGCTGTACCCTAAGGGTACAAGGGGTTGTCATCTGCCGTCCATCCGCCGGTCAAGTTTTCAATTTATAATTCCTGGATCCGCCGTTGCTTTGGCTAATGGAAGCGATCTTTATGGCTACTAGGCTGCGGCGAGCAGGTGTTTGACGAAGCTATCGTTATTAGGAGCCGGAGTGCCCGACGCCCGACGCTCGACGCTCGGCTTCTCAAGCTTCTTGCATTATTCACTAGTTTTACGCCATCATAAACATACCTGTTGATTCTTTTACAGCTAAGCTAAAAGAACGGGCAATTTATAATACTTACGACCACTTTAGGTCTTTGTACAAGTGGTAATGAGAACAATCATTCTTTAATGCAAGCGACGTTTGTTCTAAGCACTGGTCTGTGCTTAAACCACGCACGAAGTTATACCATAAAACTATCTTTATTTACGTGACCACAATGCCAGAGTCCGCAATCCACACTGTCAATACGAATGAACAACTAAATCCACAGACTTATGGACATGTCTCAACATGCAGTAATATGCAGCCTCCTTCGTCCGTTTGTTTTTTTTAGTACCCTTTACACCGTATCAACACGACATACAGGGCGGCCCAGAAGTTGACATCAAGCCGAAAACGGGGGATAGGCATAATAGTTATCAGAAATATATAAAGAAAGAAGTCGTGTAATTTTCAAATTAAAAGCTGAAATCTGGACCTGTGATTATCTATTAGTTTTCTCTTTGTTTTATTTCATTTAAAATTCGCCGATCACCGGATGATTTTTGAGAAGTTGCCAAGCTTGCACTGCAGCTGAAAGAAGACAGGGCAGTTTGAATTTATTTAAATTTGTACAAAATCTAGGGAATTCTAAACTCTGTAAGACAGCGAAATATATACTAAGTGACATATAAATCCGAACACCCAGTTTAAATGGTTTTATTATAATAAAATTTTGTATACATACTTAATGAAGCATAATAAGTAAATGATAAAAATTTCAAAATGATTGCACTGCTTTAAAGCCCTTTGACCTTTATTAATGTGTGGATGTACCCTGATGTGCTACGCATTCTCCAACGCGCCTAGGCATGCTTCTGATCAGGTGGTCAATGTCCTCCTGTGGTATCTCATTCCAGGCAACCACCAACTCCTCTCGAAGTGCTTCTAGAGTCTGAGGAGGACGTTGCAAATTGAGCAATCTCCTACCCATCATATCCCACACGTGCTCAATTGGGGATAAGTCGGGAGATCTTGGTGGCCATGGTAACAATGTGACATCATTATGTTGAAAGAAGTCTATTGTGACTCTTGCAACATGTGGTCGGGCATTATCTTGTTGGAAAGTTGGATCTGCCAGGGTGTCAAGATAGGGTAAAAGATGGGGTTCTAGAACTTCTAGGATATAACGCTGCGCGTTCATGTTACCTCTGATGAAGATTAAAGGTGACCTGGAACCATAAGCTATAGCACCCCAAACCATAACTCCAACAGTGTGATGAACATGTCTTTCAACAAAAAACTGTGGATTCCTCCTTTCACCACGTCGCCTTCTAACCCTGGCACGACCATCTTGCATGCCTAAACAAAATCGAGACTCGTCACTAAAGACAATACTGTTCCATTCCTGATCCCAGAGTAACCGTTGTCTGCACCACTCAAGGCGATTACGTCGGTGTTCTCGAGTTAAAGTGAGGACCCAGTGTGGCCGGTATGAAAACAAGCCAAAACTTCTCATTCGTCGGTAAACACTTCGCATGCCAATAGGTCTTCCGTGTTCTGCAAACCATTCATTTGCAATGGACCTGGTAGTGGAGAAACGGTCCCTTAAGGCCAATAATCTTAGGCGGCGATCTTCACGGTCTGTTGTTCTACGGCGGCGTCCAGTGCCCCTTGCTCTTTGCGTACGGCCTTCTCGAAGCCATGCCTGACAACACCTAACTACAGTGTCTACACTTCTTTGCACTCTAACTGCAATTGCCCGAAAAGAAAGTCCAGCTTCTCGAAGTCTCACTATACGGCCCCTATCAAACTCACTAAGTTGACGAAATCGTACAGGTCTCCGTACTCTAGGCATCGTAACCGATCGTAAAGCATGTCAAGAACCAAAATCCGCCAACGTTGATTCTTTACTGCGCTGAAATATTCATTTTTAGAGCGTTAGTGAATTGAAAAAAAACAGTATAAAAACCGGAATGTCCAACTGATAAGGCTGAACATTTTTCACTTGTTATTTACAGTAAGATAAATACATTCACCAACTTTTATTAAAATAAAACCATTTAAACTGGGTGTTCGGATTTATATGTCATTTAGTATAACAAAGTAATCACAGAATGAAAGAATCACTCCTTGATCTCAGTTTAATGCAAAAAATCATTTTTTTAAAAATGTTACATGACACCTTTATCCACTTGTCTCTTCATTTATACTCTTGACAAGGATTCCCTGTTCTGCTCCACTTTTGAATTAGAATTCCCTAAAAGAACAGCACTTATAATTCGTTCTGCAAATATTGTCAAAATTAAAGTAACCCTAAAATCCCTCTCCGCATTACCTGAATCCCGAAATATTCCTTCCTCTACACGTTACGCCCAAATAAGACTTTTGTCTGTCCGCGTGACTCTAAATTCGAATCGAACTGCGTCCTGGCAATGTTCCGGAACACCGGAAGTCGAAGAATATTCCCCGTCCGTCACGTACGAAACGAAATTAGAAAAGTTTCTTAGCCAGGTGCTGGCTTTCGAAGCTGGAACATCCGCAGATTCAGACTTCGGGAGTCGTCATTTACGTTCATGTCGCATTTTGGAGCAGAGGCGTGCGCAACGAGGACGTCCCGAAGTCTTGATGAAGTTTACGGGTGCAGAGAAAAATTAGTTTTAAAGATGTTACGGTTTAATTTGAAATCATACTCTTGCCTCAGAATTCAAGATTTATTAGCTGAAAATTGTACACTGTGAGCGGTTACCAAGACTAGATTCATAATCTTAAGTCCTAGGTACTATCGTGGTCCGTGGGATCAGCCCTAAACTTTGTCTAAACTTGTAGGAACGGCCGTGACCCTGCATTAATCGTAAACACTAAACAAGGGTAGACATATTCTAGTTTAACTACCTGAAGATTTTCTCTATGGTTTATACGTAACTCTCCACCTATTATGTCACTTTGTAGTTGAGGCCCCTTGATCTGAGAATTGTTTACGTCTTCGTTTCTTTCCTAACCTCAATGTTACATTTTGACAAGTGTTCGGTTCTTTCAGTCCGCTGTTGTTCCATTCCTCTATTGCTCCTCTCGAACATTGTGTTCCGTGTCCAAGTTGAAGAAACTTCACTTTTTGGTCGTAGCTCTGTTGAGAAGCACGCATTTTGCGTATCTTTACGCCAAATAAAGTCTAAGCGTTCTTCCTTTTTATGTCTCATATAATCCTACGGGATGTGGGAGACGGGAGTCTTCGACGCTTTTACGGCGTTCTAGCCGACACTTTTAGGCCACGCTCCAACAGAGGTAAGCAATTCGGCTTGCGTTAAAATGGAACCCGGCGCCATATTGGATTTTTGTTTCAGGCCTTTTTCATCTTCTTCCAACTTTTCGTCTTCTTCACCTTACGTTTTCTCCACCAAACTACTGCTGATACCTTCAGATGAAGCCCTGACGACTTTTCCACGCCCTGACCTATAATGAGAGTTCCAAGCAGCCCCTGAGGAAGGGAGCTGATTCAGCTGTTGCCAATGTCCACAGACGCCATGTGCTGAAGCCCCGTCGAACTGCATCTATATATACTAGTGACATATAAATCCGAACACCCAGTTTAAATGGTTTTATTTTAATAAAAGTTGGTGAATGTATTTATCTTACTGTAAATACAAGTGAACCAATTTTCAGCCTTATCAGTTGGACATTCCGGTTCTTATACTGCTTTTTTTTAATTCACTAACGCTCTAAAAATGAATATTTCAGCCGCAGTAAAGAATCAACGTTGGCGGATTTTGGTTCTTGACATGCTTTACGATCGGTACGATGCCTAGAGTACGGAGACCTGTACGATTTCGTCAACTTAGTGAGTTTGATAGTGGCCGTAGTGAGACTTCGAGAAGCTGGACTTTCTTTCGGGCAATTGCAGTTAGAGTGCAAAGAAGTGTAGACACTGTGGTTAGGTGTTGTCAGGCATGGCTTCGAGAAGGGCCGTACGCAAAGAGCAAGGGGCCTGGACACCGCCGTAGAACAAACAGACCGTGAAGATCGCCGCCTAAGATTATTGGCCTTAAGGGACCGTTTCTTCTCCACTACCAGGTCCATTGCAAATGAATGGTTTGCAAAACACGAAGAACTATTGGCATGCGAAGTGTTTACCGACGAATGAGAAGTTTTGGCTTGTTTTCATACCGGCCATACTGGGTCCTCCCTTTAACTCGAGAACACCGACGTAATCGCCTTGAGTGGTGCAGACAACGGTCACTCTGGGATCAGGAATGGACAGTATTGTCTTTAGTGACGAGTCTCGATTTTGTTTAGGCATGCACGATGGTCGTGCCAGGGTTAGAAGGCGACGTGGTTGAAAGAAGGAATCCACAGTTTTTTGTTGAAAAACTGTTCATCACACTGTTGGGGTTATGGTTTGGGGTGCTATAGCTTATAGTTCCAGGTCACCTTTAATCTTCATCAGAGGTAACATGAACGCACAGCGTTATATCGACGAAGTTCTAGAACCCCATCTTTTACCCTATCTGACACCCTCGCAGATCCAACTTTCCAACAAGATAATGCCCGACCACATGTTGCAAGAGTCACAATCGACTTCTTTCAACATAATGATGTCACATTGTTACCATGGCCACCAAGATCTCCCGACTTATCCCCAATTGAGCACGTGTGGATATGATGGGTAGGAGATTGGCTCAATTTGCAACATCCTCCTCAGACTCTAGAAGCACTTCGAGAGGAGTTGGTGGTTGCCTGGAATGAGATACCACAGGAGGACATTGACCACCTGATCAGAAGCATGCCTAGGCGCGTTGGAGAATGCGTAGCACATCAGGGTGCAGCCACACATGTTAAAGGTCAAAGGGCTTTAAAAGCAGTGCAATCATTTGTGAAATTTTTTCATTTTACTTATTATGCTTCATTAAGTACTTATACAAAAATTTTATTAAAATAAAAACCATTGAAACTGGGTGTTCGGATTTATGTGTCACTTAGTATATTAAGGTACAAAATTCATTTATTTCATGATTTAAAAAGAAATAGTTCAGCATCTTTTCTGACGGGTTACAATGAACTTTGTTGCTTAGAATAATGCAAGGAATCAACTCTTAAAGTTACTAATATTATTTCCCTAGCACCCTGAATTTTGGGGTAAAAAAATTACTTTTTTACTGTCCGCTTCACGTTAAATGTCCCTATATACAGGGTGCGTCATCTATTACTCTTCTTCTATTTGAAAAATCAACACGCTTTTTACGAGGTGAAATCGAATTTTTTTAATGATAAATGGAGGTTGGTTTACGCCATTTATGTATGAAAAATAACATCAGTCATGTGACCACCGCGTCTTCGTTTACAAAAACATCAAAATTTTCAATTACTTTTCCCAGAATAATCGGGTCTGTGGCCGCAATTTCAGTCCGAATATTGCGCTTTAGGTCTTGAATTGTACGGGGATCATTCGCATATACTTTTACTTTCAAAAACCCCCAAATAAAATAGTCAAGAGGTGTTAAATCGGACGATCTAGGGGGCCAACTGACATCTGAATTTCGTGAAATTATGCGGTCTTGAAATTTCGTGAGCAATAGGCGATTGTTTGGCGAGATGTGTGAGCCGTTGCTCCGTCTTGATGAAACCAAAGATCGCCGGCACCAATACGATCCAATTGTGGCCACAAAAAGTCTGTTAACATGCCGCGATAACGTTCCTCGTTGACGGTAATCGCCTTTTTTCGGCATCTTCAAAGAAGGATGGTCCAACGATGCCACCAGCCCATAATCCGCACCAAACAGTCACTTTTTCAGGATAGAGAGGTTGTTCATGATACTGGTGTGGATTTTCAGCCCCCCAGAATCTGCAATTTTGCTTCTTTACGTACCCACTGAGGTGAAAATGAGCCTGATCAGAAAAGAGCAATTTGACCGAAAATCCGTCTTCTCTTTCCAGCATCCTATTAACAAAAACACGCCGGTCTTGATGGTCTGCTGGCTTCAATTCTCGTGTTAGTTGGATTTTGTATGGATGGAGACGTAAATCAATGTGTAAAATCCGGCGTAAAGTGGTCTCACTAATTCCCAATTGTTGCGAACGGTGCCTAGTCAAGGTGGTTGGATCTTCACTCACTGTGGCTATGTTTTCACGAGTACGAGCTGGACGAGCATGTTGGTATGGTCTACGACCTTCAGATGAACCAGTTTGCACAAAACGATTAACAATCCAACGAATTCCAGGCTCTGTAGGGCGTCCATGTCGGCCAAAACTAGTGCGAAGTTTGCGAAAAGTATTTTTTATATTTCGACCATTTTCGTAATAAGTTTGGATAACCAAAATGCGTTGTTGTGCTGTAAACAAATTCATGACTATAAATGGCATACCTTTGACAGTGCATTTATGCATACCACATGACTTTTGACTCACATGGTAACACATAAACTTATAGGTAAAAAAAAGTAATAGATGGCGCACCCAGGTAAATGAAATCGCACAGCCGAAAAATTGTACTAGTTGGCCTGGGAAACAATCTACTTGACGTCATTTCTCTTTCATACCGATCCATCGGTATATTACTTACAGCTATTGTTCTGCGTACCAGAATGTCAATTCTCCTTTTATTTACGCCAAGATGAATTTTCTCGTTAACCAAACGGTTCAATCAGCCCCTGCACGGCTGAAAATCTCCCCCTGTATTAACTTTCTATGAAGTTCGCGAGTCGTGCCGCCTTGCAAACGGACAAGCGAATGAATGAATTTTTAATAACTTCGTCAGGTTTTTCCATTGTCGTGGAAACACAAAGAGGGCAACTTCAGCAGGACGCGATGCCAACCCCGGAACTGATTAAATTCCGGCGATATGCCATGAGACCTGGAAAATAACTTTTTATGGAACCTAGTCAAGCAGATCTTGAATCAGGAAGAATGCCCTCTGGAGAAAATCAGTCCATGCACGGCTTTTGGACGCTCAGTAAACAGCTTTTTAATATACAGGGTGTTTCAGTTTATTGTTGCATAACTTTAAGATTCGATAGAGATATTTCGAACAATATTTGACGCATAACAGTGAAAATTGGTATACAAGGGTTTTTTGGTACGAAAAAATGAACCATGGGTACAGTTTTACTGTAGCCGCTAGAGGGCGCTCTCTACTGTACCTGCAGTGCATTAAAATGACCGAAAAAATTTTCTTAGTGCAATTTTTTGCTTTTTGAATAAAAGAACTGATTCTTCGCACTTTTCAACATAAAAAAGCTCTCCTGTGAGTTTTCGTTATAGTTAGCCGTTTTTGAGATATTTCGATTTTAAAGGTTCGATGCATTTTTAATTATTTATGGGAAAATAACATTTTTTTTACATTTTCGATTGGGGCATTACAAGTAATTAAAATGATCGTTTAGATTGTGTTTTTAAACACAGCAATAATTCCTAACTCCAAATAAACAAAAAAAAGCAGAATATTAATTTGTTTAATTTTCCAATATTATTTTTAACAAATTGAATTAATTATTTACAACTAAAATGCTACTGGATAGTTAAGACAAACATACAAAATCTAAAGTAGTTGCTCGGAATGTAAACCCAATTGTTCAATACACAATTCACATCTACGAATGATCGAACGTGGTATAGCATTATTCAAATAAGGCCTTATTTCATCACATGCATTCCTGATTCTGTCAATTGGCATATCTCTTGTGGTTACGGGAGTCTGGTACACTTTTTCTTTTAGAAATCCCCACACAAAGAAATCTAATGGATTTAGGTCAGGGGATCGTGGAGGCCAGACGACTGGTCCTCCACGGGCGATCCATCTTTCTGGATAATTATCGTCCAGCCAGTTTCCAACTATTCTCGAATAATGAGCTGGACAACCATCAAGCTGGAACCAGGCCAATCTTCTTAAATCTAACATAACATCATCCCACATATTTGCATGTTCAGCCTTTAAAAATTCCAAGAAGGTCGCAGCACTTAACCTTGCAGGCAAAAGGTAGGGTCCAAATAATCGATACGGTATTACGGTAGATACCAATCCACACGTTCACACTAAATTCATGCTGCAAATTTCTTTCCCGAACTGCATGCGGATTTTCATGCGACCAAATATGTTGATTATGAAAATTTACCACTCCACGTCTAGCGAAGCATGACTCATCTGTCCATAGAACGTTACTTAAAAACTATTATTGTCAGTTCTATCAAGAATCCACTGACAAAATGTGATTCTTGGTTCTCTGTCCCCTGGCTGTAGTCCTTGCACAGGTTGTAAATGGTAAGGACGTCTATGGTCATTTCTAAGAACACGGTGAACATGGCTTGCTGAAATTCCCAAGGCACCAGAAACTCTCCTAACACTTGTGGTCGGATCTCTATCAAACTCACGCAGAATCATACGGGTAAATCTGCGCTGACGAACATTTATGTTTTGATCCCTTTGCAGATTTCCAAAACCATTTTCAATTGTTTGGCGATGCACTCTTACAAATACTGAGCGAGTTGGATGTCGTCTGTTTGGAAATCTTCGTGCGTATTCTCTGGCTGCGCAAACTTACAAAAAAAAAACAGGTAAAAGAAACTAAATTTCGTGCATTCACAATTGCAAAAAAACGTTTCAGGTTTCAACAGACAACAAAACTAACTGTCAACTAATTGACGTTTAACCTTATTTTGCTTCCAATTTCAAAAATATTTGCAGGCACAGCCTACTTCTAAAAATTATCGAGATACTGACTTTTTAACGTTATTTTAATAAATAATTAAAAATGCATCGAACCTTAAATATCTCAAAATCGGCTAAATGAACGAAAATTCACAAGAGAGCTTTTTTATGATGAAAAGTGCGAAGAATCAGTTTTTTTATTCAAAAAGCAAAAAATTGCATTAAGACAAATTTTTCGGTCATTTTAATACACTACAGCAGTAGAGAGCGCCCTCTAGCGGCTACAGTAAAACTATGCCCATGGTTCGTTTTGTCGTACCAAAAAAACCCTTGTATACCAATTTTCACTGCTATACATCAAATATTGTTCGAAATATTTAAAAAAAAACTATTTTAGAAAGTAAATTTAAACACCCTGTATTTCGGAAGCCACGCTTTTTTGACCCATGTTTATATAGACTTTATGCATTAATTTTAAAAGTTATATCGAATCTTAAAGTTATGCAACAATAAACTGAAACACCCTGTATAATATAATAATAATAATAATAATAATTATTATTATAATAATAATAACAACAATAATAATAATAATAATCATAATAATATTAATAATACGTTCATTCCCAACAGGTTTGACCCAATTACAGGAAAATCTTAAAAAGTATATGTTTAACAGAAAGCCAAAATATGCTGTGCGTTGAACATGTTCGGCTGCTTAGTACGATTAGCACGATATTTTTCTGTGTAGCATTCTAATATTAATTTGACATTATCATAGAACAACTCGCAGTCTCTCAAATATACCCAATCAGCCTCAAGATCTGTCCGTGGCAGCGAATAGCATCAAAGTATTCAAAACAAAACACTGTAAAATATGAAGTGACAGCTTGCCATTTAAATGTTTTCAGTTTATTAAATATTATGAAGTTATATAAAACTGAGCCAAAATTTAAAAAAAATAGCTTGATGGCTGAGTAAAATCCATTTTTTTCAGTTTAGCTTAAGGTTTCTCCATGTTTATTGCCACTGTAAACTCAACATCACCTACTGGGTGTTCATAGTTTATCCTACCTTTGCAAACTTGCACTTCCACATTCTTACATGAAAAAGCGTTTTCCCTCAAATTTGCGTTTCAAAACATTCATACACTTCTTCCCAATTCCTCAACGACATTTTGACACCACTGGTCCGAAACTGTTCGAGATTTTATTCATACATTCAATTGCAGTTTATTTATTTTAATTTCAGTGTATCAGTCGCACCATCGGTGATGGTACATGGTACACTCAACATAACCACGTTTCAGATTTAACTGTACACGACAGTGTAATATGTAATTCTGCACAAGAAAGATCTTGTTTTTATTCCGAAAATCCATTTTTTAGAAATAACACAACCAGCTCAAAACAACAAGTGACAAGTGACCACAATACATAGACTACAGTATATTGGTTCATCAATTTGATGATACAACACATTTGCCAAAGGATAGTAAACTATGACGAAGGTCCACTGTATGTAAGAATTTTCAGATACTACATTTGCAATTAGACAACAGACCCTGATGGCGTATCAAGCAATCAACGTTAGCAAATTCTGACCAATTCCTAACTAGGTATCCCAGACCCCTTTAAGCTGATGCTACCATATCAGAAATATGATCTATGAAGCACAGTTTACTATCAAAGACTACGCCAAGGTCTTTGAAGCTTTCAACTCTGTCAAGTCTCTGGTCGTTTATGTGATTGTTAGAAGGCAGCGAGACCTTAGTTTTCTAGTAAACGTTAAACCCATGAATAAACTGTGTTTAAATTTTTCTGAAGTGATAAACAATCATCTTTTAATTTTATGGACGAAAGTATTTTTAAATCAGCGAAAAAGAAGTGCATAGTACTTATTTCTTGTGTCAAGTCATTGATGTATAGTAAAAAAACCAAGGGACCTAGGTTAGATCCTTGAGGAACTCCTGACGTAGGCGTCTATTCAATAGATCTGACGCCGCCATATCCTACATATTATTTTCTTTTAATCAGATATGATTTCAGTAGATTTAAAAGAGCGTTAGATACTCCAGCTGCTCCTAGTTTTGCCAAAAGTCAATTAAAACTCAATATATTAGAGGGTGATTCCTTGTTAAGGGTGGTAAATTTAAATTTTTTCTATTAATATCATAAATGATACTTACTCGATTCTGTTGAAATTTAACAATATTATTTGTTATATTAAGAGACTAATTTAACCCCAAATAGATTAAAAGTATCAGGTCCAGTGGCATCTTAGCGAATATCGTCGGCAAAAAAATGTACTTCACTGCCTTTTTT
>CAVLJG010000005.1:149134-179354 GCA_963669975.1 Acanthoscelides obtectus
CGGATTTATATGTCACTTAGTATATAAAGTAGGAGTAGTAAAACCCATCCACAAATCTGGTGAAAAAACTAAATTTTTTTGATAAACATAATCTGAATAATGAAAAACAGTTTGGACTCCGAAAAAGCAAGTATATCAAAGACGCAATTTCTTTTTTGACATCAAAATTATACAAAGTACTGGACCAAAGTGAATATATCCTTGTGTTTGTTAAAATTAAAGTCATTGTTATAAATATTACCGCCAAATTACAACAAAATCAGGTAAAGTGAGATATTTACAAAAAAAACTTTTTTCACCCTGTATCTTGCGAACGAAGAATTTGTGGACCTATATTTATATTAAAATTACTTAATTAACACCCTGGATACCAAATGCCAATCAGAACTGGCAGTTCAGCCGCTCTCGGGCAACAAAGCGTTGATCCATCTGACGCCTATCCTTTTTGTGTGGTTAAAACAATGCATATTCACACAATATTTGCATACCAACATCCGCTGTTCGTAAAGCTAGTCACCATCTGCGCGAATGCCGTTTCATCCTCCAGATATTAATACCACCCTGCGCGAGGTTTTCCCTCATCCTCCACCCTTTACCATTTATCAGATAAACGGAGTAGGCGCCTTTCTTTCCTTTACTGCAAGTGTTAGACGTTAAAATATCGTTTCTGTCAGGCTGAGCTCCGCCGACAAAATCATTTTCATAGAGATTCGAGAAAAAGACGCATTTTACATAGAGAGTGGCAATTTGGAGGACAGTTTGTCATGAATTATATTATGGTGCGGTTTAAGAACAAAGACAAATAAATTGCAATGAAAAAGCTATTGCCATCGTTCAGGAAAGAAGGCGTAAGGGATCAATATTTAAGATGAACGATCCCTATGTTTCGCCGATGATTTTTTCGCAAATGCTGATTTTGCAGTCAAAATCTTAGTGGATAATATTGAAGGGTGATACCAGAGATTGCATGGAATCTCGTACCCATCTCTAATAACTATACCCTATTCGTAGTCCATTTTTTCTCTCAAAAGATTCAAGTGCATCACCCTATATATTTATGCAATTTGGATTCAATTTTTATAAGCTTATTTTGCTTCTAGATACATAAGGGTGTTTACGACTATTTTTTCGGTTATTAAAATTAAAATATCGCATCATCCTTGGAAACAAATAAATTGTTGATTAGTTACAAACTGTCAAAATTAGCTTTGTGAGCATTATAATAAAAACGTGTTTGAAAATTAGTTTTTCTAAAGAAGAAATGGTAAATATGGTGTTCGAAGCCCAAAGAAATAGTTTTCTAGCATCTCGCATTTATAAACAACGATACCCTAATATGCGACATCTAAGGCAGGAAACATTTTCCACAATACGGCTGTGTATTCAACATGGTGGAGATATTTTCGAGCAGTTCTTGTAGATTAGGTCTTGGAGTAGTGATAGTTGTTTGTTTAGGTTGTTTTTCTCTATTACGCTTGAAGCTGATTTATACTGTTCTGATTGTTATTATTTTTTACGTCAAATCTTAGTGGCAAGACGGAACTAGCCCACTGTTTGTTTTTTGTTCCCATGGATGATGTGATTTGTTTCCTTTTGGTGTGTTGTTCTAGTAGAAGCTTAATAACTCAAAATCTGGTGATTTTATCTGAATTAAACCTTATATACGTACCATAAGAAAGCTTATAAAAAATTGAATCTAAACTAGCACGAATATACAGGGTGATGCATTTGAAAATAGGTGCCGTAGTAGCTTCTATCGAGCTACCAATGGCACTACACGTACTGCAATTTGAATGTTCCTTTGTATGCCAAGCTTTTTTTGACGTTATGTGCTTTTGTGATCAATATGTGAGAAGAGAACTGGGTCCTCTTGAGTAATTAAATATCGACCACGATATAGCGCCCACTGAAATCATCGAAACATTTAGTATGAGTATGATACTGTCATAACGTTCTGTGACGAAATTTTAAGCGTCGAACGATAGCCAATATGGTGGTGGTCTGGTAATGACATTCAAAAAGTGATGATATGGTGTTACGCGTACTTATTATGCAACCTTAATCTCACAGTTGCGAGATTCTTTTGAAGAATACTCCCACTTGCGCCCAGTGATTTTACTCTGTTTCCTATACGAGTAGAGGGTGTCTAAGTGATCAACAGATGTATTCTATCGTAGAAGAGTAATTACCCGCAGACTATTTAAATGTGGGAGCATACGTGAAGCAAGTGTCCCGAGGTGAGGGGATACCATGTAGAAAAATTAAAACAAGCATGGATTTAACCTTTGTACCTCCATGACATGAAATATGCAAGAACGGCGTAGCAGGGGAAGGGTAATTCAATCGACTAGAGAGATTCCGTAACATCATAACATTTTATATGTATCCCTGAGTCCAAATGCTGCCTAGAAACTGCTGTATTTTCTTTACAAAACGAATATTGACCCAGTAATGAAGAAGTATATTCTTGTGAGAACTTTGCTCTTTGCTTAGTCTGAAAAGTTTCGTTCGTACATAAAAGAAGCTTGAAAGTTATTCTCTCACAATGCCGGGGAAGTTTTGTTTAAAAGCGTATCTACTCGCTTCGTAGAAACCACATTGTAGCCAATAATTCAATTATACTATTTCTAGAGAGATCTTTCAAATCTGGCGTATAATTCAACAATAGTTCTCATCACGGCAAAACTGATTTCTGGACCATATGAGGAATTATTAGTAATTTGGCGCTGATACAAGTTCAGTTTAATTCTAGATTTAATGTACAACTCTAACTCCAGTCTAAGTCAAGTCTAAGTTAAGTCTAAGTCAAGTCTAAGTGAAGTCTTAGTAAAGTCTAAGTCAAGTCTGAGTCTAAATCGGGTATAAGTCGGGTATAAGTCAAGTCTAAGTCGAGTCTGAGTCAAGTTTAAGTTAAGACTAATTCAAGTCTGAGTCAAGTCTAAGTCAAGTCTAAGTCAAGTCTAAGTCAAGTCTAAGTCAAGTCTAAGCCAAGTCTAAGCCAAGTCTAAGTCAAGTCTAAGTCAAGTCTAAGTCAAGTCTAAGTCAAGTCTAAGTCAAGTCTAAGTCAAGTCTAAGTCAAGTCTAAGTCAAGTCTAAGTCAAGTCTAAGTCAAGTCTAAGTCAAGTCTAAGTCAAGTCTAAGTCAAGTCTAAGTCAAGTCTAAGTCAAGTCTAAGTCAAGTCTAAGTCAAGTCTAAGTCAAGTCTAAGTCAAGTCTAAGTCAAGTCTAAGTCAAGTCTAAGTCAAGTCTAAGCCAAGCCTAAGTCAAGTCTAAGTCAAGTCTAAGTCAAGTCTAAGTCAAGTCTAAGTCAAGTCTAAGTCAAGTCTAAGTCAAGTCTAAGTCAAGTCTAAGTCAAGTCTAAGTCAAGTCTAAGTCAAGTCTAAGTCAAGTCTAAGTCAAGTCTGAGTCTAAATCGAGTCTAGGTCGGGTATACGTCGAGTCTAAGTCGAGTTTAAGTAGAATCTAAGTCGAAGTCTAAGTCGGGTCGGAGTCAAGTCTGAGTCGAGTCTAAGTCAAGCATAAGTCAACTCTAAGTAAAGGCTAAGTTAATCTCTAGCTATCTTGAGCAATTGTTTTCATATAGTTTCTATACAAGTACACATGAGCAGTATCGAAGTACATATGTACACAAAAATAATATTAACACTAAATGTACCAACACCGGTAATCAACTTTTGCATAGAAAATTGACTTTTTTATTAATTAGGCAAAGTTGATATTTCATTTGTATTATGTTTAT
This sequence comes from Acanthoscelides obtectus, assembly GCA_963669975.1. Lineage (NCBI taxonomy): Eukaryota > Metazoa > Arthropoda > Insecta > Coleoptera > Chrysomelidae > Acanthoscelides > Acanthoscelides obtectus. The sequence goes on from CAVLJG010000005.1 coordinate 152,873, forward strand.
TTTGAGTATTACCTGTTTCGACAAGCATACAACATTTGAAGGGCTATGCTAGTAATAGGTATGCGTTATGTGTTAAGGAATCTTTTCACAAACAAACCGAATAGATGCAATTTCAATATCAAACTGAAAAAAGTCCACTCTTAAACGGTTCAGCGTTTCTGTGGCTGTCTTCGCGCATTGACGATGGAGCGTTCCTAGGCGACTGCAGAGAGAAGCGCATAAAAACTTGAGAGCCGTAATTCTCTCAGGACATGCATCGATGTTTGTCCTGAAATATCGTAAAAACGGTACAACGTTAGCAAACAGCGCGTCGTCGGTTGTCGTCTCGCTGAGGACAAAAAACAAGCGGTTCATTATCTTGGTGTACGTTGTGCGACTGCTGCGAAATGTCCTGATCGTCAGCTTAGGGAAAACAAACAGCTAGGCAGAGCTGCCTCAATAAATTGAGCTCAAACAAATGGAGAGCGTTTTAGAGAATAGGGCTCGCGACCGATGGACCGGAAATGCATCGACACCGACTCAGAGGCGCGCAAAGGAAAATTGCTCAATGAAGTACAGTAGGAAAGATACAGAGGTGCCTCGAAATAACATATATTATAATAATATTCATTTAGTCTTTAAGACTTTGAAGTTGAGTCATTAATTTTCAGATAATGATTGTAGAAGGAAGATAAACCAAAATATGTGTGTAAAAATAAAAAAAAAAAATTAAAAAAAATTTTTTACCTTGTTTTATAAAGTATCCTCCCGACAAGTATTTCAGTGCGGACCTGTATTTGATCGTGAGGTCTTGGAGCACCGGCATGCCCTCCCCTGTGAGGTCTTAAGTCACCTGATTCACGAGGCCGTTGTACTACATTAACAAAGGCACAAGGGGTTGGTTGCACTCGATTGGGAAACCGATCCGCATAAACATGTGCCATTTTTTATTTCGTTTGAGCCACGCAACAGACACTATTCACACGCGTTACCGACTGACACTGACTGTATGTATAACTGAACTGAATAAAATAATTGTAAAAACATCGTTCCAAATTCTTTCGCTTTTTTGTTTCCGATGCGATGAACCGATAAGGCGGATTATATCCGTTGTTGCCAAACACGAGCGCATGATATTATTATTGAGACAGGGCGGTACTCAAACTTCCAAAGGGCTATAACTTTGTTACTTTAATTCCACCAGAAAAATGGTAAAGGAAAAAACATTTCTTTTGATCAGATCTACTCACTGTTAAAATAAATGACTCAACTTCGAAGTCACCCTGTATAGAAAATGAGTAAATAGACTCAGTGACACCCAGAGAAGAATAATTTCTGGAACTTCAAAAGAGGTAATGCTATTGTATATACTTTTTTCAAATTCGTAGGCAAAAATAAAAACGACTTTGGCAAAATCCGGAAATACTATGAATCGCAGATTATCCAAGTCCCATTTTTTTTATTAACACGCCTTTATGAGCTTGGCCTCAATGTATGTATGTAGGTATGTTAACTTGAGATCGAAATTATACTAATTATTGCTCAAAACACTACTTGTATTGCACACAAACAATTCAGATCTGATCTCGTCAACAGAACGTTCATGATTGATCGCTGCAAAAACCAAACAAAAACTGGTCAGGCATCCAATGTTTTTATCAACACCGCCAAGATAAGCGCGAGCAGACTGGCTCGATAGATTTATCAGGTGAGACAAAATAACATTTATCAGGTGAGACAAAATATTAAATAATACTGAATATTCTTAACACGGCCATCCTGCTCTCGTACGCAAAAAAATATTTCAATTACAACTACAACAAATAAACATATCAACCATTCAAGGTTCCAAAATTAAAATGTCAACCATTTAAAGTTCGAATCATACTACTTAGATCTTGGATTGTTACGGTAAAACATCATATTCAAAAAAAATTCTTAAAGTAGTGTTAAACACCATTTCGTCCTTTGATTCGGAATAACACAGATAGCTAGGTGCGAAATATACAAATTTATCTCAACCATCTAAGGTTCCTTTTTCTTTATTAATCAGTTTTTTTATTATTTATTCAAAATAACATGAGTCAACCATTTAAGGTTCGAAAATTAACATGTCAACCATTTAAGGTTCAAAAATAAACATAAATCAACCACCTAAGGTTCCAAAAGGATATAAGTCAACCATTTAAGGTTCCAAAGTATATATAAATCAACTATCTAAGGTTCCAAAAGGACATAAGTCAACCATTTGTGGTTCGAAAATTAACATGTCAACCATTTAAGGTTTCAAGATAAACATAAATAAACCATCTAAGGTTCCAAAAGGACATAAGTCAACCATTTAAGGTTCGAAAATTAACATATCAACCATTTAAGGTTCAAAAATATACATATCAACCATTTAAGGTTCTAAAATAAATATATCTACCATATAAGGTTCGAAAATAAACATATCAACCATCTAAGGCTCCAAAATTAACATGTCAACCATTTAAGGTTCGAAAAAAAGATATCAACCATTTAAGATTCCAAAATAAACATAAATCAACTACCTAAGGTTCCAAAACGACATAAGTCAACCATTTAAGGTTCCAAAGTATATATAAATCAACTACGGTTCCAAAAGGACATAAGTAAACCATTTAAGGTTCCAAAGTAAACACAATTCAACCATCTAAGGTTCCAAAAGGACATACGTCGATCATTTAAGATTCGAAAATTAACATGTCAGCCATTTAAGGCTACAAATTAAACATAAATCAACCATCTAAGGTTCCAAAAGGACATAAGTCAACCATTTAAGGTTCCAAAATAAACATAAATCAACCAACTAAGGTTCCAACAGGACATAAGTCAACCATTTAAGGTTCCAAAGTAAACATAAATCAACCATCTAAGGCTCCAAGAGGACAAGTCAACCATTTAAGGTTCGAAAATTAACATGTCAACCATTTAAGGTTCCAAAATAAACATAAATCAACCATCTAAGGTTCAAAAGGACATAAGTCAACCATTTAAGGTTCGAAAATTAACATGTTAACCATTTGAGGTTCCAAAATTAACATAAATCAACCATCTAAGGTTCCAAAAGGACATAAGTCAACCATTTAAGGTTCCAAAGTAAACATAAATTGACCGTTTAAGGTTCCAAAAGGACATTAGTCAACCATTTAAGGTTCCAAAATAAACATAAATCAATCATCTAAGATTCCAAAAGGACATACGTCAATCACTTAAGGTTCTGACTTAAACATAAATCAAACATCTAAGGTTCCAAAAGGACATAGTTCAACCACTTAAGGTTCGAAAATTAACATGTCAACCATTTGAGGTTCCAAAATAAACATAAATCAACCATCTAAGGTTCCAAAAGAACATAAGTCAACCATTTAAGGTTCGAAAATTAACATGTCAACCATTTGAGGTTCCAAAATAAACATAAATCAACCATCTAAGGTTCCAAAAGAACATAAGTCAACCATTTAAGGTTCGAAAATTAACACGTCAACCATTTGAGGTTCCAAAATACACATAAATCAACCATCTAAGGTTCCAAAAGGACATAAGTCAACCATTTAATGTTCGAAAATTAACATGTCTACCATTTGAGGTTCCAAAATAAAGATAAATCAACCATCTAAGGTTCCAAAAGGACATAAGTCAACCTTTTAAGGTTCGGAAATTAACATGTCAACCATTTGAGGTTCCAAAATAAACATAAATCAACCATCTAAGGTTCCAAAAGAACATAAATCAACCATTTAAGGTTCGAAAATTAACATGTCTACCATTTGAGGTTCCAAAATAAACATAAATCAACCATCTAAGGTTCCAAAAGGACATAAGTCAACCATTTAAGGTTCCAAAATAAACATAAATCAATCATCTAAGGTTCCTAAAGGACATACGTCAATCACTTAAGGTTCTGACTTAAACATAAATCAAACATCTAAGGTTCCAAAAGGACATAGTTCAACCACTTAAGGTTTGAAAATTAACATGTCAACCATTTGAGGTTCCGAAATAAACATAAATCAACCATCTAAGGTTCCAAAAGAACATAAGTCAACCATTTAAGGTTCGAAAATTAACATGTCAACCATTTGAGGTTCCAAAATAAACATAAATCAACCATCTAAGGTTCCAAAAGAACATAAGTCAACCATTTAAGGTTCGAAAATTAACATGTCAACCATTTGAGGTTCCAAAATACACATAAATCAACCATCTAAGGTTCCAAAAGGACATAAGTCAACCATTTAAGGTTCGAAAATTAACACGTCAACCATTTTAGGTTCCAAAATAAACATAAATCAACCATCTAAGGTTCCAAACAGACATAAATCAACCATTTAAGGTTCGAAATTTAACATGTCAACCATTTGAGGTTCCAAAATAAACATAAATCAACCATATAAGATTCCAAAAGGACATAAGTCAACCATTTAAGGTTCGAAAATTAACATGTCAACCATTTAAGGTTCCAAAATAGACATAAATCAACCATCTAAGGTTCCAAAAGGCCATAAGTCAACAATTTAAGGTTCTAACTTAAACATAAATCAACCATCTAAGGTTCCAAAAGGAAATAAGTCAACCATTTAAGGTTCGAAAATTAACACGTCAACCATTTTAGGTTCCAAAATAAACATAAATCAACCATCTAAGGTTCCGAAAAGACATAAATCAACCATTTAAGGTTCGAAATTTGACATGTCAGCCATTTGAGGTTCCAAAATAAACATAAATCAACCATCTAAGGTTCCAAAAGGACATAAATCAACCATCTAAGGTTCCACTTCTGATGCTAACTTGAGGTCGAAACTAAACTAGTTATCGCTCAAAACACTACTTGCACACAAACAATTCAGATCTGATCTCGTCAACAGAACGTTTATGATTGACGGCTGCAAAAACCAAACAAGAACTGATCAGGCATCCAATGTTTTTATCAACACCCTCAGGATAAGCGCGAGCAGACTGGCCCGGATACATTTAACAGGTGAGACAAAATATTAAATAATACTGAGCATTCCTAACATGTAGATAGTTGTCAACAGAATCATTGTAACATTTAATATGTCAAGCACCTCAAATTTTATTATAATTTTATTTTGAGCTCATGAATTATGATTGATTGTTCGACCATCTACTTCTGTAATATAAACTCTCTGTAATTAAAATTTATCTTCTACTTTTCGGTTCGGCTAGCTATGAAAGCGTGTTTCTTTAGTTTTTTACACTATTATTTATTTTTTTTAACTAAGAAACTTGCCCCCATAAATCAATCACTAACAATTAGTCACACAATTTTAGCAACAAACAATATTCTATTATAGAAACCCATTTCATAAAACAACCGTCATCTCTCCAGCTATAACAGTTTACCCGGAGGTTAACAAAAAGCATAATTCCAGCTATAATCCCAACGGGTTACGGGCCGATAGCAGAAAAAGCGAGAATCGAATATTATCGAAAATCGTGCTTTGAATTTTCTATGGGACGGTATCGCCAGGTGTGATAACGAATGCGGGAGTCCCGCCAGACGGCGGCCCGTTTTATCATTCCAGTCAGCATTGCAGGTTATCTGGCACATATTTCACCCCTAAACTCATCATTCTCGTTCGCCGAGTTCCTTTCGAACAGAAAAACTGCCAGACTCAATGTGAAAGTTTGGGCCTAGCTATAAGTCGAACAGGTAAATTACCTCGATATCGCTGAAGGTTGCAAAAAATAGTGAGATAGAGCTGAGGACGCCCATTCTTGAAGCAACTGAAGTGCCTTTTGGGAAGTTGAATCTTTTTCAGCTTTTAGAATCATTTTCGGGAGTGAAAAAGAGTAGAGCTTTAAAAGTTTGGATTTTACTTTTAAGGTCACAATCCCCTTTTTTCAGGAGTCTGATTGATTCTTAATATACTAAGTGACATATAAATCCGAATACCCAGTATAAATGGTTTTATTTTAATAAAAGTTGGTGAATGTATTTATCTTACTGTAAATAACAAGTGAAAAAATTTTCAGTTGGACATTCCGGTTTTTATACTGCTTTTTCTTAATTCACTAACGCTCTAAAAATGAATATTTCAGCCGCAGTAAAGAATCAACATTGGCGGATTTTGGTTCTTGACATCCTTTACGATCGGTTACGATGCCTAGAGTACGGAGACCTGTACGATTTCGTCAACTTAGTGAGTTTGATAGGGGCCGTATAGTGGGACTTCGGGAAGCTGGACTTTCTTTTCGGGCAATTGCAGTTAGAGTGCAAAGAAGTGTAGACACTGTGGTTAGGTGTTGTCAGGTATGGCTGCGAGAAGGCCGTACGCAAAGAGCAAGAGGCACTGGACGCCGCCGTAGAACAACAGACCGTGAAGATCGCCGCCTAAGATTATTGGCCTTAAGCGACCGTTTCTCCACTACCAGGTCCATTGCAAATGATTGGTTTGCAGAACACGGAAGACCTATTGGCATGCGAAGAGTTTACCGACGAATGAGAAGTTTTGGCTTGTTTTCATACCGGCCACACTGGGTCCTCCCTTTAACTCGAGAACACCGACGTAATCGCCTTGAGTGGTGCAGACTACGGTCACTCTGGGATCAGGAATGGAACAGTATTGTCTTTAGTGACGAGTCTCGATTTTGTTTAGGCATGCACGATGGTCGTGCCAGGGTTGGAAGGCGACGTGGTGAAAGGAGGAATCCACAGTTTTTTGTTGAAAGACATGTTCATCACACTGTTGGAGTTATGGTTTGGGGTGCTATAGCTTATGGTTCCAGGTCACCCTTAATCTTCATCAGAGGTAACATGAACGCGCAGCGTTATATCCACGAAGTTCTAGAACCCCATCTTTTACCCTATCTTGACACCCTGGCAGATCCAACTTTCCAACAAGATAATGCCCGACCACATGTTGCAAGAGTCACAATAGACTTATTTCAACATAATGATGTCACATTGTTACCATGGCCACCAAGATCTCCCGACTTATCCCCAATTGAGCACGTATGGGATATGACGGGTAGGAGATTGCTCAATTTGCAACGTCCTCCTCAGACTCTAGAAGCACTTCGAGAGGAGTTGGTGGTTGCCTGGAATGAGATACCACAGGAGGACATTGACCACCTGATCAGAAGCATGCCTAGGCGCGTTGGAGAATACGTAGCACATCAGGGTGCATCCACACTTATACAAAATTTTATTAAAATAAAACCATTTGAACTGGGTGTTCGGATTTATATATATTAGTATAGTTATCAACAGCAAAAATATAATGCAGAGCAAACAAATCTTAATTTCGTTACCAAAATACTGATGGATTAATAGGTCGTCTCTATACCACCATAAAGCCAGATAAAGTATCTGAAGTGTAGCCAATAAAACTGATTTTCTACATCAAAACAACACTAAAAATCCTGCGATGTTTTTATCCCGGTAATAAAAGATGCTTTATTATCGAACAACGTGGTAAACTTGGAATGGACTTATGGGCCCATAAATTAGGGGAAAATTACTTTTTTCGGCGAATTTTAGGGCACCTGCTAACCTTCTCGTGTTTACGCAGAACGAGAATGTGAAGGATCAACTTTTAGAATGTGCTCCAGAAACCTCGTTTTGCGTTTTAATTATTACCTATAACGTATTCCACCGTAAACCACGTTAGCGAAATACGGGTTGCGGCGATTCAGGCGAATATCAATAAAACGGTTTAGTGCCTAATGTAACATCCGAAACTGAAAGAAAAAGAATAACGACATGGTGATAATTTCGACGCCTTGTGAATGAAAAATATCTGTATTATTCAGATCTCAGAAACTGCTTTCATCACAAAAACCAAGAGTTAACATTTTAACAAAGCTAAAACATCGACAGCATGCTTTAAATATGATTATGTTGCCAACAAACAAAGTTGAAGGAATTTTTTTTTGTGAGTGTAACACTTCTAACGTCACTGAGTATACAGGGTGTAAACGTTATTTTTTTTGTACAAAATCTTCAAATTTGCTAGCGAGTTTCACTTCATACGTTGTTACCAGACATGCCCAAATCATCAGTTGCTGCCGTGGTATTCTTCCCGACCACTGCATCCCCACGGCTAGGCGACCTGTATGTTAAATTTGTATTGAAAGGGCAGCGGGTTATGCTATAAGTCATACGTCACAGTGTTTGTGCACTGATTGCAACGGTTAGATGATACCAAAAATATTTTCATAAATAGGAGATCTTTCCCATTCCGCATCGAACAATCTACCAAAGATGCTTATAGTCATGATACCTAGTAAATTTTCACGAAAAACCAGCAAATGTAAAAGATTCATTTCGCACCCTCAAGAATGCACGTGCTACATTTTTATATTCGGCAAGGAAAGATGATGTAATCGGCATGATTGTGTTACGTTATACATACGTGTACATTATATTGTTTTATAGTAGCCATTTTTTCCTCAGTTGGCTGACAGCGTTCATGCAAGATGTCTCGAAAGTGTGTAAACAATCCAGATCAGTTTTGTTACGTGTGTGGTGATGTGACTTTTGCGTCTCAGAGACGGTCTATTACTCCACTAATAATAAAGGCATATCAGCTTTATTTCGGTTGTAAACTAGGTGATCAAGACAAACAGTGGGCACCCCACATCTGCTGTAATACATGTGCTTCAAGTCTGAGGAGCTGGTTAAATGGCGAAAAACGGTCTATGCGCTTTGTTGTCCCAATGGTTTGGAGAGAGCCTACAAATCATATTAATGATTGTTACTTTTGCATGGTACCTTGTGTTGGACAAGCCACAGGTATTTTTAAGAAAAAAAAATCGGTTATTAACTACCCAAACATACCATCTGCGATGAGACCTGTGCCTCACAGTGACGAAAATCCTATTCCAAAACCCCCAGAATCCTACACTTGCGAATCAGATCATGGCGATCGAGTGATTCGTCAGGCAGAAGATATGCCATCAACGTCAAGAGATCCTGATTTTATACCGAGCACGTCATGCCACCAACCGCACAAAATAACACAGTCAGAATTAAATGATCTTGTAAGAGATTTAGAACTCCCAAAATGTAAGGCAGAGTTACTTGGATCAAGACTGCAGCAGTGGAACTTGTTAGAAGACGATGGTTCGGTATGTGTTTTTAGTAAACGCCACAAAGACTTAGAACCATTTTTCAATATGGAGAAGAACTTGGTTTTCTGCAGTAACATTAACGGCTTACTGGCGACTTTAAATATAAACTATAACCCAGAAGAATGGAGATTGTTTATAGACAGTTCAACATTGAGTTTAAAGGCAATGTTATTGCATATTGGAAATATTTTACCATCTCTTCCTGTAGGGTATGCAGTTCACATGAAAGAATCATATGACAATATGAAGTACCTATTGACATGCATAAAATACGATGAGCACCAATGGCATATTTGTGGCGATTTGAATGTTGTTGTACTTTTACTTGAGCTGCAGCTAGGCTACACAAGGTTTTGCTGTTTTTTGTGTGAATGGGACAGTCGGGCAAAGGCACTTCATTACACCAGACAAAACTGGCCTGTTCGTTAATTCCTAGATCCAGGTCAAAAAAATGTACTGCATATGCTATTCGTAGATTCGAAAAAAAATTTATTACCACCACTGCATGTCAAGTTGGGCCTAATGAAAAACTTTTTCAAGGCATTAGATAGAGATGGGTCAGCTTTTCAATACCTGCGTCAGAAATTTCCAAGACTAAGTGAGGCAAAGGTTAAAGAAGGTATTTTTGTTGGGCCACAGATTCGAAATATTTTGAAAGATACACAGTTTGAAAACACTTTAACAGGTATTAAAAAAACTGCTTGGAATGATTTCCGTCTGGTGGTCACTAATTTCTTGGGAAATAGAAAAGCTGACAACTATAATACCCTAATCAAAAATATGCTGTTATCGTATTAAAAGATGGGCTGCAGACGACTGTTGGACTCTTGGTAGAGATGCTCCAGAAACGATACATAAAAGAACAGCAAAAAGACAGCGCATATAGTGATTCTTATAAGTATATGAATCTTGTTACTTTTTTTAATATATCCTTAAAAATAAAAAGTTTTTTTTCTAAACCGCAACTAATTTTTTTATTTCATTGTCATTTTTGGATTCAGCGCCCCAAAATTAACAAAGAAGTGCACTTTTCTTACAAGATACAATTAAAAAACTAAAATTTGTTGTCCAGTGTTATCTGTGTTTTAGGATGGAGAGGACATCATGTTTTTATTCCTTTGAAGAAATTCATTAATCTCTAAATTAATAAATGATTACTATTATGAGATAAAGGAAGATGAGGAATTGGATGGAATGTATTTTATATTCTATTTTCTTGCAAAATACAGACAAATCCGTACTATTCAACAGGTATGTAATGATAACTTTCAGTATATCGAGGTTGGTAAATTCGAGAGTGCCATGCATTAACAAACGTCCAAATCTGCAGCCAAATTTAACAGCTAGAAAATCGACCTATTATTTGCCGCATTCCCATTCGCTGAGGGGATAACGGATTGTTAAATGTAAACCTATAACATATATCAAAATACATGAAAGTTGTCCTGTGTTTTCTGTACAAAAGCATCATGTTGGAATCAAAAAGTGGTCTTGTTTATAATACAGTCGAATTTTCACGATTTTATTCAATATTTCAATAGAAATCACTAATATTCAGAGACCGTTGACAGCTTCTGTCAAATTGCATTTCGATAAGGTATTTTCCCATTGAACCATAATATTAATGTTGGTGAAATCGGCCCTTAAAGTTGTAAACTATAAAGCTATTTAGACAAAAATCTATTGACTTTTGGAGCAGGGGTCGTACGAACTCTTTGACTTACTTTGACCCCCCCCTATTACCCCTTCCAATAATGACTACCATAACGTTTACACCCTGTATACAGATGTCGCTTTTGTGATCAGCAGTTCATTTCAGTAGACGTCAAAACGTATCGGATAGTCGTTAAATAGGGTAAAGCAGCTAGCTAGTCAGCAACTTCAGATACTCTCGTTTTTTTCCTAGACATTATATAGATTTCATACGCAATAAACTTGCGGAACTGCTTGTCGGAACAAACCCAGTGTCACACGTATTGGAAGCAGAACAGCTGAAACAGCGACTCTCCAATGGGACGTAACAATCCAATTCGGCGGCGAAATCGAATTCCCGGCACTGAGTGCGGTAACCGTGTTGAGACAGCCTTCTGTCTGTCTGTAAAACAAGCAAACTCTGTTTCCGTTGATGGCGAAATCCGATTTGAGCTTGTCACTCTTTCTGCACGGAGATACAACTAAGACCCTACATAGAATTACCCTTAATAAGCTGCTGGTTCAAAGGCAGACGAAGGGTGCTCGTGAAATTCCTACTCTGCGCTAAGGGAAATAAGGCGGCGCAGAGATAATGATATTGAAAAAATGAGATTTGGTTTCCCCTTCGCAGGAAAAGAGGAATTTCAGGTTACTTGACGGACAGGAATTATCACTTCCGGTTGTCATTGTTTATGGTGATTTATGTACATCAGAATGATTTCGTATTTGGAAAGACTCAATTTTTACTGGAACAGGGCAGGATTTTTGTGGTGACTCCATCTCTCGGGAGCACCACGGAACAAGCTTCTTTATCAACGCGACACCCTGTCGTTACTAGGCGTGTCCGATTGAAACCCATCTTTGGTCCAGAAAAAATGTATATATCTACGTATACAAATAATCACTGGACAACAAATTTTAGTTTTTTAATTGTATCTTGTGGGAAAAGTGCACTTCTTTGTTAATTTTGGGGCGCTGAATCCAAAAATGACAATGAAATAAAGAAATTAGTTAAGGTTTAGAAAAAAACTTTTTATTTTTAAGGATATATTAAAAAAAGTAACAAGATTCATATACTTATAAGAATCACTATATGCGCTGTCTTTTTGCTGTTCTTTTATGGATCGTTTCTGGAGCATCTCTACCAAGAGTCCAACAGTAGTCTGCAAGCATGGAAGGATTCCACTTTCCCTGGTACCTTTTTTCCATTGTTGAAATATCCTGATGAAAACGTTCGCCGTGCTCATCACTTACGGCTACGCAATTGTCAGGAAACAAGTCCAGGTGTGACTGTAGGAAATGTATCTTAAGAGACATATTACAGCCCATCTTTTGATACGATGACAGCATATTTTTGACAAGGGTTTTATAGTTGTCAGCTTTTCTATTTCCCAGAAAATTAGTGACCACCAGACGGAAATCATTCCAATCAGTTTTTTCAATACCTGTTAAAGTGTTTACAAACTGTGTATCTTTCAAAATATTTCGAATCTGTGGCCCAACAAAAATACCTTCTTTAACCTTTGCCTCACTTAGTCTTGGAAATTTCTGACGCAGGTATTGAAAAGCTGACCCATCTCTATCTAATGCCTTGACAAAGTTTTTCATTAGGCCCAACTTGATATGCAGTGGTGGTAATACATTTTTTTTCGAATCTACTAATGGCATATGCTGTTCATTTTTTTGACCTGGCTCTGAGAATTGACGAACAGGCCAGTTTTGACTGGTGTAATGAAGTGCCTTTATCCGACTGTCCCATTCACACAAAAAACAGCAAAACTTTGTGTAGCCTAGCTGCAGCCCAAGTAAAAGTGCAACAACTTTCAAATCGCCACAAATATGCCGTTGGTGTTCATCGTATTTTATGCATGTCAACAGGTACTTCATATTGGCATATGATTCTTTCATGTGAACTGCATACCCTACAGGAAGAGATGGTAAAATATTTCCAATATGCAATAACACTGCCTTTAAACTCAATGTTGAACTGTCTATAAACAATCTCCATTCTTCTGGGTTATAGTTTATATTTAAAGCCGCCAGTAAGCCGTTAATGTTACTGCAGAAAACCAAGTTATTCTCCATATTGAAAAATGGTTCTAAGTCTTTGTGGCGTTTACGAAAAACACATACCGAAACATCGTCTTCTAACAAGTTCCACTGCTGCAGTCTTGATCCAAGTACATTTTGGAAGTTCTAAATCTCTTACAAGATCATTTAATTCTGACTGTGTTATTTTGTGCGGTTGGTGGCATGACGTGCTCGGTATAAAATCAGGATCTCTTGACGTTGATGGCATATCTTCTTCCTGACGAATCACTCGATCGCCATGATCTGATTCGTTTTCTGATTCGCAAGTGTAGGATTCTGGGGGTTTTGGAATAGGATTTTCGTCACTGTGAGGCACAGGTCTCATCGCAGATGGTATGTTTGGGTAGTTAATAACCGATTTTTTTTTCTTGGACATACCTGTGGCTTGTCCAACACAAGGTACCATGCAAAAGTAACAATCATTAATATGATTTGTAGGCTCTCTCCAAACCATTGGGACAGCAAAGCGCATAGACCGTTTTTTGCCATTTAACCAGCTCCTCAGACTTGAAGCACATGTATTACAGCAGATGTGGGGTGCCCACTGTTTGTCTTGATCACCTAGTTTACAACCGAAATAAAGCTCATATGCCTTTGTTATTAGTGGAGTAATAGACCGTCTCTGAGACGCAAAAGTCACATCACCACACACGTAACAAAACTGATCTGGATTGTTTACACACTTTCGAGACGTCTTGCACGAACGCTGTCAGCCAACTGAGGAAAAAATGGCTAATATAAAACAATATAATGTACACGTATGTATAACGTAACACAATCATGCCGATTACATCATCTTTCCTTGCCGAATATAAAAATGTAGCACGTGCATTCTTGTGAATCGCAGTATATTAACACTGTCACAGCAGGAACACATATTATTACCGTATCTCTAAAACTTGAACTAATATTGAAAAAATAAGTTTCATTCCGGTTTTAGCACATTAAAAATAGTAATATTTTGTTGATTTTATTTAGGATATTTTTTTGCTGTTGATCAGTGTAATTAAGGCACACACCCGTTGTTTCACCAATTGATGTAAACCCTGCTTAAAGAATTCATGCGGCTGTTGCTTGAAGAATTCTATTACGGCATTTTGTACTTCTTCATTCAACTGAGGATGCTTAGCTGTTACCCTGTCTCTTTTATTACTAATATTTGTTGTTTCTTCCTTGCCTCTTGCATTTTTTTCGTATCAAACTTCGTTTTTGATAAAAATAAAAACCGTTTTATTGCATTTGACTAGTTTCTGCTAAAAAAAAATTACAAGTGACTTCGAATCCAAAAAATCAAAAAAAAAGTCTAGGAAAGAGTGTTATTGCAGCTTTTCTAATAGGTACCGGGACATAAAATACACTACAACAAATGCTGGAAGTATCCATCTTTTTATGTGGGTGTTCCATCTATCGCTTCTTTTTTCAAATACCATTTTTTGACATGTTAAATATGTCAACTGCCATGCGTTTGGCACGTACGAACTGTCAAAGGTCTGCCATTTGTTAGTAGTAGTTTTTTTAATTGTTTGCATTTTACGAGTACATTATCAAATAATGAAATAATACCTAAGAGCCAAAAATAACAAACTCCATCTTTATTTACACTGCGTTCCGCCGTAATTTGCGTCTGGCATTGCGGCGTTGTCAGATTTGATTTTACTATAAAGTAGATGGTCTCTAAAAAAATGCCGTTTTAACCCCCATGTTATATGAAACTTTTTGCTCTTTTTAACCCCTTCTATCACCCATTTAAATAATGAGCATAACGTTATTGATTATTGTTGACTGAAATTCTTAGAGTGTACTTGATTATGCTTGCGATTTTACATGGCACCTCCTGTAGGACCTACTCGTTGATCATGATTTTGATGATGATGTCCATAGTTCAGCATGAGTGCACCATGAAGGTACAAACTCGGAGTCTTTATAGATAGTATACGGCTTAGACCTCCAATATTGACATCACATCGGTGCCAAACGCTGATAGCTGAAGCACCGTTACGTTCAGGCAACACGTACAGCTAAACATGAGGTATGCAACAGCTAGTGAAGAAGAAGTTGAGATCGTTTAAAAACCTATAAAGGTTCAAAAAAGAAACAAGATACGTAACACCCGTGCCGCTATAATATAGCTTATAGAAAGGATGTTAAGAATCAAAATTGGAGTGCGGTAGAAGGTGACGTCAAGCAACGAGGTCGACCTCCAACCTTCAGGCCGATGAACCTCTGAACCAGACCGTCCTCAAAGTGTCAGGCGAGGAGGAGTCTCACCCTTATTGTTCAGCAGTCCCCATGTTTCCGCACAAGCAAGGTGATGGATTAATATCAACGTCGAGACGGTGGCACAATGGTTCGTTCCGTACGGGACATGTTGGATCGTCGCCAAATTAATCATGGATCCGATACCGCCGTCTCCGCTTTCAGGATGTTGCCCTGAAAGATACTAACGCCATCTATGAGATAACGGCAATGAATTTTTTGTTTGTGATATCGATCTAAAGTCTAAGGGATATCTAAGATGTGCATAACGTTTTTAGTTGTCTTTTGAACACCAAGTAAAAGGGTGAGCTCGATATGGTTTCCTTTCATTCTGAAAATCGAGCACGGAAATTAAATATCTATCTAATCATATTGTCTTTGTTATATTTTTATTATTTTTGTGTTCACGCGCTGGGAATCGCTATCGTGTAGCTGAAATTAGGGGATTAGTGAAAAAAGCACATTTCATATAATATCTTAACCAAAATAAGCATCTTTTACTTTGAATTTATCATTAAACTTGTTAATTAATGTATATGTAAAGTTAGAGTTTTGATAAATGTTTCCGAAACGTCAGCAATTTTATAACAGGAAAGTATGTTCGTTTAGACACCAAATCCAATTGACTAAGAAATATATTTAAAATAGGTCACTATAAAAATATTTTTTTACAATAATTAATTCATAAACCTACTACAGTGAGCGAGATAGTGCTTGTGTCTCAAAAACGAATTTTGAGACTTATTTACAATATTGGCCCACTTGAAAGCTGTGGACAAGTTCTCAAATCTTAGAAAATATTAACTTTGAGTTGTATATACTGTTTAAGTGTGTTTAATGTGGTATTTATAACATCAAGGATCTAATTGAATTTATTACGTTCAGTGGCGCCCCGAACGGGATCTAAACGAATATTTGTGACAAAAAAATGCACGCCACTGACTTTTGTGCAATCTTCATTATGTTCCTTGAGATAAGCGAGTAGATATAGAACTTTTTTGTCTCTTGAATTATTTTAGTATCTCTCTCAATTGCAGATCCTTGGACCACATAAGGGATATAGGGAAAAATTTTCTTTTAGAAATTACTATTTTTTTAATAATTTCTTATGACCAATTATGTAAGAACAACAGTAACCACTAAATAAAAATAACATAATAAGTAAGAGACAAAGAAGTTTAACTTCTATTTGCTTAATCACACAAATATTCGTTCGAAACGCCACTGGACTTCATAAATTTAATCATGTTAGGGATAAATTAGAGCTCCCTAATGCTATAAATACTACCGCCAAATTACAACAAAATTAGGTGAAGGATATTTAAGATATTTAAGAAAAATCATTTTTTTAAATTTTAACACCCTGTATCTTGAGAACGAAGAATTTGCGGACCTATGTTTGTTTGAACTTTTTGATTTAAAATTACTCAAAGAATCGTTTGTTAAATTTGTTGAACATTCTTAATTACATCCCTGCATATTAACATACCAGCAAAAATTAAAAAAAATATAATAACATTAAATTTAAAAAAGAAGTAAAGATTGGTTAAGAGAAATCCCAAATTACAACATATTAACATATATGTATATATATCTATAAAGAGAAAATGATCATGCGGAGAAAGGTATATAACAAAAAGTAGGGAAATAATGTGCAAAATCCGCAAAAAGGAGGAAAGAGGATTCGAGCAGAAAATAGGAAAGGTAACCCGAGCGATACGTATTTCTGCTGGTTGGCTTCATCAGGCCCGAAATGAATGCACATATGAAACTACAAAAGTAGATATACATGCCCACACATCGTGGAGACATCTAACCGCGTGGTTGTGGTTAGATGTCTCCTTGAAAATAGCCATTTTATACTACAATGTGTAGGTTGACTCTTGTTGTGGACTTCGTGTATGGTTTTTTCCCTCTCCATCTTCGTTCCCTCAGGTTACACCCGTATCCGAATGTGTGGGCATGTGTATTTACTTTTGTAGTTTCGTATGTGCATTCATTTCGGGCTTGATCAAGCCAACCAGCAGAAATACGTATCGCTCGGGTTACCTATCCTATTTTCTGCTCGAATCCACTTTCCTCATTTTTGCGGATTTTGCCCATTATTTTTCTACTTTTTGTTATATATATACATATATATATATATATATATATATATATATATATATATATAACTTGAGACGTGGTCATTGTCGTCTAGACCAGTTAGGTGAAAAATTAAAGCTTCCGCCTTTTGTTGGGTACTTCGACAAAATTTAAGCAAAGAGGACTCTATACTTTTTTAATTCTCTCTAGCTTTCAATGGACTTTGCCATCATCATCAGAAGCTGCAATTACAATGATAACAGTAGCAACAAAAGTGTAAAATGAATTTAAATTGACTCAACTTACAGTAGTATGTGAGGATGTTGCTAATTGTTGTTTACGTATAGGATGAGGGAAACGTCCAGTAACATGGTGAGAGCTGGATAGATGGTACAATGGTCAAAATTATATAAAATATGACAAGAACAGGTTAAAAACAGATTAAAAATTATTTAAAAAACATTAAAGTATTACATCGTAAAGCCACTTGATGATTGCACAAAATGGTGGTCATGGAATAATGAGTGAGATGAACCCTTTGACAGAAAGTCGAAGGTTGTCAATGTCTGTGTTGAAAGATAGAACGAATTGTGGGCGTGTGCCAAGAAGTACCCAACAAAAGGCGGAAGCTTTAATTTTTCACCTATATATATATATATATACATTTTTAGTAAAAAAATCTAATAATAGAATTGAAATTTATACTACAAAGTCGCATACGGTTGATTATTTATTTTGGGAAACAACATTTATTTATTGCATCTATGTATTTACCTTTTCCACGCACAAGGATAATCTTTTTGTGGATTGAAATTCATTCACTATGTGAATAAATTGTTATTACTAACCTGAATACTATTGTAGGCTTCCCAGGGCAGATTCTCAAGGTAGCTTTTGTACCTGAAACAATGGAAAACGTTCTCAATTCTATAATAGACGCTAATAACCTGTTTTAGTGGTGTTTTGAAAAAGTTTGAGCGATTTTTATTATTCTTCGTTTTCGGTCCTTTCTCCGCTGCCGCACCCTGTATTTTGAGATCATTAGTTATGATTGATTGTTCGACCATCTACTACTGAAATGTAAACTCTTTGTAATCAAACATTATTTATTGCTTTTTAGTTCGTTTGGCTATAAAAGCGATTTTTTTTTAGTTTTTTCTATTATTTATGTTTCATTTTTTAGTTCGATTTATCAATTAGTTCTTTGTGGACACGTATTGAAATGTCTCACGAATCATTTCGTAATCTAATCATTTCATTTAAAGCTTCACTGTTGCATGGGGTTTTTCCTGTTAACTTAGAGCAATCAAGTTCTCGAATCCGAATACCGTCGAAAGATTTACACGGCTAAGTACATAAGCTTGTCCAGCAACGAACAGTCGCGAGTCTAGATAAATGACTGAATGATTGACTGCACAACCTTGCATCTTGTGGACCGTCGAAGACCAACTCAGGATTAAGGGCAACATTCGAAATGAACAAGGTGCGAATGCACTACCTTGAAAAATTGTCTGCCTCCGTGCCGAGTGCCTGAATTAACAAAGAGTAAGTCCGAAACTGCACGCATGCGCAGATCGCGCGCTAGCTCTGTCTCTCTTACTCCCCTACAGAGGATCTATAAAAGAATTTATCAATCTTGGCGGCCCTAATAAGGATAATGGTCCTTGATACGTGTGCAAAGTCTCACATTAATCAAACTTCTGGAAATTTTTGAAAATTATGCTCAAAGATTCGGTTACATACATATACTAAGTGACATATAAATCCGAACACGCAGTTTAAATGGTTTTATTTTAATAAAAGTTGGTGAATGTATTTATCTTACTGTAAATAACAAGTGAAAAAATGTTCAGCCTTATCAGTTGGACATTCCGGTTTTTATACTGCTTTTTTTTATTCACTAACGCTCTAAAAATGAATATTTCAGCCGCAGTAAAGAATCAACGTTGGCGGATTTTGGTTCTTGACATCCTTTACGATCGGTTACGATGCCTAGAGTACGGAGACTGTACGATTTCGTCAACTTAGTGAGTTTGATAGGGGCCGTATAGTGGGACTTCGGGAAGCTGGACTTTCTTTTCGGGCAATTGCAGTTAGAGTGCAAAGAAGTGTAGACACTGTGGTTAGGTGTTGTCAGGCATGGCTTCGAGAAGGCCGTACGCAAAGAGCAAGGGGCACTGGACGCCGCCGTAGAACAACAGACCGTGAAGACCGCCGCCTAAGATTATTGGCCTTAAGGGACCGTTTCTCCACTACCAGGTCCATCGCAAATGAATGGTTTGCAGAACACGGAAGACCTATTGGCATGCGAAGTGTTTACCGACGAATAAGAAGTTTTGGCTTGTTTTCATACCGGCCACACTGGGTCCTCCCTTTAACTCGAGAACACCGACGTAATCGCCTTGAGTGGTGCAGACAACGGTCACTCTGGGATCAGGAATGGAACAGTATTGTCTCGATTTTGTTTAGGCATGCACGATGGTCGTGCCAGGGTTAGAAGGCGACGTGGTGAAAGGAGGAATCCACAGTTTTTTGTTGAACGACTGTTGGAGTTATGGTTTGGGGTGCTATAGCTTATGGTTCCAGGTCACCTTTAATCTTCATCAGAGGTAACATGAACGCGCAGCGTTATATCCACGAAGTTCTAGAACCCCATCTTTTACCCTATCTTGACACCTTGGCAGATCCAACTTTCCAACAAGATAATGCCCGACCACATGTTGCAAGAGTCACAATAGACTTCTTTCAACATAATGATGTCACATTGTTACCATGGCCACCAAGATCTCCCGACTTATCCCCAATTGAGCACGTGTGGGATATGATGTCACTTAGTATACATACAGGCCAAGCTGATAAAAGCGTGTTAAAAACGATTCAACGCAGGTGGCCAAAATTTAACCCTCCGTCCGAAATTCCATTGTTGTAAAATCCGATCTATAATAATCATCAACACGCAGGAGGCAATTACCGAAGTTCAAACGCCTGCGAGAACATGTCGAAGGGTAATCCTTGCAAAGGGGCAAAACTAAATTGAAAATCAAGTGATTTATCGAATTTAATTATGGCAAGAACGTTGTTTACAACGAAGCTCTTCCGCGCCGCCTATCCCGAAATATCCGGGAAGATATGCGGAAGCGGGAAGGCGCCCGGAAGCGGGGTTATGGAAAAACAGGCAGGCGAGTACGAAAGCGACGGGAAATTCAAATATTCCAACCACTCGCAGGATGAGTGACGGGTGTAGGTAGGCGGTAACGATGAATGCTGAAGTGTTGAAAAATACATATACATATATCAGAACGCCGATGTACTGCCGCCTTTTCGTTTCATTCTACTTCCCATGCAAATTACGGCACTGCTATGATGATGATCTAATATGTAGAGTTGCTTAGGTTTGCACTTTTCGATTCCTTTGTTCTAGCGTAGGTTATAAGTAAGAGATGCATGTAAACCAAGGTGACCAGTACTCATTCGTCTTCTGTTAAATAAAGTCGCTTTTTTAAAAAGTCGTTCGTTGTTTGCACATTCTCAATTTGCATGGAAATGCTCTTGTACGTCGGCATTCCGCTATCACAAACGTATACTGATTGACAGAAAAGCTAAACACCTACGTATGATCATTAGAATTCAAGAATTTTTTACATATGTAGTTATAGTTCTCTGTCTGTAAATCTTGGCATTTTAAATCGATTTGATAAAAATTTTGATTTTAATCTAGTAATTTTACGCTGCTAACAATGTCAGCTTAACGTCAAAATAAGTCATAACAAATCGAAACAACTTTTGTTTCCACTCATGGCTAACTATGTATAATCAACAAATTCGCAGTACATTTCCATTTAGTTTGATTTTATTCAAAAATGGCACAATTTATCGATAATCAATAAGAGTACCTTTTTTATGTAGAAAACAATAAATTTTTAAATTCTAAAATTGGATTTCAAAAATATAATCACACAAAAATTTTGGAGCTAAAATAACCAGAGTCCTGTTACATACGCTTCCAAACAAAACTGTATAAAAAACTAGGCTAGAATACCAAATTTTATGTCTTTATCTCAACGTTTCGGATCCCTTAGGGAACGTTTGTCGACCTATGTTTATACAGGGTCTTTCAGTTTATTGTTGCATAACTTTAAGATACGATAGAACTTTTAAAATTAATGCATAAAGTCTATATAAATATGGGTCGAAAAATGCGTGGTTTCCGAAATACAGGGTGTTTAAATTTACTTTCTAAAATAGTTTTTTTAAATATTTCGAACAATATTTGATGTATAACAGTGAAAATTGGTACACAAGGGTTTTTTTGTACGACAAAACGAACCATCGGCATAGTTTTACTGTAGTACTGTAGTATTTTTTTACATTTTCGATTTGGACATTACAAGTAATTAAGATGATCGTTTAGATTGTGTTTTTAAACACAGCAATAATTCCTAACTCCAAATAAACACAAAAAAACAGAATATTAATTTGTTTAATTTTCCAATATTATTTTTAACAAATTAAATTAATTATTTACAACTAAAATGCTATTGGATAATTAGGACAAACATACACAATCTAAAGTAGTTGCTCGAAATGTAAACTCAATTGTTCAATACACAATTCACATCTACGAATGATCAAACGTGGTATATTAATTATTCAAATAAGGCCTTATTTCATCACATGCATTCCTGATTCTGTCTACTAGCATATAATAATAATAATAATAATAATAAATGGCTTTATTCGAAGAGACAATGCATACAAAAATAGTGTTCAACAAATAGGAATAATTGCTCTCGAATCTCAAGGGGGAGTTCACGACCTGCGTGCTCTTCCACTCATCCCTTGCTCTATTTTAAAATAGTGATATCAACTGTTACATGCTTACTACTAACTGTGTGAGAGCAGAAAAAAAAGCATGAGTACAAAAAAGAAATAACACTGAAAATATAAAATTGAAAATATTCCATCATATAATCATGAGATTCATCCAAAAAAGCTAAATGTTACAGTATTATCAGTGAAGTTATTATTATTATTATTATTATTAAACAACAAATTTGAGTTGAGTACAAGTACTATAAACTCAAACACAAAAATAGATAATAGTGTACAGACAAAAGAAATATAACAATTTGACAATCTTATTAATTATACTTATCTAAAAGGAATCGTCTCAGAGCTGCCTTGAATTTGGAACCTTTCATATTTTTGATTTGCTGGGGGATGGAGTTGTATAATTTATAGATGTTGTAAGAGAAGCCACGTTCGAAAAAACATGTTCGATGGAATGGAGCAGAAATATTCTGTTTCGAACGAACATTGACAGAATGAAGACTTTCTCTAAACATGACTTTTTCATACAAATATCTCTAGTGGTTACGGGAGTCTGGTACACTGTTTCTTTTAGAAATCCCCACACAAAGAAATCTAATGGATTTAGGTCAGGGGATCGTGGAGGCCAGGCGACTGGTCCTCCACGGCCGATCCATCTTTCTGGATAATTTTCGTCCAGCCAGTTTCTAACTATTCTCGAATAATGAGCTGGACAACCATCAAGCTGGAACCAGGCCAATCTTCTTAAATCTAGCATAACATCATCCCACATATTTGCATGTTCAGCCTTTAAAAATTCCAAGAAGGTCGCAGCACTTAACCTTGCAGGCAAAAGGTAGGGTCCAAATAGTCGATTACGGTAGATACCAATCCACACGTTCACACTAAATTCACGCTGAAAATTTCTTTCCCGAACTGCATGCGGAATTTCATGCGACCAAATATGTTGATTATGAAAATTTACCACTCCACGTCTAGTGAGGCATGACTCATCGGTCCATAAAACGTTACTTAAAAACTCCCCATTATTATCAGTTCTATCAAGAATCCACTGACAAAATGTGATTCTTCGTTCTCCGTCCCCTGGCTGTAGTCCTTGCAAATGGTAGGGACGTCTATGGTCATTTCTAAGAACACGCTGAACATGGCTTGCTGAAATTCCCAAGGCACCAGAAACTCTCCTAACACTTGTGGTCGGATCTCTATCAAACTCACCCAGAATCATACGGATAAAACTGCGCTGACGAACATTTATGTTTTGATCCCTTTGGAGATTTCCAAAACCATTTTCAATTTTATTTGGCGATGCACTCTTACAAATAATGACCGAGTTGGATTTCGTCTGTTTGGAAATCTTCGTGCGTATTCTCTGGCTGCTTCTGCTGCGTTTCCATTTACAAAGCCATAAACAAAATGAATATGCGCTAACTCTTGATTGAAGAATAAAAATGGCATTTTTATAAAACTTACAAAAAAAACAGGTAAAAGAAACTAAATTTTGTACATTCACAATTGCAAAAAAACGTTTCAGGTTTCAACAGACAACAAAACTAACTGTCAACTAATTGACGTTTAACCTTATTCTGCTTTCAATTTCAAAAATATTTGCACGCACAGCCTACTTCTAAAAATTATCGAGATACTGACTTTAACGTTATTTTATCATAAATAATTAAAAATGAATCGAACCTTAAAAATCGAAATATCTCAAAAACGGTTAACTATAACGGAAATTCACAAGAGAGCTTTTTTATGTTGAAAAGTGCGAAGAATCAGTTTTTTTGTTCAAAAAGCAAAAAATTGCACTAAAAAAATTTTTTCGGTCATTTTAATACACTACAGGTACAGTAGAAAGCGCCCTCTAGCGGCTACAGTAAAACATGGTTCGTTGTATACCAATTTTCACTGTTATACTTCAAATATTGTTCGAAATATTTAAAAAAACTATTTTAGAAAGTAAATTTAAACACGCTGTATTTCGGAAGCCACGCATTTTTCGACCCATGTTTATATAGACTTTATGCATCAAATTTAAAAGTTCTATCGGATCTTAAAGTTATGCAACAATAAACTGAATCACCCTGTAAAAACTTTTCTTCCTATTTTAAGCTCTGGAAACCGCTGGTAGAATATTGCACACTTCTTTCGGGACACCCTGTATACAGCTTTTTAGAAATTATTCTGCAAGAAACTCTGAACATTTTTTTCTACTTACTACTTAAGTTTTAGGTTAGGAACAAGATATCGAGATGACATCAGTTAGCTACTTTCTTATAAAGAAATCATACCAATGCATTTGCTTAACCATTTCTGTCGGAATTGCGAAGAAAGTCCTCTAGCGGCCACATGTGGAACTAATAAAACTTTAAATATACTAAGTGACATATAAATCCAGTTTAAATGGTTTTATTTTCATAAAATTTTGTATAAATACTTAATGAAACATAATAAGTAAATGATAAAAATTTCAAAATGATTGCACTGCTTTAAAGCCCTTTGACCTTTAATAATGTGTGGATGCACCCTGATGTGCTACGCATTCTCCAACGCGCCTAGGCATGCTTCTGATCAGTTGGTCAATGTCCTCCTGTAGTATCTCATTCCAAGCAACCACCCACCAACTCCTCTCGAAGTGCTTCTAGAGTCTGAGGAGGACGTTGCATATTGAGCAATCTCCTACCCATCATATCCCACACGTGCTCAATTGGGGATAAGTCGGGAGATCTTGGTGGCCATGGTAACAATGTGACATCATTATGTTGAAAGAAGTCTATTGTGACTCTTGCAACATGTGGTCGGGCATTATCTTGTTGGAAAGTTGGATCTGCCAGGGTGTCAAGATAGGGTAAAAGATGGGGTTCTAGAACTTCGTAGATATAACGCTACGCGTTGATGTTACCTCTGATGAAGATTAAAGGTGACCTGGAACCATAAGCTATAGCACCCCAAACCATAACTCCAACAGTGTGATGAACATGTCTTTCAACAAAAAACTGTGGATTCCTCCTTTCACCACGTCGCCTTCTAACCCCGGCACGACCATCGTGCATGCCTAAACAAAATCGAGACTCGTCACTAAAGACAATACTGTTCCATTCCTGATCCCAGAGTGACCGTTGTCTGCACCACTCAAGGCGATTACGTCGGTGTTCTCGAGTTAAAGGGAGGACCCAGTGTGGCCGGTATGAAAACAAGCCAAAACTTCTCATACGTCGGTAAACACTTCGCATGCCAATAGGTCTTCCGTGTACTGCAAACCATTCATTTGCAATGGACCTGGTAGTGGAGAAACGGTCCCTTAAGGCCAATAATCTTAGGCGGCGATCTTCACGGTCTGTTGTTCTACGGCGGCGTCCAGTGCCCCTTGCTCTTTGCGTACGGCCTTCTCGAAGCCATGCCTGACAACACCTAACCACAGTGTCTACACTTCTTTGCACTCTAACTGCAATTGCCCGAAAAGAAAGTCCAGCTTCCCGAAGTCCCACTATACGGCCCCTATCAAACTCACTAAGTTGACGAAATCGTACAGGTCTCCGTACTCTAGGCATCATAACCGATCGCAAAGGATGTCAAGAACCAAAATCTGCCAACGTTGATTCTGTACTGCGGCTGAAATATTCATTTTTAGAGCGTTAGTGAATTAAAAAAAAGCAGTATAAAAACCGGAATGTCCAACTGATAAGGCTGCAAATTTTTTCACTTGTTATTTACAGTAAGATAAATACATTCACCAACTTTTATTAAAATAAAACCATTTAAACTGGGTGTTCGGATTTATATGTCACTTAGTATATTATAGCATTAGTAGCCCGGGAATAGCAGGACCAAGTTTGTTAAAATCGGTTCAGCCGTTTCGAAGATACTGGGTGTTTTTTACGGAAAACTTCTCAGCACTTTATTTTTAGAGATACAGCAAAAATTGTCAAACAAAATGGTTCAGATTATCCTCGAATCTGAAAATCTCGTATTTTTTGTTAGGTTATTATAGCGGAATTCACAGAACATCACTCTTTTATATGTATATCTCCCCGCCAGTTGGTGTATGAAGCAGAAATGATTCAATTAAATATCGCTCAAGCCTTTCCAAGTTGCTGTTTCAGGTTATTGCCTGGCTGCTCCAGTATATAACAAAAGAAATACTTTACACAAAATTCCACAATTACCTAACTCTCCACTAAACAAACGTTTGGTTGGGAAAAGGTGCGCTGTCAGGCATTTGAATGCCGTTTTTGCGGTTTGAAAGGATGGAAATTAATCACCGAGAAACAGTCATCCATTTTGTAAGGGTTATTTAATTTTGACAAATAAATGAATGGGACGTATGGAATGAATGATAAATTGGAAGCGGCCTTGTAAATAATTCCTAATAATTGGAATTGGCATTTCGCGTAAATCATCATCAGCCAAATTGATTTGCACTGCTATTGAA
>CAVLJG010000005.1:179854-485541 GCA_963669975.1 Acanthoscelides obtectus
CGTGTGGGATATGATGGGTAGGAGATTGCTCAATTTGCAACGTCCTCCTCAGACTCTAGAAGCACTTCGACAGGAGTTGGTGGTTGCCTGGAATGAGATACCACAGGAGGACATTGACCACCTATTCAGAAGCATGCCTAGGCGCGTTGGAGAATGCGTAGCACATCAGGGTGCATCCACACATTATTAAAGGTCAAAGGGCTTTATAGCAGTGCAATCATTTTGAAATTTTTATCATTTTCTTATTATGCTTCATTAAGTACTAATTAAAAATTTTATTAAAATAAAACCATTTAAACTGGGTGTTCGGATTTATATGTCACTTAGTATATTTAATTTTTTGAAATTGCAATACGTCTTCTCCAGTGTTAGCGGAGGAAGTAAAAGCAGACTATGTACTTTTATAGAATATTATCCATCTCTGTACCAAATTTCATCCCGATCCCTTCAGCCATTTAGGCGTCATTGAGTAACAAACATTCACACTTTCTCATTTATAGTGTTATTTAATAAGGATTCATAATATCTTTCCGTATAAATGTTTTACATCGATACTAGCTCTTCAACTCATTCCTTGTCTTCATGTCTTGTAATCTGCCATCAATTATTCACATTACCATTACATAACTCACTGAACACAAGATAGCTGTTGTTAGAGCATGTTTCAACCGTGAAATTCTGAATTACGGATGATTAGGTCCGCATAATCGCCCGGAATCCATCAAATTGATTTTCATTCTATTTTATTAGAATGTTAAATAGCTCGGAAATAGGTGTATGACAACAATAGCCCAACTGCAATCGCTCATTTTGATTTTGGTACTGGACATTCAGCAAATTGACGAAGGTGTTACGTAACGAGTACACCTCCGCATCAATCCATTAAAATAAACCTAAATAATCAAATTGCGATACCACAAATCGAGTCTCCTTAGTATGCCATCTTTTGATAATACTAAGAATGTGAATGCTGCATCGTCGTGGAGGCCACAAATTCCTACTGGTGTGCGGTGATGTCGTCACTAACACCGCCACATGAGGAATATTTATACAGGGTGTCCCGAAAAAAGTGTGCAATATTCTACCAGCGCTTTTTAGAGCTTAAAATAGGAAGAACAGTTTATATAAACGTAGGTCGACAAACGTCCCCTAAGGGCGCTACGGTCTTTTAAAGGGCCTCCCCTGAAGATGGTTTTTCCTTAATATTATTATAAGCGTGTTGAGATAAAGAGGCCTCCGGAAGCTTAGCAAGAGTTTTCGTTGCACTGCGCTCAAGTCTAAAGCACACCGTCGGCGTCGCTAGAAATTGATGTCACACATTTTTAGAATTCGATAGAAAAAAAACGTTTAAAAAACGTCGCTACGGACAAAGTTCGAGAGCAAACTTGTACAGAAGGCGGACCACATGTCCCCCTGTCGCCTATCCGAATGCGGCGCCTCCAGTGTTGCCAGATCGATGGCCACGTTGCCAGTCTCATCGCTTTAGCTTTTTGCTATGTGATGTTTGAAAAATCATTTTGCGGTAAAGAAACGCTCCTATTCCAATTTTCCGGCTGAGACTCTTTTTGCCGTGTGCCTGAACTATCGATCTGAGGAAAGACGTGATTCGCTTTTTTCTTTTGGGGAGTGTCTACGTTTAGCTGACGACAGCAGCATAAAAATGATTGATGGTCTGGGGGTGACCAGACCACAAGGCGTCACATAACAACCCATCTTTCTTTCGAAGATATACATCTCTCGCCCCGCTCCTGTCCGTAGCTTCTCATAGCTCGGACACGATGTGCCTTTTTTATCTTTTAGCGAACGTAGCGGAATGCATCAAGTAGGTTGACTCTATGACTGTCCTTTCTATGGTTTCCCAGAAAAGATAGTGTATTGTGAATGTGCTAGCTCTTCTTCTCCAGGCGCGGATCCAGGGGGGGTCATGGGGTTCATGACGCCATGACCCCCCCCCAGGCGAATTTAGTTCGAAAACCAATTTTTAAAGTTCCAAATCTGTTAGATCAATCTGTATAGTGGGACTTCGGGACGCTGGACTTTCTTTTCGGGCAATTGCAGTTAGAGTGCAAAGAAGTGTAGACACTGTGGTTAGGTGTTGTCAGGCATGGCTTCGAGAAGGCCGTACGCAAAGAGCAAGTGGCACTGGACGCCGCCGTAGAACAACAGACCGTGAAGATCGCCGCCTAAGATTATTGGCCTTAAGGGACCGTTTCTCCACTACCAGGTCCGCTGCAAATGAATGGTTTGCAGAACACGGAATACCTATTGGCATGCGAAGTGTTTACCGACGAATGAGAAGTTTTGGCTTGTTTTCATACCGGCCACACTGGGTCCTCTCTTTAACTCGAGAACACCGACGTAATCGCCTTGAGTGGTGCAGACAACGGTCACTCTGGGATCAGGAATGGAACAGTATTGTCTTTAGTGACGAGTCTCGATTTTGTTTAGGCATGCACGATGGTCGTGCCGGCGTTAGAAGGCGACGTGGTGAAAGGAGGAATCC
Organism: Acanthoscelides obtectus; assembly: GCA_963669975.1. NCBI lineage: Eukaryota > Metazoa > Arthropoda > Insecta > Coleoptera > Chrysomelidae > Acanthoscelides > Acanthoscelides obtectus. The sequence continues at coordinate 182,358 of CAVLJG010000005.1, forward strand.
ACAGTTTTTTGTTGAAAGACGTTCATCACACTGTTGGAGTTATGGTTTGGGGTGCTATAGCTTTTGGTTCCAGGTCACCTTTGATCTTCATCAGAGGTAGCATGAACGCGCAGCGTTATATCCACGAAGTTCTAGAACCCCATCTTTTACCCTATTTTGACACCCTGGCAGATCCAACTTTCCAACAAGATAATGCCCGACCACATGTTGCAAGAGTCACAATAGACTTCTTTCAACATAATGATGTGACATTGTTACCATGGCCACCAAGATTTCCCGACTTATCCCCAATTGAGCACGTGTGGGATATGATGGGTAGGAGATTGCTCAATATACAAAGTCCTCCTCAGACTCTAGAAGCACTTCGAGAGGAGTTGGTGGTTGCCTGGAATGAGATACCACAGGAGGACATTGACCACCTGATCAGAAGCATGCCTAGGCGCGTTGGAGAATGCGTAGCACATCAGGGTGCATCCATACATTATTAAAGGTCAAGGGGCTTTAAAGCAGTGCAATCATTTTGAAATTTTTATCATTTACTTATTATGCTTCATTAAGTACTTATACAAAATTTTATTAAAATAAAACCATTTAAACTGGGTGTTCGGATTTATATGTCACTTAGTATATAAAGGCTTTAAAGATTTACATGTCGGACATCGTTTCAATTGAATTTGAAGAAGTGTTACTACACTTTCGCATTTTTATAATTTGTATTCTACAGTTGCAGCTTGAAATTATTGTTCCAGGCACATGCAATGCTTCCTATTGAGTCTCATATGCAAATTGCTTTCGTTACATTTTTTGAATATTGCTCAATTGTTGAGTAATTTTATCTTACATCCATTGGTTGGTTGGTGCTAAAAAATCGTTTAAAGTACAACTTTGGAAGTCTCAGTACTCCTTACAAAATTCGTTTCCTCGAGGCAATTTCTTTTCTATCCGAAATTTACTATGTACTTAATTTATTCCAGAGCAGCGGCAGTGTATAAACCGTGTCGGGTGTATAAATCTGATGTGTCGGCAGTAGCACCGCGCTGGAGTTTGTGGAGTTGGAGTATTTGTAAAAACGGATCACGTCTCAGTTTTAGTAGGGTCGGTTTCGGGAGTGCAAGAGAGTAAGGGTCGCTGCGAGGATAGTTACTTTGACGAGGCACTAGAGATAACTTGCAATGGCTGGATGGAGGACGGATGTAAAGTTAACTCAGATGAACGACCTTGTGCGGTGTATGTCAATAACGCTGCAAAACATCGAGGAATACAATTTGTACGGCACTTATACAATATACAGTGTTGGACAAAAGTATGTAGACAAATTAGTGTTGTGCTGTATTCCTTTTTCAACTTGTTTTATTAATACTCGCTTCAATAAAAAAGTGCTTATAATCAGACTTGTATTGTGTTCATTGCAGATAATGTAAAAACAAGGAATTTAGTTTTTCTACTAATAACGCATTTGTTTATGGAGCAATGAAGTATGAATTCGTTTTCTAAAGGTATTTAGGTAAATATTCATATTTGTCAATATACTTTAGTCCATTACTGTACATTAAAGCAGAGCTTTTTGAAACCACTGATCCCAAATTCAAGGTCATATCAAGGAAAATCTCAAAAGAAGCAACAAGGGTCCAACTGCATGTCATTTAGGTTTTTCTGGCCACTTATTAAACTAGATCTTTGTTCAGGATAAGTTTCATCTACTTGAAAAAAGCCTATTCGGCTTCACGTTGAATCTATGTGGTCCCGAACCCGGGACGTATGTTCGAGAGACGTGTACTCTTGCAACTGAGCTATTTGGCTATGGTTGATTCAATTCTAAAAATCGGCATATAAGAGAGACGTGGTCCACGGCCATCTAAAGTGTATCTAACGAAGCTACAAAGTAATCGTAAACAGTGGTTGATTCGTGATCAACGCGTGATCGGTAGCCATGGCGCTCTGTCGGCCTCTTCCTGATTGGCTTGTAGCGACGAGCCTCCAGACAAAGTCGCACGGTTGCCACGCTCGGCGAGTTTTCGCCAGAGTGGTTGATCACATTCGCATGGATCACAAATCAATCTGTTGGTGCAATACGTGCAATAACTGTTGTAAAGGACATTATATAACAATAAATGGCATCACAAAGGTATATTCCAATTTGATCTGCAGCAAATTATGAACGGCATATACGGAGATGCGGAAACAAGCTCAAAAAGGTGAAGAAAATTTTTGTGCAATCTTTATAGTTAAATTTTTCCTAAGAGATAGCATCAGTGAGGCAATTTTTTTCTATTGTCTTATTTTTCATATTAATGCGATGTCGAGGTATGTGGCCCTATCGCAATTGAAAATAAGGTTTCGATAATCCTTCCATAAAGTTTCGATGAGTACATCTGAAATAACCTTGAGATATTCTTCAGGGAAATACAAAAATCTCCTTTTGTGTTTTTTTGTGCAGATTTATCTATTAAAATCCTATCCGCAATCTATTTTCCGTGCACACACCTTCAACCGAATGTATGCCATATATGATATTACCGTTTCCAACTATCACCAAGGTTAGTAGGAACCATAACAGCTCCCTACCCTTCCCCCCTATAAGAATATCGATTTGTAGCCTCACATTTCAAGGTTAGACTTCTTGTAATGTTTCTGTTCAACATTCGGCGATTTCTGACAATTTTCCCAATAAAACATGATCATTGTGACATTAAGCCTGGCAACGTTCCATAGTAGAGGGAACTCTCAGCGTCACGTTGATGGTTCGTCACCACGCACAGGATTGTAATCAGTTACGGATACCCGTTTATGAGCGCGAACGTTTTATGCACGTCTTGACTTGATTTTTCTTGCGGAAATTTAATATTAGTCTAAAATGTCTGACACAGATACAGCTGATGAAGTGGTTGAAATCAGCTTAACGCCACCCAGAAAAAGGGCTAAAAAGCTTCATCTTAGCGCAGGTGAAAAACAAATTATTCTAAATATCTACAAGAACCAGATGCAAGAGAATAGTGGATTGGCTATAGAAAATATCGTATGTAAGGTTACTGAAATTTCTGGAGTAGGTCGATCAAGTGTTTACAAAATCTTGAAGGAATATAGACAAAATCACTCACTATCTGAGCCAAAAATATATCCAGCGAGAAAAAAAATCATCGAAAAAATAGATGACTTTGACAAAAGTGCCATTAGAAGAAAAGTACATTACTTTTTCTTCAGGAATGAAATACCTACAATAGATAAAATATTGAAGCAAGTGAATGATGATGAGGACCTGCCAAATTTTAAAAGATCTACGTTCCATAAGCTGTTGAAAGAACTAGACTTTCGATTTTTGAAAAGAGGAAGGAATAGTTTATTGATAGAAAAGGAGGAAATTGTTATCTGGAGGAGAGAATACCTTAGAAAAATTAGGCAATTCCGCGCTGAAGGAAGAAAAATTTATTATTTAGACGAAACATGGGTGAACGCGGGGCATACGCAGGGAAAGGTTTGGGTAGACAGATCTGTGAGGTCCTCAAGGCAGGCTTTTTTAGATGGCCTTTCGACGGGATTGAAAAATCCTGCAGGTAAGTTTCGAAGTATATGAACTTTTTTGGATGCAGATAATTCATTTTCTGATCGAATCAATGATTTGGAAGCTCCGAACTCAGTTTTGCTATCTCATCCAAGTTTCTGAGTATTTCCTTCACCCAAAAACTAATCTAAGACCCTATCCTACACTAACCTAAAAAGAGTAAGTTGCTTAATTTCGTCATTTAGTGCGCTCGCTGAGAAGTAAAATAACTAATTACTTTCAGGCAAGGGAAAACGCCTGATCATTTGCCACATAGGTAGCGTAGATGGATTTGTTCCTGAAGCATTGTGGGCATTTGAATCCAAAAAAACTGGAGACTATCACGAAGAAATGGATGGTAACTCATTTGAAAATTGGTTTAAAAAATTTTGCCGACACGTGATGATAACGCAATTATTGTGATGGATAATGCCCCGTACCACTCCAGAAAATTGGAAAAAATACCAACAATGGCCACCAAAAAGGCAGACATTCAAAAGTGGCTTGTCTCAAAGAAGATCGACTTCGACCAAACAATGGTCAAAGCTGAGCTGATAAATATAGTCAAGCGACATAAGTATAAATATGATTTAAAAATTGTTGACGAAATGGCCAAAAACCAAAATAAAACGATTCTCAGGCTGCCTCCCTATCACTGCGAACTGAATCCTATCGAGTTGATTTGGGCCGACATCAAGCAATACGTGGCGTCAAATAACAGCACTTTTAAGTTTTCTGACCTTAAAAAACTGTTTGATGTTGCTGTCGATAGAATTACGCCAGCAAAATGGAGAACATGTATTGACCATGTCCAAGAGAAGGTTGAAACCAAAATGTGGGATATGAACAATATCATTGACACCCAAGTTGAACCCCTTATAATTGACATCAACAATTCTGATGATTCAAGCTCCTCGGAATACAGCATACAAATCGATTGATACCATTAAGACTGGCAGTTTAACGGGCTTTTTGGCAAGACAGGTAAGTTCATTATAGACTGCAATCAAAGTGTAAGTTTCTAGTTATTAATGTGGAAATTCCAAATTTATAATTACACAAAATTAGGGTTAATTTAGGAGTTCCAAAGCATAATAGTGCCATTTTGACCTTCTTCCTATTTCTCATGTAAATTTTAATAGCAATCAAACTAACAAACTTTATGGAGTCTGTAATAAACTTTTGTACTACTACTACAACGTCTGTAGTTTCTATCTGCTCAAAAAAATTTGCTCTGCATTGTGAATAGAAGATTGATTTGTAAATATTATTGGGTATATATGTAAGTTAATAATAAAATATGAACAATTTCAATTGAGATGGTCCACAAGTTTTTTTCGTGTGCATTTTAGTAACATTTTGCTGAAATGGTAAATACAGAATTTTTTGCACTGATTCCTAATGTCGAAATATGATTAGAAAGGCGTGGTATATTCCTGATAATTTACTATGCTTTTGATAGAATTTACAGCAACACATATCTTGTACGACATTTTTTGATAGATCAGTCACAATAGCTTGATACGGCCCTGTAGCGTCTCCTACGGTTAAGTTCTTGATCACGTGCAATACGGGTGTATATGTTTGATTTTACTTTGTTTCTTCGATGGATACAGTTTAGCTTCAAACCGACGAACGATTCCAACGTCGCCATTTCTGATTTTCAGTAAAACCACCACTTTCACCACCAACCTCAATAGGTGAAAAATAAAAATAGTTAAACAATCTGGCATCTGGATATTATGCATTTTTGCTATGTCAGTCGGATTTTGATGATACTTTGACAGTAAATAGTGAAGGTCATCCTAGAAGAGTTGCATTTTGTCAGTGGATTTTAGAACACACAGTTCAGCACATACTAAACTATTTTAGCTTGTCGCTTCCCTTGATCCACACGAGTGATAACAACCCACCATTCACCTATCGAAGTATATATATCGTCGCTTAGCCCACGTGCGTACGCCCATCAGCAAATGCGTTCAGATGGAATTGAAACAGCCGTCAATATGAGTGCACAACCGCGGAACATATTGTGCTGGGATATAATCATCGATTGCTAAATTAATTGTGATTACACAGTCTATATACATCGGTCGTTAATAAATCATTTTCGGCGACAAACTTGTTTAATCACCGTTGCCGGTCATAACGTGTGCCAGAATTTCTCCAACGGTATATTTTCCAGTCATGGCGTAGAGTGATCAATTCGAAGTTTATAGGATATGGTTTATCTCCGTCTGAAAGAGGATTAGGAAAATTTTCATACACGTACAGATGGTAATCTGACCTGGTCCTTATTTTCTAATTCTGTCGTAGTCTGTACGTCTACAGCTGGTCAGTGTGATCGCTCATTCGTTCCTGGGCAATGATAAAATTCGCCGCTACGACATTGTAATATCTCAAAGGGGCGTCTCTGAGATATAGTTGTGATGTTCGGGTTATTTGTATGGCTAGGAACAAATTCATGGTGGACGATTCCTTTGATGTCAAAAAAGACAATGAGCATCGTTTTCACTTTTGATTTGCTCATTCTTCCCTTTATTGGGCGAGGAGACGCCGTCGTGTGCCACTCAGAAGATTCAGCTTCTGTCAAATTGCATTTTGATACGGTGTTTTCCTATTGGTCCAAGAGACAGTTAAATATTAATGTTGGTGAAATTGGCCTTAAATCTGTTTAACCTAACATCCGCAAAGCAATTTGAATAAAAGTTACTATTATTATTATTAAACCTGGCTCCAGGAGAGTGCTTTAACAAACCGCACTTCCATGAATTCCTATTTTAGTTCGTACTTACAGTATATTCAGATAAGAGATAGACCGGATGTAAACAAAAGGTTCGGGTGATTTTCACACTAACGACGCCGTCTCGACGTAAAACAGGAGCCCTCATTGGTCAATTCGCAATTAAATGCCTATGCCGAGCGGCAGAGCAGTCGTATCAAGGCAGAGTCACATTCAGGTTCAGACGTGTTACGTATGTCGTGTGCATCATTGCAATTTGATATTTCTTTGGACGTTTTCGTTTGTTATCTTAGTAAGTTGTTGAGTTTGTCATTGTTATTGTTATACCTTGTTATTGATTGTTATTGTTATCAACTGCTTGCGCAAAATGCCCAGTAGTACAGATACTGCCGATGAAGTTGTAAACTCCTGTAGTCCACCTAGGAAACGCTCTAAAAAAAGACACCTGAGTGCAGAAATGAAAGAGGTCATTTTGAATATATATAAGATCGAGCGCGAGGAGAACGAGGCATCAACCATCAAAGAAATTGTTGTGAAGGTTTCTCACAAAGTTGGGGTGTGTCGCGCATCAGTGTTTAATGTGTTAAGACAATACAAAAAAAATCACACCTTTTCTGAGCCAATGACCAGTAAACATCGCAAAAGTATTGTTAAATCATTGGATGAAGCTGATAAGCATGCGATTAGGAGGAAAGTGCACGAATTCTTCTTTAGGAATGAAATACCTACTATAGATAAAGTACTGCAGGAGGTAAATGGAGATACAACGTTGCCAAATTTCAAACGATCAACTTTCCATGCGTTACTGAAGCATTTAAATTTCAAATGGAAAAAACGGGGTCGTGATAGTTTACTACTGGATAGAGAAGAAATTGTGCTATGGAGGAGGGATTATTTAACAAAAATTGGGAAATATAGAAATCAAAACAGGAAGATTTATTACCTTGATGAAACATGGGTAAACGCAGGACACTACAAGTAAAGTATGGGTTGATGATTCTGTAACTTCATCCAGGAGGGCCTTTCTAGATGGACTGTCCACCGGATTAAAAAATCCAGCAGGTAAATACGAGTAATAGACAACAATCGGATGTTTTTCAAACCTTAGGAACAAGGTTCTAAACATTAATTCCAGGGGGCAGATAAAACATATTACAAGTAACAAAACTTTTATAACTTTCGATAAAATGCGTGGATGTTTTATTGTCATTTTCATTTGTTAGAACTTTTTTAAGCCATGTTTTTATGTGTTTTCGATATTTCAATAATTTTTTAATATAATCTTAAAATATGTCGAATATTATAAACTTAAAAAAAGTTACTAAGTTTTATATTGTGTACCGTTCCTAATATTTCTAATCATTTTAATTCATACTTTAAGCTTTATAAAGTTATAATTTGTTAATATTAATATTTGCGCGTATTTCAGGTTCCTGATCATTCATTTTTTAAAGGTTTATAACTTTAAATTAAATTGTGAAGCGCTGAGTAATCATACGACGTTCAATATTCTTTCTTTCAATATGACTAAATAATCCGAATTATAGCAATCTGATACTCATGTCTCAATGTTTTTTCGCTGAATGTGATGGAAACATTTGAAAAAGGTTCGCTTATTGAAATAAATCTACACCAGTTAGTACTTCGATTTCCAGGTAAAGGGAAAAGGCTCATTATCTGCCATATTGGCAGTGAGGATGGATTTGTTGTTGACGGTCTGTGGTGCTTTGAGTCTAAGAAAACTGGAGATTACCACGAGGAAATGAATGGCAAATCGTTTGAACAGTGGTTTTCAAAAATTTTATCGAACTTAGAGGAAAACGCAGTAATTGTGTTGGATAATGCGCCTTATCATTCTCGAAGAATGGAGAAGGTCCCAACAACGGCTTCAAGGAAAGTTGATGTTCAAAATTGGCTCCGCTCGAAAAATATCAACTTTGAAGAAGCAATGCTGAAAGTACAATTATTAAGAATTGTCAAGGATCACAAGGCGGAATATCAAAATACGCCATTGACGAAATGGCAGCAAGTCAAAATAAAACTGTGCTCCGTTTACCTCCATACCATTGCGAGCTCAATCCCATTGAGCTCATATGGGCAGAGGTTAAAAATTATATAGCTAAGCACAATACAACTTTTAAATTTTGTGACCTCAAAGGACTTTTCAAAAAAGCACTAGAATTAATAACAGCGCAAAAATGGGAAAACTGTATTAAGCACGTGAAAGACAAAGTTGAAAAGAGAATGTGGGAACTGGACAATATTTTAGAGGAACAAGTCGAGCCATTCATTATTGACGTTGGTGCTTCAGGCAGTAGCGATGATGAAAGCTCATCAAGCTCATCTTTCCAATAAAAGATGTCGTTCATCAAATTCGGTAAGTTATAAGTAATTATAAAGCTACTGTATTTTTTAATTAATTATTGACATTTTTGAACCCATTTTGGCAAAACCTATTCAAGAATCTACTTTCTGACAATGTTCAACCATGCACATTTTTTTACGTTTTGAACGTTTTAATTTGGTTACATATTTACCTAGAAATCAAAAAATATACTAATCAATATTCTAAAAGCAATTTTAAGAGATATACGATTATTTTTAGTTTAGGCTAATTTAAACGCCATTTTGAGATTATATTCGACTGTATTTCACCAAACATCAGACGGCATTCGAAGCTGGAAATCGAAGCGAAAATTTTGAAACCCTTATGTATATTTACATCATTATATATTACGTACCCCACCCCCACATGATCCTATATCCATCACCAATCGTATACACATCGAATTGTGCTAATTTACTACAAAGTTACGCAAAGCAGCATCTACTATCTAAAATATGTACTGCGTGACTCTTAATACGTCCCTGCCGAATGTTACAGCGTTCGATGATCACGTGGTCTTGTTTATGTCCGGTCTATCTCTTATCTGAATATACTGTAGGCTTATTTTCCGGAGTGCGACATTATAAACAATACATATAACACATTGTAGAACTGCCTGAGTCTCTAATTGAATCCAATTTTCGTTGCGGCGAATAGTAGCACCAGAGTTTCCAACACCTCTCCGACGGAAAATCTAATCTAGAAATAGCGCTGGACCACAATCAATTACTGCAGATGTATTGGCGGATTTTAGCCGCCGTTAGGAGATTTAAACAGAAACCAGTTTACGTTCATTAGTGCTAATTGGAACACCGGTAGTTACGATCTGCAAGAGCGTCTTGAAAACAAGAAAAGTGCAGTTGTGAAACTTTAGAGCAGATACCTGTAACTAATAATATTGTGTTCGACTGTTCAAACTTACGAATCCGAATAGACTAAGGGCCGTATCGCCAGTCCTCCCTACAATTGTAGGACGCCTGAAAAATATCAAACTGTGTGTGTGTGTGTTTGGCTCGTAGTGCGAAAGAAGACCAACGCAACAAGGGAATATTAACTCGATTATTCACAGCTGATCAGAGCCGTAGACATAGCGAATAGTGATGGGCTTTCTTTCTAGTTAAGTTCGAGTGGTTCGGCACACTTCGTATTGTAATTTTTTTGGGTTTTATTTTTTTTAATTTTGGTCAAGATACTTCAAATTTAAATAGTCCATGCACGATGTCGCTCACATAGTACCTAGCTATCAGATATACACGTTTTCACGTATATCAAATAATGTGTCTCCTGTTTTCACCACTTAAGAACATTCTGAAAAAATAATACATACCTTTGAGTAGGGTCGTCAGATGTCTTGGAACAGTCGTCTTTTTTTGGAATCGCAGACGAACGTCAAGCGTAACGTGAACCGAAAAAGAAAACAGTCGCTGACATTTGAGACCATTTTCAAATTGAGGTCTTTCCGGATTTCTAAATCTAGCCGCAGCAAAGATTATCGAACTAGATAAATATTTTAACGAGCCCCTTTCACTGAGAACAGAGCGGTGGCAGGAAACAGCCTGTCCCAGATTATTTGAGGAGGTTGAAAGACGTTTGTGTCTCATAGCAACCTTTGTGTTATGCTAGCGGCTTTTTCCGAAGACTGAGGATAATAAAAAATTTCAAAATTACATTTTCAAAACTCTCAAAATTTTCTAAATCTTCTGAATTTTCAAAATTTCAAAATTTTCAAAATTTTCAAAATTTTCAAAATTTTCAAAATTTCCAAGATTTTCAAAATTTACAAAGTCCTTACAATTTACAAAATTTTGTACCCTTTCTAAATTTTGGAACATTACAATTTTAAAAATTTTATTTTCCAAATTCTCAAAATTGTCGATAGTTTCAAACCGTTCAATATTTTCAAAATTATTAAAATTTCTAAGATTTTCAAAATTTCCAGAATTTTCCAAATTTTCAAAATTTTCAAAATACTCGATATTTTCAAAATGATCAGAATTCTGAAAATTTTCAAGATTTTCAAAATTTGGAAAATGTCAAAAATTTTCATTATGCAAAATTTTGAAAATTTGCAGAATTTTCATAATTTTCAGTATTTTCAAGATTTTCTAGGTTATTACAATTTGCAAAATTTTCTAGGCTTTCTAAATTCTGGAACGTAAAATTTCAAATTTTTTCTGAATGTTCAAAATCACAAAGATTTGAAAATTCTCAATATTTCTTGGATACCTATTCAATTTTTTTTATCATGATATCGATGATTCTCAAAATTTGCAGTTCGAGTTCTTTAGATTTTGTATTGGATATTTCAGAAAACGTAAAAATCAAATATCTTGAAAATTTCGAAGGATTAAGACTTTTGAGAGTGACGATTACGGAAGAATTAACAATATTGAGGATCTGTGATGACAAATTTTTCAGTCTACCATTAAATGCTAATTGGGTTGACTATAAACATAGACTTCAAACTATCAATTCTATTCACAATGCCGCTTTTCAAAAATTTTCAGAATTTTAAATGTATTAAAAATTTTCAGAATTTTTGAAATTTTCAACCTCAATTTCCAAATTTTTAATATCTTCAAGATTCTCAAAGCTTACAAAGTTGACACAATTTACAAAATTTTCTAGTCTTTCTAAATTTTTAAGCTTCTTACAATTTTAAAAATTTTCTAGATTTTCAAAATAACAAAGATTTAAAAATCCTCAATATTTATCAATTTCTTTATCAAGATTTCCATGATTCTCAAAATTCACAAATTTCGAGTTCTTTGGATTTTGTATTAAGGATTATTAATTTGTAGAATGAAGTTTTCGAAAGAATTGATGATTTGAAGATCTGTTTCAGCCTACCATTGACAATCAATTAATTTACCGTGCCGTTTTTCAAAAATTATACGATTTAATTTGGTGCCTGACATTTGTCGGCTGCATAATCCACATAAGAGTGAGTTGGCAACTCTTATCAGGAAGAAAAAACAGACTAGAAGACAATAAGGCTAAGCAAATATCTTAACAGATGGACATTTGTAGTAACTCTAGTTTTTCATTATAGTTTTGTTTTAATTTCTTCATTAGCCTCAATGGGTGGTATGTTGTATAAAAGTTGGGGATTTCTTTCAGCCTTTGAAACTACCAGTTTTTTTAATAACTACCGTTTGTCCTGTTCGGTATTCTTGAGCTAAACTACTATAGTACGTATCTAGGCAACCAGTCTTACGACACTCTGTTTACTTGGTTGTGTACAGTTGTAACCTGTCTCCTACATCGCCTTCGTTTGTTCATTCACAACTCAAATTAGGGCCTTAATGGACCTTTGACCAGGAAGTAAAACTGGGTGGTTCAAAACTACAAAAAGCAAATCTCTAAAAACCATTTAAGTAATTGGGTTTCATTCCACACTTTGGGAAAAAGGCTAAAGCTTGGAAGTAGATATAACCTTTTTCAAATTGGCCATGCAATCCTTTTAACCTATTTTGTTGTCGGAATTATACCTTAAAATGTTTGTTGGGAACTCATCCGGTAATGTGAATGAGTGAACGATTTTTTCGAGGAATGGCGGACCAGTTCACGAACTACGCATCACTAATAGCAAAGAGGGCCGTAAACGCGGCGAGTTCGACCATCGACACTGCTGTGAAAGTAGCGTGTTTCTCGGATATAGAAGCCGATCGGTCCCAAGAGTCGCCAGTCAGAGACAACGCCGTTTAACTTTTATATACTTTGGATTCCCAACTGGGTGCGGAGCGTAACGTGTACGATTTGATTGTTTACTGTCCTTTTTGTGTAGGGTTGGTTCAAGAAATAAACCTTGTTCGGTCCCGACCAGTCAGGGTCACGCCTGGTCTTGCAAGGTTAATTTGTAGGTTAAGCAGTCGAAAAACCGTTCTCAACCAATGTTGGCCAACCTGTACAGTAGGCAAGGGCCTGCAACTCGTTTACCCCGTGTGTGTACAATTTTGCATATCTATACCCAAAAGATAAACAATCATATTCGCATATCAGATCTTTTGACATAGTATGCTCCCCTACGTAGAATGACGAAGCCGGAGTATAAATAAACGTCCCCTCATGAATCCCGAACCATCATCACGAAGCAAATTCCGGTCCGCATATATATCCCTTACATTAACTGCGTTATCAGTGGAGAGTCTAAACAATCCCGGGGGATTATCGCCCGGAAACTCTGCGGTGTCCTTTATAGCTTTTTATAAGCGGCGCTCTGGGATTCAGAGGCACGGCAGTCGGCCGTCAGTCCGTCGCGCGAAAGTTTGATAATGGAAAATATTGAAAGTTTTGAAAATCATGAAAATTTTGAAAATCATGAAAATTTTGAAAATTTTGAAAGTTTGTAAAATTTTGAAAATTTTGAAAATTCAGAAAATTTTGAAAATTTTGAAAATTCAGAAAATTTTGAAAATTTGGAAAATTGAGAAAATTTTGAAAATTTTGAAAATTTAGAAAATTTTGAAAATTTTGAAAATTTAGAAAATTTATAAAATTTAGAAAATTTTGAAAATTTTGAAAATTTATAAAATTTTGAAAATTTTGTAATTTTGTAAAATTTTGAAAATTCAGAAAATTTTGAAAATTTTGAAAATTTTGAAAATCTTGAAAATTTAGAAAATTTTGATATTCAATACAAAATCTAAAGAACTCGAAAAGTCTATGTTTAAAGTCAACCCAATTAGCATTTAATGGTAGACTGAAAAAGTCATCAGAGATCTTCAAAATTGGTAATACTTCCGTAATCCTTCGAAATCTTCAAGATATTTGATTTTTAGGTTTTCTGAAATATTCAATACAAAATCTAGAGAACTCGAATTGCAAATTTTGAGAATCATGGATATCTTGATAAAAAAAATTGAATAGGTATCCAAGAAATATTGAGAATTTTCAAATCTTTGTGATTCTGAACAATCAGAAAATTTTTAATATTGTAATATGTCCCAAAAAAGGTTGAAAGGTTTTAAAAATGTTGAAAATTTTGAAAGTTTTGAATATTTGAAGAAGTTTCAAAATTTAGAAAAAGCTAGAAAATTTGCTTTGAAAATCTTGAAGATATTAAAAATTTGGAAGTTGAGGATGAAATTTTCGAAAATTCTGGAAATTTTGAAAATTTTTAATGTATGTTTATAGTCAACCCAATTAGCATTTAATGGTAGACTGAAAAAGTTGTCATCACAGATCTTCAAAATTGTTAATACTTCCGTAATCCTTCGAAATCTTCAAGATATTTGATTTTTAGGTTTTCAGAAATATTCAATACAAAATCTAAAGAACTCGAATTGCAAATTTTGAGAATCATGGATATCTTGATTAAAAGATTAAATAGGTATCCAAGAAATATTGACAATTTTCAAGTCTTTGTGATTCTGAATATTCAGAAAATTTTTAATATTGTAATATGTCCCAAAAAAGGTTGAAAGGTTTTAAAAATGTTGAAAATTTTGAAAGTTTTAAATATTTGAAGAAGTTTCAAAATTTAGAAAAAGCTAGAAAATTTGCTTTGAAAACCTTGAAGATATTAAAAATTTGGAAGTTGAGGATGAAAATTTCGAAAATTCTGGAAATTTTGAAAATTTTTAATGTATTTAAAATTTTGAATATAATTGATAGTTTGAAGTCTATGTTTATAGTCAACCCAATTAGCATTTAATGGTAGACTGAAAAAGTTGTCATCACAGATCTTCAAAATTGTTAATACTTCCGTAATCCTTCGAAATCTTCAAGATATTTGATTTTTAGGTTTTCTGGAATATTCAATACAAAATCTAAAGAGCTCGAACTGCAAATTTTGAGAATCATGGGTATCTTGATAAAAAATTGAATAGGTATCCAAGAAATATTGAGAATTTTCAAATCTTTGTGATTCTGAACAATCAGAAAATTTTTAATATCGTAATATATCCCAAAAAAGGTTGAAAGGTTTTAAAAATGTTGAAAATATTGAAAGTTTTGAAAATCATGAAAATTTTGAAAATCATGAAAATTTTGGAAATATTAGAAATATTGAAAATTTACAAATATGAAACCTCGACAAGTTTTGAAAAATTTAAAAGGTTTAAAAATGTAGAAAATTTTGAGTTTTGTAAATTCTGAAAATTTTGAAAATTTTGAGAACTTTGGAAATTTTGAAAATTTTGATATCCAATACAAACTAAAGAACTCGAAAACTGTAAATTTTGAGAATCATGGAAATCGTGATAAAGAAATAGAGAAATATTGAGGTTTTTTAAATCTTTGTTATTTTGAACATTCAGAAGATTTTGAAAATTGGAAGAAGTTTCAAAATTTAGAAAAAGTAGAAAATTTGCTTTGAAAATCTTGAAGATATTAAAAATTTGGAAGTTGAGGATGAAAATTTCGAAAATTCTGGAAATTTTGAAAATTTTTAACGTATTTAAAATTTTGAATATAATTGATAGTTTGAAGTGTATGTTTATAGTCAACCCAATTAGCATTTAATGGTAGACTGAAAAAGTTGTCATCGCAGATCTTCAAAATTGTTAATACTTCCGTAATCCTTCGAAATCTTCAAGATATTTGATTTTTAGGTTTTCTGAAATATTCAATACAAAATCTAAAGAACTCGAATTGCAAATTTTGAGAATCATGGATATCTTGATATAAAAATTGAATAGGTATCCAAGAAATATTGACAATTTTCAAGTCTTTGTGATTCTGAATATTCAGAAAATTTTTAATATTGTAATATGTGCCAAAAAAGGTTGAAAGGTTTTAAGAATGTTGAGAATTTTGAAAGTTTTGAATATTTGAAGAAGTTTCAAAATTTAGAAAAAGCTAGAAAATTTGCTTTGAAAATCTTGAAGATATTAAAAATTTGGAAGTTGAGGATGAAAATTTCGAAAATTCTGGAAATTTTGAAAATTTTTAATGTATGTTTATAGTCAACCCAATTAGCATTTAATGGTAGACTGAAAAAGTTGTCATCACAGATCTTCAAAATTGTTAATACTTCCGTAATCCTTCGAAATCTTCAAGATATTTGATTTTTAGGTTTTCTGGAATATTCAATACAAAATCTAAAGAACTCGAATTGCAAATTTTGAGAATCATGGATATCTTGATAAAAAAATTGAATAGGTATCCAAGAAATATTGACAATTTTCAAGTCTTTGTGATTCTGAATATTCAGAAAATTTTTAATATTGTAATATGTCCCAAAAAAGGTTGAAAGGTTTCAAAAATGTTGAAAATTTTGAAAGTTTTGAATGTTTGAAGAAGTTTCAAAATTTAGAAAAAGCTAGAAAATTTGCTTTGAAAATCTTGAGGATATTAAAAATTTGGAAGTTGAGGATGAAAATTTCGAAAATTCTGGAAATTTTGAAAATTTTTAATGTATTTAAAATTTTGAATATAATTGATAGTTTGAAGTCTATGTTTATAGTCAACCCAATTAGCATTTAATGGTAGACTGAAAAAGTTGTCATCACAGATCTTCAAAATTGTTAATACTTCCGTAATCCTTCGAATTCTTCAAGATATTTGATTTTTAGGTTTTCTGAAATATTCAATACAAAATCTAAAGAACTCGAATTGCAAATTTTGAGAATCATGGATATCTTGATAAAAAAATTGAATAGGTATCCAAGAAATATTGACAATTTTCAAGTCTTTGTGATTCTGAATATTCAGAAAATTTTTAATATTGTAATATGTCCCAAAAAAGGTTGAAAGGTTTTAAAAATGTTGAAAATTTTGAAAGTTTTGAATATTTGAAGAAGTTTCAAAATTTAGAAAAAGCTAGAAAGTTTGCTTTGAAAATCCTGAAGATATTAAAAATTTGGAAGTTGAGGATGAAAATTTCGAAAATTCTGGAAATTTTGAAAATTTTTAATGAATAAAATTTTGAATATAATTGATAGCTTGAAGTCTATGTTTATAGTCAACCCAATTAGCATTTAATGGTAGACTGAAAAAGTTGTCATCACAGATCTTCAAAATTGTTAATACTTCCGTAATCCTTCGAAATCTTCAAGATATTTGATTTTTAGGTTTTCTGGAATATTCAATACAAAATCTAAAGAACTCGAATTGCAAATTTTGAGAATCATGGATATCTTGATAAAAAAATTGAATAGGAATCTAAGAAATATTGACAATTTTCAAGTCTTTGTGATTCTGAACATTCAGAAAATTTTTAATATTGTAATATGTCCCAAAAAAGGTTGAAAGGTTTTAAAAATGTTGAAAATTTTGAAAGTTTTGAATATTTGAAGAAGTTTCAAAATTTAGAAAAAGCTAGAAAATTTGCTTTGAAAATCTTGAAGATATTAAAAATTTGGAAGTTGAGGATGAAAATTTCGAAAATTCTGGAAATTTTGAAAATTTTTAATGTATGTTTATAGTCAACCCAATTAGCATTTAATGGTAGACTGAAAAAGTTGTCATCACAGATCTTCAAAATTGTTAATACTTCCGTAATCCTTCGAAATCTTCAAGATATTTGATTTTTAGGTTTTCTGAAATATTCAATACAAAATCTAAAGAACTCGAATTGCAAATTTTGAGAATCATGGATATCTTGATAAAAAAATTGAATAGGTATCCAAGAAATATTGACAATTTTCAAGTCTTTGTGATTCTGAATATTCAGAAAATTTTTAATATTGTAATATGTCCCAAAAAAGGTTGAAAGGTTTCAAAAATGTTGAAAATTTTGGAAGTTTTGAATATTTGAAGAAGTTTCAAAATTTAGAAAAAGCTAGAAAATTTGCTTTGAAAATCTTGAGGATATTAAAAATTTGGAAGTTGAGGATGAAAATTTCGAAAATTCTGGAAATTTTGAAAATTTTTAATGTATTTAAAATTTTGAATATAATTGATAGTTTGAAGTCTATGTTTATAGTCAACCCAATTAGCATTTAATGGTAGACTGAAAAAGTTGTCATCACAGATCTTCAAAATTGTTAATACTTCCGTAATCCTTCGAAATCTTCAAGATATTTGATTTTTAGGTTTTCTGGAATATTCAATACAAAATCTAAAGAACTCGAATTGCAAATTTTGAGAATCATGGATATCTTGATAAAAATATTGAATAGGAATCTAAGAAATATTGACAATTTTCAAGTCTTTGTGATTCTGAACATTCAGAAAATTTTTAATATTGTAATATGTCCCAAAAAAGGTTGAAAGGTTTTAAAAATGTTGAAAATTTTGAAAGTTTTGAATATTTGAAGAAGTTTCAAAATTTAGAAAAAGCTAGAAAATTTGCTTTGAAAATCTTGAAGATATTAAAAATTTGGAAGTTGAGGATGAAAATTTCGAAAATTCTGGAAATTTTGAAAATTTTTAATGAATAAAATTTTGAATATAATGGATAGCTTGAAGTCTATGTTTATAGTCAACCCAATTAGCATTTAATGGTAGACTGAAAAAGTTGTCATCACAGATCTTCAAAATTGTTAATACTTCCGTAATCCTTCGAAATCTTCAAGATATTTGATTTTTAGGTTTTCTGGAATATTCAATACAAAATCTATAGAACTCGAATTGCAAATTTTGAGAATCATGGATATCTTGATAAAAAAATTGAATAGGAATCTAAGAAATATTGACAATTTTCAAGTCTTTGTGATTCTGAACATTCAGAAAATTTTTAATATTGTAATATGTCCCAAAAAAGGTTGAAAGGTTTTAAAAATGTTGAAAATTTTGAAAGTTTTGAATATTTGAAGAAGTTTCAAAATTTAGAAAAAGCTAGAAAATTTGCTTTGAAAATCTTGAAGATATTAAAAATTTGGAAGTTGAGGATGAAAATTTCGAAAATTCTGGAAATTTTGAAAATTTTTAATGTATGTTTATAGTCAACCCAATTAGCATTTAATGGTAGACTGAAAAAGTTGTCATCACAGATCTTCAAAATTGTTAATACTTCCGTAATCCTTCGAAATCTTCAAGATATTTGATTTTTAGGTTTTCTGGAATATTCAATACAAAATCTAAAGAACTCGAATTGCAAATTTTGAGAATCATGGATATCTTGATAAAAAAATTGAATAGGTATCCAAGAAATATTGACAATTTTCAAGTCTTTGTGATTCTGAATATTCAGAAAATTTTTAATATTGTAATATGTCCCAAAAAAGGTTGAAAGGTTTCAAAAATGTTGAAAATTTTGAAAGTTTTGAATATTTGAAGAAGTTTCAAAATTTAGAAAAAGCTAGAAAATTTGCTTTGAAAATCTTGAGGATATTAAAAATTTGGAAGTTGAGGATGAAAATTTCGAAAATTCTGGAAATTTTGAAAATTTTTAATGTATTTAAAATTTTGAATATAATTGATAGTTTGAAGTCTATGTTTATAGTCAACCCAATTAGCATTTAATGGTAGACTGAAAAAGTTGTCATCACAGATCTTCAAAATTGTTAATACTTCCGTAATCCTTCGAAATCTTCAAGATATTTGATTTTTAGGTTTTCTGGAATATTCAATACAAAATCTAAAGAACTCGAATTGCAAATTTTGAGAATCATGGATATCTTGATAAAAAAATTGAATAGGAATCTAAGAAATATTGACAATTTTCAAGTCTTTGTGATTCTGAACATTCAGAAAATTTTTAATATTGTAATATGTCCCAAAAAAGGTTGAAAGGTTTTAAAAATGTTGAAAATTTTGAAAGTTTTGAATATTTGAAGAAGTTTCAAAATTTAGAAAAAGCTAGAAAATTTGCTTTGAAAATCTTGAAGATATTAAAAATTTGGAAGTTGAGGATGAAAATTTCGAAAATTCTGGAAATTTTGAAAATTTTTAATGTATGTTTATAGTCAACCCAATTAGCATTTAATGGTAGACTGAAAAAGTTGTCATCACAGATCTTCAAAATTGTTAATACTTCCGTAATCCTTCGAAATCTTCAAGATATTTGATTTTTAGGTTTTCTGGAATATTCAATACAAAATCTAAAGAACTCGAATTGCAAATTTTGAGAATCATGGATATCTTGATAAAAAAATTGAATAGGTATCCAAGAAATATTGACAATTTTCAAGTCTTTGTGATTCTGAATATTCAGAAAATTTTTAATATTGTAATATGTCCCAAAAAAGGTTGAAAGGTTTCAAAAATGTTGAAAATTTTGAAAGTTTTGAATATTTGAAGAAGTTTCAAAATTTAGAA
Source organism: Acanthoscelides obtectus (assembly GCA_963669975.1). Lineage (NCBI taxonomy): Eukaryota > Metazoa > Arthropoda > Insecta > Coleoptera > Chrysomelidae > Acanthoscelides > Acanthoscelides obtectus. The sequence goes on from CAVLJG010000005.1 coordinate 202,170, forward strand.
AAAGCTAGAAAATTTGCTTTGAAAATCTTGAGGATATTAAAAATTTGGAAGTTGAGGATGAAAATTTCGAAAATTCTGGAAATTTTGAAAATTTTTAATGTATTTAAAATTTTGAATATAATTGATAGTTTGAAGTCTATGTTTATAGTCAACCCAATTAGCATTTAATGGTAGACTGAAAAAGTTGTCATCACAGATCTTCAAAATTGTTAATACTTCCGTAATCCTTCGAAATCTTCAAGATATTTGATTTTTAGGTTTTCTGAAATATTCAATACAAAATCTAAAGAACTCGAATTGCAAATTTTGAGAATCATGGATATCTTGATAAAAAAATTGAATAGGTATCCAAGAAATATTGACAATTTTCAAGTCTTTGTGATTCTGAATATTCAGAAAATTTTTAATATTGTAATATGTCCCAAAAAAGGTTGAAAGGTTTTAAAAATGTTGAAAATTTTGAAAGTTTTGAATATTTGAAGAAGTTTCAAAATTTAGAAAAAGCTAGAAAGTTTGCTTTGAAAATCCTGAAGATATTAAAAATTTGGAAGTTGAGGATGAAAATTTCGAAAATTCTGGAAATTTTGAAAATTTTTAATGAATAAAATTTTGAATATAATTGATAGCTTGAAGTCTATGTTTATAGTCAACCCAATTAGCATTTAATGGTAGACTGAAAAAGTTGTCATCACAGATCTTCAAAATTGTTAATACTTCCGTAATCCTTCGAAATCTTCAAGATATTTGATTTTTAGGTTTTCTGGAATATTCAATACAAAATCTAAAGAACTCGAATTGCAAATTTTGAGAATCATGGATATCTTGATAAAAAAATTGAATAGGAATCTAAGAAATATTGACAATTTTCAAGTCTTTGTGATTCTGAACATTCAGAAAATTTTTAATATTGTAATATGTCCCAAAAAAGGTTGAAAGGTTTTAAAAATGTTGAAAATTTTGAAAGTTTTGAATATTTGAAGAAGTTTCAAAATTTAGAAAAAGCTAGAAAATTTGCTTTGAAAATCTTGAAGATATTAAAAATTTGGAAGTTGAGGATGAAAATTTCGAAAATTCTGGAAATTTTGAAAATTTTTAATGTATTTAAAATTTTGAATATAATTGATAGTTTGAAGTCTATGTTTATAGTCAACCCAATTAGCATTTAATGGTAGACTGAAAAAGTTGTCATCACAGATCTTCAAAATTGTTAATACTTCCGTAATCCTTCGAAATCCTCAAGATATTTGATTTTTAGGTTTTCTGGAATATTCAATACAAAATCTAAAGAACTCGAATTGCAAATTTTGAGAATCATGGATATCTTGATAAAAAAATTGAACAGGAATCTAAGAAATATTGACAATTTTCAAGTCTTTGTGATTCTGAACATTCAGGTAAATTTTTTAATATTGTAATATGTCCCAAAAAAGGTTGAAAGGTTTTAAAAATGTTGAAAATTTTGAGTTTTGAAAATTTTGAAAATTTTTAAAATCTTGATAATTTTGAAAATCTTGAAAATCCTGAAAATTTGGAAAATTTGGAAAATTTGGAAAATTTGTAAAATTTTGAAAATCTTGAAACTTACGAAAATTTGGAAAATTTTGAAAATTCTGGAAATTTTGAAAATTCTGAAGATTTTGAAAATTTTGAAAATGGAAAATTTTGAATATCCGCTTGAACAATCTGTAGGAATAAAATCAGATTTCACAATTATTTCGCAAACCAAGGGTATTTTCGTCTAATATGAGTAGACTACTTGTTATCAAAGGTATTGTAATTTTTGGTGACAACAGCTGTCAAGTTTTGCCGCAGGAAAAATCGAAAAAACTGCTGACAGCTGGTGATGTCATACAATTTTTCCATCTAGAAACCATTTGTAATTCGAAATTGCGCGTTTGTGATTGGAGGAAAATAGTCCAAAAAAAATTTCTTGAGCTTAGGAAAAATGGGAACCTTTGAGACAACCCTCGTATTTCCTGAGTATACAGAGTAGCCAGGTTAATCTTCGCCTATTGTTGTAGTTCTAATAAAGACATTTTGTTATTATTATTTGTGGTAATAGAAAGCGGAACCGGTAATCTTTACCTCAAAATTACTATGATACTTCTCCACTAAAAAATTCTCAACATCTCAAAGGCAAGACAAATAGAACACCCAAAAATCTAGCTATGTGAAATTTCAATGTTTTGAATATACGAGAGACAGTTTTTGACATAAAAGTGTGACACTGATATTGATATACAGGGTGACTTCGAAGTTGAGTTATTTATTTTAACAGTGGGTAGATCTGATCAAAATAAATGTTTTTTTCCTTTACCATTTTTCTGGTAAAATTAAAGTAACAAAGTTATAGCCCTTTGGAAGTTTGAGTACCGCCCTGTCTCAATAATAATATTATGTGCTCGTGTTTGGCAACAACGGATAAAATCCGCCTTATCGGTTCATCGTATCCGAAACAAAAAAGCGAAAGAATTAGGAACGATGTTTTTACAATTATTTTATTCAGTTGTATAGATGTATACAGTCAGTGTCAGTCGGTAACGCGTGAGTGAATAGTGGTGTCTGTTGCGTGGCTCAAACGAAATCAAAAATGGCACATGTTTATGCGGATCGGTTTCCCAATCGAGTGCAACCAACCCCTCGTGCCTTTGTTAATGTAGTACAACGGGCTCGTGAATCAGGTGACTTAAGACCTCACAGGGGACGGCATGCCGGTGCTCCAAGACCTCACGATCAAATACAGGTCCGCACTGAAATACTTGTCGGGAGGATACTTTATAAAACAAGGTAACATTTTTTTTATTTTTTTTTTTATTTTTACACACATATTTTGGTTTATCTTCCTTCTACAATCATTATCTGAAAATGAATGACTCAACTTCAAAGTCAAAGTATTGTAACAAAGCTCCTTCATAAGAAAAGTTGCCAAGCAACACGTTTTTCAGTTGACCACGCCCAAACCTCCAAGAGTTTATGATATGAGGCTAGGAGAAACCAAAAGAGATCAACAAAAAACGCATTGAGCAAAGTTAGTTTTGTGTAAGAAAGATTAGCCTTTGTGTAGAAACACTTCCGCTGCGAACATGGAAGTAGGTGAAACTTGAGGCACAACTTCCAGCGAAACGAATAGCGATAGTTCTATACATCGCCGTGCAGTTTGTCTGTCGTTCTTGTTGTTCTTAAATACATTTCCAAAGTTTAGTTGGAACACAATACATGGAATAAATTGCATTAGGAGGAGCAGATATATACTTCCGTATTATTTTCAAGTGAATTTACAGGTGGAAAATTAGATATAAACATAGAACACAGAGGTGGAACTCCAATTCTCATTCTTGGACGATGCGTACAGACTGTAGCAAAAGCTTGGAACGCATCAAATATCTGACGAATCACTCATTTAATATTTTTAAAAATTGGTAGGTTTAGATTCAAATCTACAGTTTTTCAGAAACTGATAGAAACTTTTGCTTTTTCCCATGGAATGCTACACATTTTATTCGATATTTGTATTCTGCGCGAAATTCTGAATAGCCTTTATTGAGCATACTTTGACGTAGACATACCTCTTAGTTTTCTAAACACCTTTCATTGTTTGACCGCGATTATATCGCTACTATGCCAAATTGTTGGGCCGATTCGACGCCGAATTGCAGGAAAAACGGTCCCGAAACACGTGTATAGTGCACTCAGAAGAAAGTAACGATATCGGCCAACGTTGAAGTGGTTTCTTCTCAAGAGCATATAAGCTTGCCGCTTCCGCTCCAAAAATAACCTATAAAACGCGTTGGCTCGTATTATTCCCACACACAACTTTAAATGCAATTTAGCGAATATTGTACCCGCCAAACCAGCTGCAAAAATAGCCGACGTTATATAACAATGGCGAACGCAAGTTTTTATGATCAAGTAGGCGATAACTCATATTTATTGGATTAACTAACTAGGAACTGCACGCCGTCCTCCCTTTGTAAGCGCCTTCTTGCTCGTATTGGTGGTGCTACCAAATAGATAATAATTCTTTTGCTTTATTGAAAAACTGAATTTGAGGACTAGGACATAACCAACGAGCATATGTACGAGGGATGTCCAACGAGAAACTAATTTTCTTACTTCTAATTCTTCATGTAAAATATTTTGAATTGAGGTCTTTGAGATCTTCAAGGACGCCTCAATCTCGCGATATATCACATGTCTATCTTCAATGATGAGTTTGCGCACAGCATCGACGTTTTCCTGGGTGACTGCCGTTTTTGGAGCACCCACCCTGGGATCGTCGCTAAGACTCACCCGTCCACGTTTGAATTCTCCATACCAACGGGAAATTGTCGACTGATGTGGCGCTTCGTTGCCGAAAATAGACAGTAACTCAGCAAGGCATTCTTGTTGCGATAATTGTCTCTGAAAGTTGAAATAAATTATGGCGCGAAAATGTTCTCGGTTGAGTTCCATTTCCAAAATTCACTGTAGTGAGAACAGTGCACGTATTGTTGTGAAACTTTGAATTTAAGCTTACTAAAAGGTGAGGTTAATATTCAGTACTGACGTTCGATCCGTGCGGCCTAGTATGTTTCTATATGCAAAACTTAACAGACATCCCTCGTATGGGTGATAATAAATTACGAGTGGGGAGTTTGGTTCTTATATCTTTGTTGATGGACTAAGTGACAATGGTCCATTTCAGATATTTAGACAAATGTGGTAATATTTCTACTGTATAAATACAACAAAAAAAGCTCTTATATAGAGTGTAGCAAATTTCTACGCCAAATAAGGACTATGTATTAACATTGTTCAAATAATATTACGGTGAATTAGGATCGCTCTCTCAAAATGCTACAGACACATATTTTTGTTTTTCAATGCCAAACTTTTCTAACTTCGACGTATTTCCAAAGCAGAACAGTATTTTATACCGATTTCACCTCTAATATGGAAGCCAATATTTCTCAAAAAGAAGTGCAGTTTGACAAAAATTTCTCAAGAGAATCATTCCGTGTAAAACTGTCTATTATAATATATACTAAGTGACATATAAATCCGAACACCCAGTTTAAATGGTTTTATTTTAATAAAATTTTGTATAAGTACTTAATGAAGCATAATAAGTAAATGATGAAAATTTCAAAAAGATTGCACTGCTTTATAGCCCTTTGACCTTTAATAATGTGTGGATGCACCCTGATGTGCTACGCATTCTCCAACGCGCCTAGGCATGCTTCTGATCAGGTGGTCAATGTCCTCCTGTGGTATATCATTCCAGGCAACCACCAACTCCTCTCGAAGTGCTTCTAGAGTCTGAGGAGGACGTTGCAAATTGAGCAATCTCCTACCCATCATATCCCACACGTGCTCAATTGGGGATAAGTCTGGAGATCTTGGTGGCCATGGTAACAATGTGACATCATTATGTTGAAAGAAGTCTATTGTGACTCTTGCAACATGTGGTCGGACATTATCTTGTTGGAAACTTGGATCTGCCAGGGTGTCAAGATAGGGTAAAAGATGGGGTTCTAGAACTTCGTGGATATAACGCTGCGCGTTCATGTTACCTCTGATGAAGATTAAAGGTGACCTGGAACCATAAGCTATAGCACCCCAAACCATAACTCCAACAGTGTGATGAACATGTCTTTCAACAAAAAACTGTGGATTCCTCCTTTCACCACGTCGCCTTCTAACCCTGGCACGACCATCGTGCATGCCTAAACAAAATCGAGACTCGTCACTAAAGACAATACTGTTCCATTCCTGATCCCAGAGTGACCGTTGTCTGCACCACTCAAGGCGATTACGTCGGTGTTCTCGAGTTAAAGGGAGGACCCAGTGTGGCCGGTATGAAAACAAGCCAAAACTTCTCATTCGTCGGTAAACACTTCGCATGCCAATAGGTCTTCCGTGTTCTGCAAACCATTCATTTGCAATGGACCTGGTAGTGGAGAAACGGTCCCTTAAAGCCAATAATCTTAGGCGTCGATCTTCACGGTCTGTTGTTCTACGGCGGCGTCCAGTGCCACTTGCTCTTTGCGTACGGCCTTCTCGAAGCCATGCCTGACAACACCTAACTACAGTGTCTACACTTCTTTGCACTCTAACTGCAATTGCCCGAAAAGAAAGTCCAGCTTCCCGAAGTCTCACTATACGGCTCCTATCAATCTCACTAAGTTGACGAAATCGTACAGGTCTCCGTACTCTAGGCATCGTAACCGATCGTAAAGGATGTCAAGAACCAACATCCACCAACGTTGATTCTTTACTGCGGCTGAAATATTCATTTTTAGAGCGTTAGTGAATTAAAAAAAAGCAGTATAAAAACCGGAATGTCCAACTGATAAGGCTGAAAATTTGTTCACTTGTTATTTACAGTAAGATAAATACAGTCACCAACTTTTATTAAAATAAAACCACTTAAACTGGGTGTCACTTAATATATATACAGAGTGTTCATTTGGAAACTTCAAACCACGGTTTCATCGAAAACCATTGATTGAAAGAGAAAACTCCGAGACGCGTAAAAAAAGTTGTCGCCCTTCATAAGAGCGACAAGAATTTTACAATCGGTTCATCGAACAAACATTCTAGCGACGGACGAATGTACTTTTACGCGAGACGGGACATTAGATTTTCATAATACTCACACGTGGGCCCAAGAAAATCCTCATACCATTCGTGAAGGTCATTTCCAACAACGTTTTAAAATAAATATTTGGGCGGGTATTCTTGACGATCAGGTAATTGGCGCTTTCGAGTTACCCCAAAAATTGTCAGGAGAAGGATACAATAGCTTTCTCGCCAATAACATACCAGAACTTTTGGAACAGATCTTAGACAACATGCCATTACAACGGAGACAGGATTTGTGGTTTCTTCATGACGGGGCACCACCACACATTTTTAGAGGCGTCATTTAGTCATGCTCCTGATCCATGAAAATAGCCAGCAACATCTCCTGACCTCAATCTGATGGATTTCTGGTACTGGGGAGAACTTAAACTGATGGTCCAATAACAACTGAAGCACAACTTCGCGAAAAAAATTTTAATGCGGCTGTAATAATAAATTGACAACTTCGAGGACCTAGAGTAAGAAGAAACTGGATGCGTCGTAATGAAGCTTGTGTGGAAAGTGGAGGACGGCATTTTGAACACCTTCGTTAAATACAAAAAAGTGCAGTGTGGGTTTTAAAAAGAAAAACAATGCATGTATCAAAATTGTCTTCCCTATTTATAGGTAGTTTTTTTTAATACGTTCAATAAACTTTCACACATCAGGTGAAGTGCTGAAACAGTTAGTGGTTAGCCCGCTTTTTTTAATTGTTTGCATTTTACGAGTACATTATCAAATAATGAATTAATACGTAAGAGCCAAAAATAACAAACTCCATCATCGTTCCGTGGTAATTTGCGTCTGACATTGCGGCGTCGTCAGATTTTATTTCACTTCAAAGTCACCCATTTAAATAATGACCATCATAACGTTTACACCCTGTACAAGTAGCGATATGGTATCGAAAAGTTGCTGTTAATCACAGCCGCATCAATTGAGTCGCTCAATCGCCCTGAAGGGCGTCGGATTTTGTCCTCTGTCGGAGACTTTCCGTTATTTATGTGACTGCTCAAGATAAGGGGAGAAGTTTCCGATTCGGAAAGCACGATGATAGTAGATGTAACTTCAGCAACGTTAACGACGTTACTTCGAAACTGGGTCGGTGTTAAATCGTCCAATCACAATCACGAAGACGAGGATTGTTGTACGGTTTACATTCTCGATATTTTCCACCAAGTTGGCGTGCAAGGTTGGGCTTCTTCACGTTCAAAACACACCGACGGATCGAGCATGAACGATTCAACAGTTTTTGGAATAATCTTGAATTCACATCGACCTTGACTTTGACTTTTATATCGAAATGGCGTCAGGTTCGCGTTCTTTGATTATATACTAAGTGACATATAAATCCGAAGACCCAGTTTAAATGGTTTTATTTTAATAAAATTTTGTATAAGTACTTAATGAAGCATAATAAGTAAATGATAAAAATTTCAAAATGATTGCACTGCTTTAAAGCCCTTTGACCTTTAATAATGTGTGGATGCACCCTGATGTGCTACGCATTCTCCAACGCGCCTAGGCATGCTTCTGATCAGGTGGTCAATGTCCTCCTGTGGTATCTCATTCCAGGCAACCACCAACTCCTCTCGAAGTGCTTCTAGAGTCTGAGGAGGACGTTGCAAATTGAGCAATCTCCTACCCATCATATCCCACACGTGCTCAATTGGGGATAAGTCGGGAGATCTTGGTGGCCATGGTAACAATGTGACATCATTATGTTGAAAGAAGTCTATTGTGACTCTTGCAACATGTGGTCGGGCATTATCTTGTTGGAAAGTTGGATCTGCCAGGGTGTCAAGATAGAGTAAAACATGGGGTTCTAGAACTTCGTAGATATAACGCTGCGCGTTCATGTTACCTCTGATGAAGATTAAAGGTGACCTGGAACCATAAGCTATAGCACCCCAAACCATAACTCCAACAGTGTGATGAACATGTCTTTCAACAAAAAACTGTGGATTCCTCCTTTCACCACGTCGCCTTCTAACCCTGGCACGACCATCGTGCATGTCCAAACAAAACCGAGACTCGTCACTAAAGACAATACTGTTCCATTCCTGATCCCAGAGTGACCGTTGTCTGCACCAGTCAAGGCGATTACGTCGGTGTTCTCGAGTTAAAGGGAGGACCCAGTGTGGCCGGTATGAAAACAAGCCAAAACTTCTCATTCGTCGGTAAACACTTCGCATGCCAATAGGTCTTCCGTGTTCTGCAAACCATTCATTTGCAATGGACCTGGTAGTGGAGAAACGGTCCTTTAAGGCCAATAATCTTAGGCGGCGATCTTCACGGTCTGTTGTTCTACGGCGGCGTCCAGTGCCCCTTGCTCTTTGCGTACGGCTTTCTCGAAGCCATGCCTGACAACACCTAACCACAGTGTCTACACTTCTTTGCACTCTAACTGCAATTGCCCGAAAAGAAAGTCCAGCTTCCCGAAGTCCCACTATACGGCCCCTACAGGTACAGGTCTCCGTACTCTAGGCATCGTAACCGATCGTAAAGGATATCAAGAACCAAAATCGCCAACGTTGATTCTTTACTGCGACTGAAATGTTCATTTTTAGAGCGTTAGTGAAAATAAATACATTCACCAAGTTTTATTAAAATAAAACTATTTAAACAGGGTGTTCGGATTTATATGTCACTTAGTATGTAATATGAATAGCTACTTATACCTACTAAAAGTATAGCACCGATTGGTTTTTAAAGCGTAGGTTACTATTTAGTCTGCATGAATCTACTGCCTTTTCTTAAGTGAAACTTAAGATAGTTGGTATAAGACAATGTGAGTGCTGATATAGATCTAAAGAAGGCAAATTATAGCTGTGAATGTTCAAGTTTATATCCATAAATGTTAAGCATGTTTTATAATTCACTGTGAAGCTCTACGCGGCTAGAGGAAAAGATTTATTTTAATTACTGCAGTAAAATGTAATTAAGCCCACAGGTGAGGGAACAGTAGGTTAAGTGGTGTATATTATGGACGAAATTGCAGCTAGGAAAGTCGAGGCTTTTCTGCGTTTATTATTTTCTTCATGCCCAACTACACGTGCAGAAAGACCGCGGCTTATTTATTTTAATTACAAAAGGCCAGTATTACTGTTCAGACTTGATGACTTGTACATTTTAATAAAATGTATAAGGCAGAGTCAGATTCCGAGTACTTATTTATTAAATCTATCTTGGTCACACATTACAGTATTTCAAACAAGAGTCTATGGATATCCTATTTTTTGCGGGAAAATTTTGTATTACAAGTTCTTGTGCCAGTTGAAATGGAAAGTCCTTGAACGAAACCTTACCCAGAATCCAGTTGGTTTGACAGATACTCACCTGAAACAAAAAAGAAAAAATCAATACAAAGAGGTCTTGTCGATTCTTCATTTGAATTTAAGATGTATCGAGGATTGTCGTGCAGAACAATGACACCACGAGAGAACTTCCCTGGAGGTTTCCTTCTTATTGCTTGATGACAGCTTACTGGATGGTTCAAACTAATGACACCAAGATTCGTCGCCGGCAATTATTGACGAAAGAAAGTCATTACCGTTTTGCTAGTATTCCGTGAGATGTTGCAAATATAGGCTTATTCGCAAGCTTTTGTGGTCCTGTGCCATCAGACCGGATATAGGGTGAAAAATTCACAACTATTTTTCCGGGGCTAGCCGTAAATCCTGGCACTGTATTGACATCGAATTCAAAATCTACGCACCCGATTTACTTAGAAAGCAAGCTTTCATCTCGATCGTAGACGTGCGATAGTTTTTATTAGCCGTTTTCTGGCAAAGTTTAATTCTTGCCAGTATCTCTAAAACGAGGCATTTTCGGACTGAATCGGCCATGGATTCGGTTTCAGCGACCCAAAAAGCGTATAGAAGACATGTTGTGCTTACGTTCCCGACTGACCCATTTTGTGCCTTTTTGTTTCTACGTTAAAACGCTATAAATGCGGTTCAAATGACCTTTATTCCACGTTCTTTGGGTTGCCAATACTGAATGCGTGTACATCATACAGGACTAATTATTTAGCGAAAAATTGCAAAACTATGCGGTTTTTGCGATTTTAAGGTGCTAAAAATCCAGGACCAATAACCAGCTGTATTCAAATAATGTCTAACATAAATATAACCTGGAATGTGTACTCGTGAAAAAAGAAAAATATGGCAAATTTGTAGTTTTTTTGCAGGTTTCAGGTTTGCTGGTAGCTTTAAGGCATATATTTATTATATATTATAACGCCAACTACAGAGAATACCGACTGCTACAACCAATATAAAAATAAATTTATAGAGCTTGTAAGGCAAACCAAACGAAAACATTACCTAAATAAATTGAACAATAACTTAAATGATCCTAAGCGGCTTTGGACAACTATTGATGAGATTACTGGGAAAACAAAATTTAAAGAGTGTGTCACTGAGTTAAATACAACATCGGGAACAGTATTAAAAAATACTCAACAGATATGCGATGAATTTGTACAATTCTTTACTGACATAGGCGAAAATTTAGCAAGTAATATACAAGCAACTGTACAAAATACTCAGCCTCCAAAAAGAACTTTGAACTCATTTATTTTGGATAAAGTCGAACAATGTGAAGTATACACCACTGTTATGTCCTTAAAAAATCGGAAAAGTCCTGGGTTCGATGGTATTAAAAGCGAGCATTTGAAAATTATAGCCGAGGACATAACAAAACCACTCACTTACCTAATCAACAAATGCTTTGAATCTGGCATATATCCCTCAATTTTAAAAAAGGTAATATAATACCGATACATAAATCAGGAACAAAAACAGATGTTAACTATAGACCAATATCAATAATATCCAGTGTAGCAAAGGTTTTTGAAAAAGTTTTATCTACTAGAATGATTCGATACCTCACAAAATTCAAAATTTTAAATGAAAATCAATATGGATTTACAGAAGGGAAGGCTACATCGGACGCAATAACTAAAATTGTAAATCAAATACATCAAAATATTGATAACAGAATCCCTTCAATCTGCATTTTTGTTGATTTAAAGAAAGCTTTCGATACAGTTAATCACAAATTATTATTAGAAGCATTGGAGAGAATTGGTTTCAGAGGAAATGCGTACTCACTGATCGAAAGTTATTTGTCAAATCGCCCACAATCTGTGCAGATATCAGGATCATTTAGTAAAGAAATGTATATTAAGTGCGGTGTCCCACAAGGAACTGTCTTAGGTCCGCTGTTATTCAATATATATTTAAATGATATTTTCCAAATTAATTGTGTTGGCAAAATAACTAGTTTTGCAGATGATACTGCAATATTATATGAAGGCACTGACTGGTCTGATCTGAAAAATGTAATTGAAAATGATTTTATCAAAATTATTCGGAGGTTTAACAGCAGAAAATTAAGCATTAACTACTCTAAAACACATTTTTTACCTTTTGGATCTTATGCTAGACATCTGCCAAATTACACAAATTTCTCCTTCAATATTAATGATCAAAAAATGCAAATTAATAGAGTGCCCAACATAAAATACCTTGGAGTGGTCTCGGATCCTCACTTACGATGGGACATCCATGTGAATTATATTTTAAAAAAAGTAAGATTTGTATTCTACAAAATTAAATACCTTGGGAATATATTGACAGAAAAATATCTTCGAACATTATACCATGCACTGATTGAGCCTCATCTCACATATGGTATATTAGCATCGGGAGCTGCATGTTCCTCACATATCTATAATTTAGATGTTTTTCAAAAAAGTATTCTAAAAATGATATTTAAAAAACCGAAACTTTATCCCACTGAAAAATTATACGCAGATGTTCGAATGTATGATATAAGACAGCTTTATTTCTTACACAGTATCACTCACTACCATAAATTTGTAAACACCAACCAAAAAATTAAACATAATCATTATACCAGGTACAAAATTCGTGGCACAGTAGTTCCTCAACCGCATAAATCTATAATGCAGCGATCATATCTCTATTTAGCGCCTAAATTTTATGAAATTATACCTAAAGACTTAAAAGATTTACGTTTCGGAAATTGTTTCAAAAGAAATTTAAAAAAGTGGCTACATTCTATATCTAGGACTGAAATTCATAAACTCATAAATACGAACATCAACTAAATACATAATCTACTGTAGCTAATTTTTGTCCTTTTTTGTCATTTGCATTCTACAGTTTCAACTTAAATTATTGGTCCATGTACAGGCGATGCCTTCTATTGGGCCTGTTTTGATTTTATATTTATTTACTCATATTGTTTGTTATCTTTGTACATTGAGTGAATAAATATTATTATTATTATTATTATTTGGGAATTTCTTAATCGCTGTGAATATAATGTGGATTTCTGTTCAGTTCCTGAACAACGAAAAATATTCATTTTTATGGATGTATGGATATCAAAAAACCTGAATGGTTTTGTGGAAATACTAATCTAAGGTACCATAATGGTTCTGATGAACGGCAAGTAAATGAATGAATGTTAGGAAACGAGCATTATCTTTTGGTAGAGCCTGTCATCAAGTAGGTGCTTAATGGCTATCTGCAAGAGGTTTATAGGAAAAAACACCCAGTAGCACATATCAATTGAAGAAAATAATATAAACATGAGTAAAAAATCAAAAATAGTAATTAAAACATGAATTTAATTCAAAAATCAAACATTTCTTAAAATTTTGACTGAATTATATGTAATTTCTTAATATTCAATAAGCTGGTAATGTTTCAATGACAAGTTGTCATCTCATACTTTGACAGTATTTCGTTTTCAACATTTCATAGCTATACCATATACACCAATGTCTTAAGGGAACCGAGATAAAGGGTTCTGCAACATCAAAAATATCTGAATACCGTCCTGTAGCCGCGACATCCCCGAATGGTACTAGAACACTAGCTCAACCCGACGACAGAACTGGGTCGGGGTCAGTGTTTCAGGTCAGTATGCATCCTTCAACCGACGGTTACGGTCACGCGTGTAAAGGTAATCGCGTAGACGAGAATCCCTCAGCAAGCACTAGAGACGTGGCTAGAGAAGTGCAAGTATCAAAAACTAAAGTGTGGCAAACACTGCGTGAAGATGGGCTGTATCCGTTTCACGCCCAAAGTGTACAAGCCCTTCAATCAGACGATTTTCCAGCAAGAGTGCGGTTTTGTGAGGGGTTGTTGCATCAACATGACAATAATCCGGACTTTTTGAAGTGCATATTGGTGACAGACGAATCTACGTTCACGCGTAATGGGGTGAATAACTTTCGCAACACTCATGTTTGGTCAGTAGAAAATCCGCACGCTGTCCGTCGGGCACATTTTCAACAAACATTTTCGGGCTGGCATGGTGAACGGTATGCTCATTGGACCATTTATTCTCCCAAATCGATTGGACGGGATGCAATACCTAGACTTTTTACGCAACATCTTGCTTTCCTTGTTTGCCTGCGTCTGCTCAGTAGCGCATCAGCTGATTTCATTTTCTGTTGGAGCGGTATGATATCGGGCAGAGACGTACTTAGCCCTTCTCGTCAACTGGAGAGTGAGTACTTTTTCCTTTATTTTTTTTTACTTGGTCGCCCTCGTTTCACTACACATTACCTTTGTTATTTCAAGGGTAGTTGTTTCTGGAAAGGAAAACCCCAACTATGCGGACACCCGTATTGTGTATTTGTATGTTTGTTTTTTATGTGCAGCTGACGATTTCTAAACATTACTTTTAGCGTGGAATTGATGAAATGAAATAAAATTTTAATAGAGCCAAAACAAGAAATGTAAAACATCTCTGCAAAAGAAATGTTTGCCATTCTCAACATACTTCTCCGATTCCGTTTTTGATAAACTCTATATCTTCATCCCCATATCCACCGAGAACAGTCCCCCGTCAGTGTGTACAGTATAAGTTAAAAGGCAGCAGCGAAAGTTTAAACATCGAGCTCCGGCACTCTTCCAATTCATTTCCGGTCCGTTTAACGTTCCCGTCGCTTCGCCCGTCGTTCTTTTTCTCAGTCTGTCTATCCGTCCGTCGCATTCACCTTCAAAGCCGCTTTTGTGCAGATCCCTTCTTTTAGCGCCGTAGACGGCAAGCGTCACGCGTCACGGTCTCTGTCCCGCTGCATGACAACACCTGGATGTGCAGACTCGGATGAATAGAAAATGCGGCGAGGGAATTTTAACAGGTTCCGTCTCGCTCAACAAGCGAAATAATCGCACGGATTGCTTGCTGCGGATGCTGCTTTTGCTGCGATTGCAGGTGTTTCCAAATATTAATGGATATGGTGAATTATAAAATTCCATACTATGGCCTTCCACAGAGGCTTTGCAAGTGGCACTCTCTGGCCGCCAAGATATCCGTCGTAATTGACGGTTCTCCTATTCATCCCAGAACGTCAACGCGGGTGTTCTCCAGGGATCTGGTCTTGTTTCTCTTACCTCGTTTCGTATACGACCAATCCAATCCACAGCGTTGCTGATGACAGCACTTTACATGCAGGAGCTCAGAGTGACAAGCCAATATCTGCCGATGAACTGGAGAAAAGAAGACCAGCAGTGACCTCCTCTCTGACAAAAAACCTGGACGTTATCACAGCTTGAGGATTCAACAATCTTATAATTTAATGCTTCTAAAACACAGTACTCTACCTTGACGAAAAAGCGTCATAGCGGCAGCTGCTGGGAAAAGGCTTGTTACTTTTACTTTTCTCGTCAGGCTATTCGTCACTATTATCTTCTCAAATATGTTTCTACATAGCAGTGTATTATCCTACCTCCCGAAGAGGCGTTTTCACCAGATACTAATGACGAATATGGCCGATCGTAAGCTTGGCACCTGATCGAGACGAAATAAGCCCGTCAAATCGGTCGACAATAGCGTGTAAATCGTTCCGGAAACACACTGTCACCCGAAAAGCGATTTATTTTCGTTGAAAAATGGACGGGACGACGATGTAGAAAGATAGGGAAAGAAAGAGCGAGCGGGCAGACCCAAAGTCAGAGCCAAAAGGAATTGGCAGCAGCACGAATCCCACCGTGCTAAGGTATTTATAGTTGAAGGTATTTGAATAATTGCTTGATGCACCAGAGTATACGGATATTGGTAGTAAGCGCACCCACGGTCAAACCAGTTTTTCCTCATCGGCATGCGGTCTATTCGTACTTTGCTTGTCTTAGGCCCATATCGTCAGTCGTCCCTACAATTGTAGGGCGCGTTTATGGCCTCCTTGATTGTCATACTCCTTTCTCTCCTTCAACAATATCTAGATTACACTTGTCCCGTGTCAGCGTCAGCGCGCTCCTATTGTGAAGATAACATATGTTTCCTTTTTAAATTGTAGGAAATTTAAGGCTGATAAAACATGATATAACTCAAAAGCAAGCACAATTTGATGTAAATAGATGTTTGTGACATAACCTCAAAATAGAGCGCTGACACGGAGAAGTAGAAAACTATGACAATCAAGGAGGCCATAAAGGCGCCCTACAATTGTTCTCTCCTTCAAAAATATCTAGATTACACTTGTCCCGTGTCAGCGTCAGCGCGCTCCTATTGTGAAGATATGTTTTCTTTTTAAATTGTAGGAAATTTCAGGCTGATAAAACATGATATAACTCAAAAGCAAGCACAATTTGATGCAAATAGATGTTTGTGACATAACCTCAAAATAGACTTCTGACACGGAGAAGTAGAAAACTTTGACAGTCAAGGAGGCCATAAAGGCGCTCTACAATTGTAGGGACGACTGACGATACGGGGCTTAGACGTTTGCCCATTAGTCACTGTCTAATGAATGTTAGTGGAATCTTTCAGTCCTGGTTGCCCAGAAACCAGACAATTTCAAGGAAAAAAAGAGGAAATAAAAGTCTAAAAATCACGCTTCTATAGCGAACCGAACTAAAAAGTAGAAAATAATTTTGGATGTCATTTAGGTTGAGCCGTGGTCGGGTTGAATTTGATCCAGAACTTGCGACTACATCTGCGGTAGCCACCTTCAGTGGCGTTGTCGGCGAGAGCGAAGTGCTCGGCTCGGTGGGTCCGCTGAAACTAATCGGTCAACTGGATGGGCGCGCGGTTTTATAGGGGATCGGCGGACTGACGACTGAGCCGTCTGGTGGGGGTACTCAGGTCGCTTGAGTGACGCGGTTTTCGCGCCGCGTTTTTTAGAATTGGGAACCACGTTTTGCTCAAAGCGAGGCCTTCTTCTTTTCTGTTGAAATTATCATTGTGTTTGAAGATTTCAATTGATTCTCTGTACATTCGCGCTGAGTAGCGGGTGGATGTCGATAGGACTTCAGAACATTGTGACCGTCTTGGAGTGCTTGTTCGGCCACCGATGATTTATCAGTTTGCCCCAGTCGACAATTTATTTCATGATCCTTGAAGAAACACGGTGTTCCGTATACGCCGGCATCGCTCAGGGGGTTCCTACGGTCCTTTGCTGATGTTTGCAATTGTTGTCGGCTTGTAGATGGTCTTGACGTTGTTTCTGAAGCAGCCTTCCTATTCTATTCGTAATGCCTTTAATGTATGGTACAAAGGAGGTGGTTCCTTGTCTCCTGCCGGTGGTCTGCTTTTTTGTCGTGAAACCTGTTTTATTTGTTCCCTGCTATAGCTGTTCGCTTATAAAACCATGTTAACATGATCCAGTTCCTCCTGCAGGTATTGAGGTTCACAAATTCGGTGTGCCCTGTCTAGCAGATTCTTAATGACACCTCTTTTTTGTCCAGGGTGATGGTTGGAGTCCTTGTCAGTGTTGGTTGCTTTGCGGTAAACTATGTGACTCAGGTTTAAGTTATCTAGTCTGACCACCAATACGTCCAGGAAGGCCAGTTGATTGTCCTCTTCTATCTCCATTGTGAATTTGATCTTGGGGTATCATCCACATAACGTAGCCAACAACTGGGACGATTAGGGGGCGGTGTTCAGTGCTGCTTCCTCGAACTTTTCCATGTAGAAATTGGCTATTACCGGGCTTAGCAGACTTCCCATTGCGACGCCGTCAGTTTGCTCATAAAATTGATTAAGGCCGATAACGAAATAGTGATTCCACCGGCTGACAAAGGAAACGCCACCGTAGTCCTGAACAAAGTAGACTATCAGACAAAAATAGAAGAACTACTGGACCCTACCTAACTTGTAATTAGGGATTACTTTATACTTTTTAGTTCGGTTCGCTATAGAAGCGTGTTTTTTGGACTTTTTAAACTATACTAAGTGACATATAAATCCGAACACCCAGTTTAAATGGTTTTATTTTAATAAAATTTTGTATAAGTACTTAATGAAGCATAATAAGTATATGATAAAAATTTCAAAATGATTGCACTGCTTTAAAGCCCTTTCACCTTTAATAATGTGTATGCACCCTGATGTGCTACGCATTCTCCAACGCGCCTAGGCATGCTTCTGATCAGGTGGTCAATGTCCTCCTGTGGTATCTCATTCCAGGCAACCACCAACTCCTCTCGAAGTGCTTTTAGAGTCTGAGGAGGACGTTGCAAATTGAGCAATCTCCTACCCATCATATCCCACACGTGCTCAATTGGGGATAAGTCGGGAGATCTTGGTGGCCATGGTAACAATGTGACATCATTATGTTAAAAGAAATCTATTGTGACTCTTGCAACATGTGGTAGAATGTTAGATCTGCCAGGGTGTCCAGATAGGTTAAAAGATGGGGTTCTAGAACTTCGTGGATATAACGCTGTGCGTTCATGTTACCTCTGATGAAGATTAAAGGTAACCTGGAACCATAAGCTATAGCACCCCAAACCATAACTCCAACAGTGTGATGAACATGTCTTTCAACAAAAAACTGTGGATTCCTCCTTTCACCACGTCGCCTTCTAACCCTGGCACGACCGTCATGCATGCCTAAACAAAATCGAGACTCGTCACTAAAGACAATACTGTTCCATTCCTGATCCCAGAGTGACGGTTGTCTGCACCACTCAAGGCGATTACGTCGGTGTTCTCGAGTTAAAGGGAGGACCCAGTGTGGCCGGTATGAAAACAAGCCAAAACCTCTCATTCGTCGGTAAACACGTCGCATGCCAATAGGTCTTCCGTGTTCTGCAAACCATTCATTTGCAATGGACCTGGTAGTGGAGAAACGGTCCCTTAAGGCCAATAATCTTAGGCGGCGATCTTCACGGTCTGTAGTTCTACGGCGGCGTCCAGTGCCCCTTGCTCTTTGCGTACGGCCTTCTCGAAGCCATGCCTGACAACACCTAACCACAGTGTCTACACTTCTTTGCACTCTAACTGCAATTGCCCGAAAAGAAAGTCCAGCTTCCCGAAGTCCCACTATACGGCCCCTATCAATCTCACTAAGTTGACGAAATCGTACAGGTCTCCGTACTCTAGGCATCGTAACCGATCGTAAAGGATGTCAAGAACCAAAATCCGCCAACGTTGATTCTTTACTGCGGCTGAAATATTCATTTTTAGAGCGTTAGTGAATTAAAAAAAAGCATTATAAAAACCGGAATGTCCAACTGATAAGGCTGAAAATTTTTTCACTTGTTATTTACAGTAAGATAAATACATTCACCAAACTTTTATTAAAATAAAACCATTTAAACTGGGTGTTCGGATTTATATGTCACTTAGTATATTATTTATTTTTCATGCTTTAGTTCGATTTATTAGTTAGTTTTTTGTGGACACGTGGTATTGAAATGTCTTACGAAACAGTTTTTCCTATCGTGTCCTAAAAGCGAGTGACATCAAAAACTCTTGCTAAACTTCAGCAGGAGCTAGTCTTTTGTCAAGAGCCGAGGTTTTGCGGCGGTTTAAGGCATTTGCATTGAAGATGAACTATGAAGTGGAAGGCCAGTAAAAACACTTTTTTTCTCTTCCCGAAGTTGAAAGATCACCTCAACGGAACTTTAAAACGTTCACACAGAGCAGCTAAGCGATGGAAGGACCACCGTTTCTAGGTCCCAGCGTTGCTGGTTGCGGGATTTTCTTATCCATCGCCGAGAGCCGAAGCGACGAGGTCCGACTTCGGAAATAGAGTGTGAGCTAACTATTCGCAATTCGTAAGCTTTGGCTGCAATGTCGGTGTATCGGTCTGGTTCGAGCCGACCTTTACTTGGTAATATTTCGCTCGAGCCACTGCTTGCCATGATAAAATCAGGTGAAATATTGCGCCCTAGCGCTGTGCTACGTGATGGAAGCAGAAAAACGATTGGAGCTCGTGCATTTATAGGATAGTCGGGGTAGTTACTGCGAATATTCGGAACCAATTCGTCGAACATTGGAAAACTACCACACATATCTTTCAAACATTAATATTTTCACCAGGATGTATTGCAATTAATACAGGGTGTTTCATCAAGACATGTCAATGTTTCTAGAGTAGACAGTACATACTTACATCCAGAAACAAAAACAGTTCCCATACATATGGGTCCAAAGATCCCCTTCCGAGATACAGGGTGGTAAAGTTTTATTTACGAAATTGAAAAAAAATATATCTACGGAACGAGTAAAGGTACTGAGTTGAGAGTTTAGACGTTTTCTTTCCTCCGAAAAGGCCAGTGACAGTACCCGTATTTTTATTGTTATTTTTGTATGTACTTTCTATAAATATTGGCACGTTTTTCTGGAACATCCTGTATATATTCATTAGCGGTAAGTTGTGATGAATGATATTAAATGTCAGCGTTTGTTTATAACAAAGATATCAGCTTTTCCTCATATCTTCAAAGACGTATCTTTTAAAGTAAATACTGCCATTTGGTGATGATAGATAGTTTTTAAAGAATTCTGTCAGTTTTGGATACTTGTCTGCTGCCTACTAGTTCTTATTTGCAACAACACTTTCCTTTCTCACATCCTCATCTTTCTCTATATTTCCTGTGGCTGCTTTCACTATTCTTGTCATATCTATCAAGTCCAACAGCACCATTACTAAAGTGTATCTAACGAAGCTACAAAGTAATCGTAAACAGTGGTTGATTCGTGATCAACGCGTGATCGGTAGCCATGGCGCTCTGTCGGCCTCTTCCTGATTGGCTTGTAGCGACGAGCCTCCAGACAAAGTCGCACGGTTGCCACGCTCGGCGAGTTTTCGCCAGAGTGGTTGATCACATTCGCATGGATCACAAATCAATCTGTTGGTGCAATACGTGCAATAACTGTTGTAAAGGACATTATATAACAATAAATGGCATCACAAAGGTATATTCCAATTTGATCTGCAGCAAATTATGAACGGCATATACGGAGATGCGAAAACAAGCTCAAAAAGGTGAAGAACATTTTTGTGCAATCTTTATAGTTAAATTTTTCCTAAGAGATAGCATCAGTGAGGGAATTTTTTTCTATTGTCTTATTTTTCACATTAATGCGATGTCGAGGTATGTGGCCCTATCGCAATTGAAAATAAGGTTTCGATAATCCTTCCATAAAGTTTCGATGAGTACATCTGAAATAACCTTGAGATATTCTTCAGGGAAATACAAAAATCTCCTTTTGTGTTTTTTTGTGCAGATTTATCTATTAAAATCCTATCCGCAATCTATTTTCCGCGCACACACCTTCAATCGAATATATGCCATATATGATATTACCGTTTCCAACTTTCACCAAGGTTAATAGGAACCATAACAGCTCCCTACCCTTCCCCCCTATAAGAATATCGATTTGTAGCCTCACATTTCAAGGTTAGACTTCTTGTAATGTTTCTGTTCAACATTCGGCGATTTCTGACAATTTTCCCAATAAAACATGATCATTGTGACATTAAGCCTGGCAACGCTGCATAGTAGAGGGAACTCTCAGCGTCACGTTGATGGTTCGTCACCACGCACAGGATTGTAATCAGTTACGGATACCCGTTTATGAGCGCGAACGTTTTATGCACGTCCTGACTTGATTTTTCTTGCGGAAATTTAATATTAGTCTAAAATGTCTGACACAGATACAGCTGATGAAGTGGTTGAAATCAGCTTAACGCCACCCAGCAAAAGGGCTAAAAAGCTTCATCTTAGCGCAGGTGAAAAACAAATTATTCTAAATATCTACAAGAACCAGATGCAAGAGAATAGTGGATTGGCTATAGAAAATATCGTATGTAAGGTTGCTGAAATTTCTGGAGTAGGTCGATCAATTGTTTACAAAATCTTGAAGGAATATAGACAAAATCACTCACTATCTGAGCCAAAAACATATCCAGCGAGAAAAAAAATCATCGAAAAAATAGATGACTTCGACAAAAGTGCCATTAGAAGCAAAGTACATCACTTTTTCTTCAGGAATGAAATACCTACAATAGATAAAATATTGAAGCAAGTGAATGATGATGAGGACCTGCCAAATTTTAAAAGATCTACGTTCCATAAGCTGTTGAAAGAACTAGACATTGGATTTTTGAAAAGAGGAAGGAATAGTTTATTGATAGAAAAGGAGGAAATTGTTATCTGGAGGAGAGAATACCTTAGAAAAATTAGGCAATTCCGCGCTGAAGGAAGAAAAATTTATTATTTAGACGAAACATGGGTGAACGCGGGGCATACGCAGGGAAAGGTTTGGGTAGACAGATCTGTGACGTCCTCAAGGCAGGCTTTTTTAGATGGCCATTCGACGGGATTGAAAAATCCTGCAGGTAAGTTTCGAAGTATATGAACTTTTTTGGATGCAGATAATTCATTTTCTGATCGAATCAATGATTTGGAAGCTCCGAACTCAG
Source organism: Acanthoscelides obtectus (assembly GCA_963669975.1). Classification (NCBI taxonomy): domain Eukaryota; kingdom Metazoa; phylum Arthropoda; class Insecta; order Coleoptera; family Chrysomelidae; genus Acanthoscelides; species Acanthoscelides obtectus. The sequence continues at coordinate 224,476 of CAVLJG010000005.1, forward strand.
TTTTGCTATCTCATCCAAGTTTCTGAGTATTTCCTTCACCCAAAAACTAATCTAAGACCCTATCCTACACTAACCTAAAAAGAGTAAGTTGCTTAATTTCGTCATTTAGTGCTCTCGCTGAGAAGTAAAATAACTAATTACTTTCAGGCAAGGGAAAACGCCTGATCATTTGCCACATAGGTAGCGTAGATGGATTTGTTCCTGAAGCATTGTGGGCATTTGAATCCAAAAAAACTGGAGACTATCACGAAGAAATGGATGGTAACTCATTTGAAAATTGGTTCAAAAAAATGTTGCCGACACTTGATGATAACGCAATTATTGTGATGGATAATGCCCCGTACCACTCCAGAAAACTGGAAAAAATTCCAACAATGGCCACCAAAAAGGCAGACATTCAACAGTGGCTTGTCTCAAAGAAGATCGACTTCGACCAAACAATGGTCAAAGCTGAGCTGATAAATATAGTCAAGCGACATAAGTATAAATATGATTTAAAAATTGTTGACGAAATGGCCAAAAACCAAAATAAAACGATTCTCAGGCTGCCTCCCTATCACTGCGAACTGAATCCTATCGAGTTGATTTGGGCCGACATCAAGCAATACGTGGCGTCAAATAACAGCACTTTTAAGTTTTCTGACCTTAAAAAACTGTTTGTTGTTGCTGTCGATAGAATTACGCCAGCAAAATGGAGAACATGTATTGACCATGTCCAAGAGAAGGTTGAAACCAAAATGTGGGATATGGACAATATCATTGACACCCAAGTTGAACCCCTTATAATTGACATCAACAATTCTGATGATTCAAGCTCCTCGGAATACAGCATATAAATCGATTGATACCATTAAGACTGGCAGTTTAACGGGCTTTTTGGCAAGACAGGTAAGTTCATTATAGACTGCAATCAAAGTGTAAGTTTCTAGTTATTAATGTGGAAATTCCAAATTTATAATTACACAAAATTAGGGTTAATTTAGGAGTTCCAAATCATAATAGGGCCATTTTGACCTTCTTCCTATTTCTCATGTAAATTTTAATAGCAATCAAACTAACAAACTTTATGGAGTCTGTAATAAACTTTTGTACTACTACTACTACGTCTGTAGTTTCTATTTGCTCAAAAAAATTTGCTCTGCATTGTGAATAGAAGGTTGATTTGTAAATATTATTGGGTATATATGTAAGTTAATAATAAAATATGAACAATTTCAATTGAGATGGTCGACAAGTTTTTTTCGTGTGCGTTTTAGTAACATTTTGCTGAAATGGTGAATACAGAATTTTTTGCACTGATTCCTAATGTCGAAATATGATTAGAAAGGCGTGGTATATTTCTGATAATTTACTATGCTTTTGATAGAATTTACAGCAACACATATCTTGTACGACATTTTTTGATAGATCAGTCACAATAGCTTGATACGGCCCTGTAGCGTCTCCTACGGTTAAGTTCTTGATCACGTGCAATACGGGTGTATATGTTTGATTTTACTTTGTTTCTTCGATGGATACAGTTTAGATCTTATTAGCAATAGCACTTTCCTTTCTCACATCCTCATCTTTCTCTATATTTCCTGTCGCTTCTTTTACTATTCGTGCGACTCCAACGGCACCATTCCATTTTGCTTCTAAAATGACCGTACTATTGAACTATACGCTGGTACGAGCGAAACTTTTCTTGCACGTTCCGCACATTACCAAGTGATTTAAAAGGTATTCGTGCGCGGTTTCTTGGTGGTCGTGTCCTTGATAACACGCATACATTCTCTATCAATGAACATCTATCCAGTGCCTAATTTGTTGTAAGTTCTAAGAGGTGTTCTGATCGTTGAGATATAGGACCGAATCGAACCGAAACGTAAATGAATCCTTAGATGATTATCGTAACTTAAAGGTTTCTACAGACACAACTGCAAGCTTGTCCAGCATGCTTGTTCCATGTTTTTGTACAAGCTCGTTTGAATGTCTGTAGGGAAATGTGGTGCAAGCTTTGTAATTGTACAAGCAGCTTGAGGATTGAATTGATTTTAATTATGCATGCTTGAATTAGGCGCGCTTGCGCAAGCAAAACAGTATGGTTTATCTGAAGTCACTTGAAATAGCATAAAAACCTTTGGTCGGCGCGTCCTTTGTAATTTCATGACGTATCATAGGCGTGCGGTCATTTATTTAGAACGATAATAATAATGTTTTTATATCACAATAAATGGATTTTACTATCTTCTTATTTTTTTGATTTGGGATAAAAAATACTTATATTGGAAGTTTAATTTATGTTGACGGAAAGTTAAGAAATGGAAAAATTACAGAATTCCAACGTTTGACATAGGCAAATATTTACATAGCAGGTAGGTATATAAAAAGGTATATAAAGACTTACATTATAGGTATTTATATATCATCCTCGCCTTTGGAGCTGTCGCTAGAGTCATCTTGTAGAGGAATTACAACGGGATTTACAGGAGGCAAAACACAATATTCATTTTCTTTTTCAATAATATGCCTAGAACACTGCTTCCATAGGTCTGTGGCAGCAATATGAGATACTGCATCTCTTATTGTGGCCAATAGCGATTCATTTAATTGAGGGGTCTGATTATGTTTTCTTACTTTTTTTTTAAGCAGCCCAGACCAACTCAATCGGGTTAAAAATGCAGTAATAGGGAGGTAGACGTAACACTTCATGGCCATTTTGCTGAAGCAGATTGTCAACAACATACTCTTTTTCAAATTTTTGTCTTTTAATAAGATCCAATAATATGGCTTTGGTTGATTTTTGTGGTATTTCCATTCCCTTATCCTTCATAAAATCAATAAAGTCTTGTTTTTTTGTGCCTGTATTCGGAATTTTGTTTTTCTGTCGGGAATGGTATGGCGCATTGTCCATAATAATCACTGAATTTGGGGAAATGTTTGGTATTAACTGCTACTCTATCCACTTATCAAATAAGTCGGAGGTCATGTCCTCATGATAGTCGGCACATGATTCTTTGATATTTTTGGCAGATAACATCAAGGCATTAGGTATAAATCCATTTTCACTGCCAGCATGGAGAATAATGATTCGTTTTCCACGGTTGCATGGTGCATTCAAAATGCACTTGTTGCTGTCGTCAACCCAGCTGTACTGCACAACATCATGGGTATCATACCACGTTTCATCCAGGTAAATCAGATTTCTTTTCTGCTCTCTATAAATTTTAACTTTGTGCAAAAATTCTTGGCGCAATTCAACGATTCGAGACGACTCCATAATCACCATTCTTTTATCTAATTTTTTGTATTGAAAACCACACAGTTTTTGCAATACAGTGCAGTTAGTCTAAGCATTTGTAATTATAAAAATCTTCAGGATAATCTTTTAATTTATCCCGTATCATTTCCAACGTGGGCACCAAATTTTCTTTATAAAATCCGCATATTATACGACGAATATCTTCCTGAAAACCCACGTCAATTCTTTTTAATTTTTTCCCTATGCGCTTTCTGTGGAAGGAATGGTTGACTACATCTCCCCTTTTTATAACCCGATAAATGGTAGACCGACTGATTTTTGTCAGGATACAAAATCTGTTTAAAATTTGATTTTGCGAGGAATCTGCATTTTCGTTTTTCAGACAATCATACATATTTAGGATTACTCTTTGGGTCTGTTCCTCTAAATCTTTATGAAAGAATTCTGCCTACACAGGTTCATCAACCATCTCCTCGTGGCTTGGAGCATTTTCCCAAGGTCTCCAAAGAGCCATATTTAGGACACACAAGAACAATCAACACAACAATTAAATCAACAAGTAAACTGAGTATTCAAAAGTCAAAAACACACAAACTAATAAAATCTATGAAAAAACACGGACAGACTAAAGAAAACACGTTTATTCACCGCTACACGGCACTGGCTAAACTGTTTCAATTTTCAGTAGCCACCTGCACTTGTTCCGAGCTCTGAAATACACGCTTTCTCATTGGCTATGTCCACGCATAGGCGTGCTTTACTCCACGTGGACCGGTGAAACTGCCTTTGATCTTATACGGGGGATATTTGCTGCGAAATTTGGCGATTTTTACAGCAACAGAGCGTGTTAAATATAGATATATAAAACGCACCCGGTATTTCACAGTGTTTCAAGTGACTTCAGATAAAGTATACGTGTGTACCCAAGATTTTCAAGCATGCACAAGTTGGGGTCCGTTGATGATCGTATCCTGCTTTTGAATCAAAGGTGATACAAGAGACAAGGTTTTAATACATCTCTTCATCCATTCTAAGAATAATTGTGCCAGTCACGTGGATATATTTTCAGCTCACTTAGTAAGTAAATGTGAGAATAGGTTTTCCCTTTTATCAACCATTCTTTACACCGCACCGCACGGTTTTTTATTCGGGATTTTCTTTTCTTCACAAGAACAAAAGCGGCCAAAGCGAGCGAATCGCCGTCGAACTTCGACATATTTAATTAAACTACCTCTATTTTTATCAAGCATGCTTGTACGTGTGGCGCCAAAGGCAAATTGTGCATACTTGTACAAAAAGATTGAATAAGCATGCTGGACAAGCTTGCAGTTGTGTTCGTAGCCACCTTATCCTTCTGTTGTATAGTCTTGCACAGTGCTGGATTATGCTAGTGCCGGGCCTGTAACAACATAACATATGAAGGAGCACAGAGGCGGACCCGGAAAGATATTTTGATGCATGGAGCATTGAAAACAAATGTTTTGAGTAGTTATACTCGAATGAGAAACAATAGAGGGTGTGCGTATCTCATTTCGAACATAAAATCGTTTGCCCTACCATACATTATTATTATTATTATTATTATTATTATTATTATTATGATAATTGAGATGAGCAGAGTACACAGTACTATAAGCTCATGCAGTAAATATAGTGTACGGACACGTAACACAAATACATCAAATAGAAAAAAATAAAAAAAGACAGTTCATAGCTATAAAGTTTGTACACTCCTCCAGCTATCATACTGCACTTTGAAGCTATTACCTGAAGTAGCACCAACCACACTTTCAGGTAAACTATTCCAGGTGTTGAATATGCGGTTGGGAAGAAACCACTGTCGGACTGTTGTTTTAAATGGCTCCTTATGCAGTTTGAAGCTGTGTCCGCGTAGATTGCTGCGCGACAGACGGTATAGATGCATGAGGTTGGTGCCCATCAAACCATGAAGTATCCTGAACGTAACTATAAGATCGCCACGAAGTCTTCGCTCAGAGAATGAGGTCAGGTTGAATAATGCAAGGCGATCTTCATAGCTTGGTCTTCGTGCTCCAAAAGGGATACGAGTAGCCCGACGCTGTACTGATTCGACGAGATTTCTATCGCGCAGAAGCACAGTGTCCCATACCGGACCAGCGAATTCAAGAATTGGCCTCACGAATGCCTTGTAAATGTAGGCGCAAGTGTTGACATCGGATCCTTTGAAAGACCTTTCCAGCATGTATAGAAGTTTCTTGGCTTTTGATGTAACGTGGTGAATATGCTCTGACCAGGAAAGACGATCGTTGACTACAACGCCCAGATCAGTGTGGCTGGAAACTGCTTCGATGTTGTGGTCAGAGATCTTGTATGTAAATCGCGGATTTGTCTTCCCGAGGTGAAGGACACAACACTTAGTTAGATTTAAGGGTAAAAGCCAACTGACTGACCATTGACAAACAATATCAAGATCTCGTTGAAGCATAGCAGAATTTACGACAGTATTGTAAATCTTGGTGTCGTCGGCATAAGCTGAACATGTGGAGGAAATCAATGCGGGCATGTCACTTGTATACAGAAGGAACAGCACTGGCCCCAAGACAGAGCCTTGAGGAACTCCACTTGCTACATGATGAAGGTGAGACTGGCTATCACTGACGCGCACAGAGAAAGTCCTCCCGGTGAGAAAAGCCTTAATCCACAGTAACAACTCGCCTCTTATTCCCATACAGTCCAACTTAAACAGAAGCCTTCTATGTGGTACGCGATCGAAAGCCCTAGAAAAATCTAAGTAGATTATATCAACAGGAGTCTTTGTGTCCAGATACTGAGTCCAATCGTTGAGAGAGTGGAGAAGGTTGGTCATTATTGATCGACCAGGGAGAAATCCATGCTGATTCTTAGGGATGAGGTCATCATCATCATCCGAGAGATTAGCATGCTATTCAGTACTTTGGCGTACCTACCGACATCCCATCAATAAAACAGATTGATGATGCCGCCTAATTAATATATAGTTACCCATCTCAGTACGTGATACTGTACATATCCCAGACAAGACATAATACGCCTTACCGCGGAGCTCCAGTTTGCGGTCGAACCCCGACCTTCCGATCTCGCATCTCCCCCCCTCTAAGTACACAAAGGGCGCCGGTCCGACATGCCACGCAGTCTATCCGTCAGTTTGCGTCCGCAGAACGGGACATAGGACATGTGGTGGCGATATTAGGGAGAGGGGGAAGGGGGGTTGTTTGTCTGTAACGCAGTTATGAGCTACGAGCTATGATGAAGGAAGGACTGTGTATACAGCGTGTCGCAAATTTGCTTCTCTATACAGGGATCTCGGCTCCTGATATACCTACAGCGAATGTTGAATTGGGGAGGTTCTATAGGAAACTTAGTGCTTTCGATAGCAAGATCGCGTGTACGACATGTCTCGATCGTTTTTTGTTTTCCAGCAACCCGCCTCAACTTTCATTTTTCTTATGACCACCATATTGGATTTTTTTTTATTTTTGGAACGAGTGTAAAATGTCTAGTCTAGTGATGTCTCACAGGCGCTTGAAAGATTGGAGTATCAATGATCACGCGATGATCACTGTTTTGGTTTAGTCTCTTTCTTCGATACATACATAACAGATTAAATTACCAATGACCTCACACCAAACAGTAGTTCCAAATCTGGTCTGTAGAAGTCTCTCTGCCACTTCGTGAGGGTTTTCCATAGCCCAATGATGAGTGTTACTAAAAACTCCACAATTCGTAAACCTACTCTCATCAATTAGCCGTTTCGGATTTACTGGCAAAAAACGAAATTCGACGTTTTCGGTTTTTCGCCGATATTTTCAAAACCAAATGTAAAGAATCGGCTATGTGTTTTTCCACGTAAGACGCTGTTGAATATGATCAAGATCAGGTACTGAGTCTGAACAGGGAGTTGAATGGGGACCTTGGATTTGATCCTAAGTTCCACCTTCAAGGTTACTTTTTGCTTAGTTGTTGATATCTGAAATCGACTGAGGAAAATCGTACGTTTGAGTGGTGTATCGATGTCTGAGGTCACTGTGAAGTTCGAATGCGTAAGGCTCGAAAAAAATTATAAAAGCTTGACAGGATTATTGCTGAAAATATCAAGATGTCTATGAATTCACCCAATTCAATTAAGCAGTTCTAAAAAGGGGATATTTTTAGTAGGGGTCAAATTACCGGTTCAAAACACTTCCCTCTAATGGACAAGTAGTAGTAGTTTTGTTCTATAATAGCCGGAAAGTGTCAATAAGAGCGTACCTTACTTCTCGCGCGCGCATTTTTTACTCGGAAAAGGCACGTGTACCGACTAAATATCTACCTAACTATACTAAGTGACATATAAATCCGAACACCCAGTTTAAATGGTTTTTTTTAATAAAATTTTGTTTAAGTACTTAATGAAGCATAATAAGTAAATGATAAAAATTTCAAAATGATTGCACTGCTTTAAAGCCCTTTGACCTTTAATAATGTGTGGATGAACCCTGATGTGCTACGCATTCTCCAACGCGCCTAGGCATGCTTCTGATCAGGTGGTCAATGTCCGCCTGTGGTATCTCATTCCAGGTAACCACCAACTCCTCTCGAAGTGCTTCTAGAGTCTGAGGAGGACGTTGCAAATTGAGCAATCTCCTACCCATCATATCCCACACGTGCTCAATTGGGGATGAGTCGGGAGATCGTGGTGGCCATGGTAACAATGTGACATCATTATGTTGAATGAAGTCTATTGTGACTCTTGCAACATGTGGTCGGGCATTATCTTGTTGGAAAGTTGGATCTGCCAGGGTGTCAAAATAGGGGTTCTAGAACTTCGTGGATATAACGCTGCGCGTTCATGTTACCTCTGATGAAGATTAAAGGTGACCTGGAACCATAAGCTATAGCACCCCAAACCATAACTCTAATAGTGTGATGAACATGTCTTTCAACAAAAAACTGTGGATTCCTCCTTTCACCACGTCGCCTTCTAACCCTGGCACGACCATCGTGCATGCCTAAACAAAATCGAGACTCGTCACTAAAGACAATACTGTTCCATTAATGATCCCAGAGTGACCGTTGTCTGCACCACTCAAGGCGATTACGTCGGTGTTCTCGAGTTAAAGGGAGGACCCAGTGTGGCCGGTATGAAAACAAGCCAAAACTTCTCATTCGTCGGTAAACACTTCGCATGCCAATAGGTCTTCCGTGTTCTGCAAACCATTCATTTGCAATGGACCTAGTAGTGGAGAAACGGTCCCTTAAGGCCAATAATCTTAGGCGGCGATCTTCACGGTCTGTTGTTCTACGGCGGCGTCCAGTGCCCCTTGCTCTTTGCGTACGGCCTTCTCGAAGCCATGCCTGACCACAATGTCTACACTTCTTTGCCCGAAAAGAAAGTCCAGCTTCCCGAAGTCCCACTATACGGCCCCTATCAAACTCCCTAAGTTGACGAAATCGTACAGGTCTCCGTACTCTAGGCATCGTAACCGATTGTAAAGGATGTCAAGAACCAAAATCCGCCAACGTTGATTCGTTACTGCGGCTGAAATATTCATTTTTAGAGCGTTAGTGAATTAAAAAAAAAGCAGTATAAAAACCGGAATGTCCAACTGATAAGGCTGAACATTTTTTCACTTGTTATTTACAGTAAGATAAATACATTCACCAACTTTTATTAAAATAAAACCATTTAAACGGGGTGTTCGGATTTATATGTCACTTAGTATATGTTGAGAAACTAGTTACCTTGTACCAAATCCGGAGAGATTTGCGAAAAAATGCAAGCAAAGCTCACTAAGTGTTTGAGCAACGTCGACAAGAGTTTGTTATGAACTTGGACAATCTGTTTGATATTGCCCTTCAATTGTTGAAAATGAATGAAGATAGGATCTACTTGCAGCGGCATTAGCCACAAAAGAAGAAAAGGCGCGTCTTAGGAACACCGAAGAACAAAAGCCGCGAGCTAAATCTGATGCTTCCTTAACTTACGAACCAATGCAAGAACATTCATCTTCAGATTCCGAGATAGATTTACAGGAATTTTTTGTCTGGATTGTGACATGGGCTTTATGGACGATTTTGAAGATCGAAACGAGAGACGAGTTCAAAAAGTGCTCATAACATTCGCTGTCCCTGCTAGGATATTCAAATTAACCTTTTGGCGTGACACCAGCAGATCGTTATTGAGTCTCTCGGATTTATATGCAGTATGAAGCTTAAATACGCGGAAAATTTTCTGAGGAATGCTCTAGATGGAAATGATGAAAATACCTCTTACATTGTATAGACCATAATGAAAATTGTACCGGGTGATCCAACAATAAAGAACGCCGGCTATATCTCAGCAAGGGCTTGAGCTAGAGTTATCCGTTAAAAATTCTACGACAAAAGTTTTTTGTTGGAAATTATTTTCAGGTTCCTAAAATGGTCTCTAGTGGTTGTATTTTCAATTTTAAAGATAAAAACGCCATTATTTTGAAAAAATGCGTAATCAACGTACTGACTCAATAACTCCATTACATATATATTATTGAAAAGAAGAAAGAGATAATAATCAGTTCGAACTCTATTTGTTTCTAATCTAACTAACTGCTACATAAGGTCCGCCTTAATCTCACCACATAGCCGAACTAGATTTAAAGAAATTTCTGCAGACTGCAACTGCAACTATTTGCGAGAATAGCAAAAAATCCTTACCTCGGCCCTGAGTATTTCTCGTACTATTTTCTAAATCTGAAACAATAGAAGTAACGATTAACATACGTATGTGAAATGTGAGTAAGCAAATATTGACTATAAACACTCCGAAACATCATCATATTCATTCACATCCTGCAATTTAGAAAATTGCATCCAAGTGTGGATGAAACACAATAGCGGCAGTTCCCACGATCATTAACACTACCTACACATCATGGCAAGCTATTTATAGATTCAGCTCGTCGGTAGATCGGCATTTGTTTTGTATTGATAATATGCCATGATCGAGCCTGTGTACGTTTCATACCATTTAACACGTTTTAGTAACTTGACTTTTTGTATCGAAGCAACTTCTGAAACGTTTCCTGGGATTCCATACAATGTTATTATTATGCTCTGGAGAATTGTTTTTTCTTTTTCCGACATTTTGCTTGGTTCTTCGACCACATAATTCGATAGTATAGTTTAGTTAAGTATCGAGTTGTAATTTATGATAACTATCCGATAAAACTTTAAGGACTTACGTTACCATTGTGTATAAGAATAGCTCACGTTATATCATCATTTAACGCAAATTACCTCTAATTCCATGCAATTTACGGTATTTTCGGAAAAGTCAAAAGCGTAGTATTACGCGACATCCTGCTTAAATTTATTCGACGACTTCCGAGAAACCATTTCAATGCCTATTAAGCATGTTTATAATATGTAATGTACGATGGGAAACAGCGTTTTGCCACAAACCTGAGGGGGAAGAGCGTAATTTTGCTATGATAACCACGCGGAAAGTGAAGCACCAGGGCTTATATATAAAAATGCAAACGTGATTAGCATACTAACGAAAATGTGATTAAAATGTTAACGTGTCGGATATGGAAGTATGTATATTGCAGCATACAGTGGAAAAAGTACCGGAACTGCTCGATAATTCTTTGAGAATATATTTAAGGGGGAAATGCTTCAGTTAAGAGTTGTAGGATTTTCCCTCAACCATTGACCTTGGATTTGCCTTTGAAGGTTATTTGATAGTCAACTACAAAATTTCAAATATAATCATCTACCTTTGATATCGGTAGTGAAACAAGCGGAGAATTTTACATTCAAACATGACCTTGGATGACATTCATGTTTGACCTTGACCCTCAATGTCAAACTATCACTAATGCTAGATGTCGATAAATCTCCGGGAATTCTTTTTAGCGGGAAATGCTTCAAACAACGGTTGTAGGATTTTTCCTCACCTGTCGGCTGGTGACTTTGAATTTTACCCTTCATTTTGACCTTGAAGTCAGCTCTAAAATTTCAATATTGTAAACCCCTAGTTTTGATACCAGTAGTGAAGCACGCGAAAAATTTACGTTTAAACTTGAACTTGAGTGACCCTCATATTTGACCTTGAGTGATCCCTCAATATCAAAGTACCCGGATATCGATAACTCTCCGGGAAAGCATTCTAGCGGGAAATGTATCAAATAAAAGTTGTAGGATTTTTCCTCAGCTATCACCTTGGACTCAATCTTCATCCTGATCTTCAAACTACTTGAAGGTCAACTTCAAAATTTTAAGTATAAGCCCGGCAATTGATCGATATGAAAAAATTCACGTTCAAATGTGGCCTTGAATAACCCTCATATTTGACCTTGCGTGATCCCTCACGGTCAAACTATTACTAATGCTGGATATCGATAACTCTACAGGAATGTACTTTAGGTGGAAATGCCTCTAATACAAATTGAAGGATTATACCTCCACTATCGGTCTACCTTGGCTTTGACCTTGAAGATTATTAGAAAGTCAACCTTAAAATTTCAAATATTAACCTCTACTCTTGATTCCGATTCCGGTAATGAAACGAGCGAACATTTTTGCGTTTAGACATGACCTTGAACGACCCTCATAAGTGACCTTGGTCAAACTACCACTGACGCTGGATATGAATAACTCTCCGAGAATGCATTTTAGCGGAAATACCCCGAATAAAAGTTGTAAGATTTTTCCTGAGATATCAGAAGGTAACTTTGGATTAGATTTTGATCTTGATTTTGGAGAATATTTGAAGGTCGACTTCAATATTTTAAATGTAAACTTCTATTTTAGACCTCGAAAATTAAAAGTGCAACATATTTTTCGTTAAGATATAACCTTGATTGACCTTCATATTTTGCCTTGAGTATTCTTTCAATGTCAAACTACCACTAATGCACAGTAATGCTTTAAATAAGAGTTGTAGGATTTCCTCTCAACTATCGCTCGGTGATCTTGGATTTGACCTTGATAAGTATCTTGAAGATTATTCGACAGTCAACAAAGTAAACCTCTAATTTTGATTCCCGTGATGAAATTAGGGAAAAATTGTACATTCAAACATGACCTTGAATGACCCTCATTTTACATTGAGTGGTCCATCTGTCAAAAAACGTTAGTCCTAATCTTGAGGTTGAAGATCAGTTGAAGGTCAACTTGAAAATTTCAAATATAAATCCCTATTTTCGATTCGGCAATTAAATGCGCGAAGAGTTTTACGTCCAGACATAACCTTGAGAATGAATCTCATACTTGACCTTGACTGACCCCCCGGGCACCTAAAGCATGGTTAAGGGCCCCGGGTGCCTAGAGCATTTATTTATTTAAATAAATATGAAGGTCATTCAATGTCATGTTTCATTATCTCCAAATGATGTTGGTCATAGTCAAGGTCATGGACATACCTGAACATAAAGTTTCGTGCTATTTTTATTTTCGATGTCAAAAATAGGAGCTTCCCGTTGAATAAACCGCCTTGGCCTTTAAATAAGGTTGGCGTAATTATCAAGGTCACGTTAAAGGTCACCATTCGATGCATATTTTGAATCTTACAACTTTGTTATACAACACTATTCTTTATGAAACGTATTTTCCGCCATATTTTGTCTATTCCATAGTTTCTGGATGCCCTCAAATGCCTATGAAGATCATGGTCAAGGTCAAAGGTAAAGACATATTTCAAAGTAAAATGTCCTGCTGTTCACGTTTCCAGTGTCAAAAATTAAGACTCTATTTAAGAAAACTGGCTTTACTCTCCAATAAGCTTGAAGAAAATTATCAAGGTCACGTTAAAGGTCATCATTCGATGAATATTTTCGAATCTCACACCTTGCTACCTAATATTTCTCTTTACTAAGTTCATTTTTCGCGATATTTTGTCCATTCCTACTTTCTGGCTGCTCCAAATGTCATAGTCAAGGTCATGCGTGAAGACATATTTGAAAGAAAAACATCCCGCTGTTCACATTTCCAGTGACAAAAATAGATACTTTGAGAAAACTCTCTTCACCTTCAAATGATCTTAAAGGTCATTGTCAAGGTCACCATCAAGGCCATCAGTCGATGACTATTTTAGAATTTCGCAACTTTATTACACAATATTATTCTTTACTTAACGTATTTTTCGAGATATTTTGTCCATTCTTGCTCAAACTTCAATGAAAGCCATGGTCAAGGTCATGGTTAAAGACATATTTCAAAGTAAAATATCCTGATGTTGACATTTCCAGTGCAAAAATAGGTACTTTTTTAAGAAAACTGGATTGACTCTCAAATAATATTGAAGGTCATTATTAAGGTCACGTAAAAGGCCATCATTTGATGAATATTTTTTAATCTTACAACCTTATTACCCATTATTTTTCTTCACAAAACGTATTCTTCGAAATATTTTGTCCATTCCTACTTTTTGGATGCCCTCAAATGTCAAGGTCAAGGTCATGGGCAAAGACATATTTAAAAGCAAAACATGGCGCTGCTCACATTTCCAGTGTCAAAACTAGATACTTTATTTAGAAAAACTGTCTGCACCTTCAAATAACCCCGAAGGCCAGTGTCAAGGTCACGTTCAAGGTCATTATTCGAAGAATATTTTCCAATCTTCAGTTTATTACACAATATTATCTTTTATTATACGTATTTTTCGAGATATTTTGTCCACTCCAACTTTCTGGACGTCCTCAAATGTTCATGAAGGTCATGGTCAAGGCAATGGTTAAAGACATATTTCAAAGTGAAGTATCTCTGTTTACATTTCCAGTACTAAAAATAGATAATTTATTTAAGAAAGCTGTCTTGACCTTTAAATGTCCTTGGAAACCATAGTCAAGGTCACGCTTAGAATCACCATTAGAGCAATATTTTTGTACCTTAAAACTTTATGGTGCCACATTTTTCTCTGGGAAACTTATTCTTACGGCAACTTCATTATACAACTGACAAAAAATACTTGAATAACTCCCATTTTAATGACAAACCAGCGAGAGATATCCGCCACTCTTGGATAATTTTACAAAAAGAGAGATCCAGGGCACTCGTATGGCCAAGAGCTTTGTCAGCTGAGAAGGCTTCTATCAATATTGTCACACCACCTCCATTTTTGCATGAAAATCCCAATACTCTCACAAGAGATATTGCATTAATACCCGTACATGGAGGCTTTTGCCTTGTCGATCCGTGTCAGAACGCGATTTTTGCTGGAGAAAGAACACGAGAATGATTTTATGTAATCAACTTACGAAAAAAATGGTACCGATGTTATCCGTAAAAGCGTTTTAAATGTGGGTACATTTCTAGACTTGCCTGTTGGGAAAAACGTGTTTGCGTTCTTATCATGCATAAAGCGTGTTTTAATAGAAAAAAAGACAATTGAAAATGTACATAAAATGTGGTATACAGTTCCTGTCATTAAATCGTTCAACTAACACGCTTAATGGAAATATGTTTTCATTGTTTTCACAGAAATCTTGCTCTCAAGGTTTGTTTACTGTAAAAGTATATAACCCAGGCAATGGAGACCAAAGAGTTGTTATTTTACATGCATTATTTTGGTGCTATAAAATACAGGGTGTAAACGTTATGGAAGTCATTATTGAAATGGGTAATAGGGGGGGGGTCAAACCAAGTCAAAAGGTTCATATGACCCATGGTACAAAAGTCTAAATGGCTTTACAGTTTACAACTTCAAGCGCTTTATATCGACCACAATCTTACTAATTTTTATAATTTAATCTAAAACGTTTTTAAATTGGGTAATTAACCAATAAATGGCATTAAGATTTTCTAAGTTAAGCCAAAATTTGTAGTCAGTAAGTAAGTTTCATTAAATTAAATATTTAAAACACACATGACAACAGCGCTTCAGTCATCATCACCCTTATCGAACCGGCAATCGATCGCAAACGGTAACAGTGGTCAGTATGTTGTTTTGTTTCTGTTCGCGTACGTCGTCGTGTTGACTTACAATGTTCTCGAATCACGAGTTCGCCGACATGTTGTTAGTTTACTTACTTCTATCACCCATTTAAATAATGACTATGATAACGTTTACACCCTGTATAATAATAATAATAATAATAATAATAATAATAATAATAATAATAATAATAATAATAATAATAATAATAATAATAATAATAATAATAATAATAATAATAATAATAATAATAATAATAATAATTAATTCAGTTCCAGAGAAGTGCAAGGTTTGTTTGCATATTATACTAAGTGACGTATAAATCCGAACACCCAGTTTAAATGGCTTTATTTTAATAAAATTTTGTATAAGTACTTAATGAAGCATAATAAGTAAATGATAAAAATTTCAAAATGATTGCACTGCTTTAAAGCCCTTTGACCTTTAATAATGTGTGGATGCACCCTGATGTGCTACGCATTCTCCAACGCGCCTAGGCATGCTTCTGATCAGGTGGTCAATGTCCTTCTGTGGTATCTCATTCCAGGCAACCACCAACTCCTCTCGAAGTGCTTCTAGAGTCTGAGGAGCAATCTCCTACCCATTATACCCCACACGTGCTCAATTGGGGATAAGTCGGGAGATCTTGGTGGCCATGGTAACAATGTGACATCGTTATGTTGAAAGAAGTCTATTGTGACTCTTGCAACATGTGGTCGGGCATAATCTTGTTGGAAAGTTGGATCTGCCAGGGTGTCAAGATAGGGTAAAAGATGGGGTTCTAGAACTTCGTGGATATAACGCTGCGCGTTCATGTTACCTCTGATGAAGATTAAAGGTGACCTGGAACCATAAGCTATAGCATCCCAAACCATAACTCCAACAGTGTGATGAACTTGTCTTTCAACAAAAAACTGTGGATTCCTCCTTTCACCACGTCGCCTTCTAACCCTGGCACGACCATCGTGCATGCCTAAACAAAATCGAGACTCGTCACTAAAGACAATACTGTTCCACTCCTGATCCCAGAGTGACCGTTGTCTGCACCACTCAAGGCGATTACGTCGGTGTTCTCGAGTTAAAGGAAGGACCCAGTGTGGCCGGTATGAAAACAAGCCAAAACTTCTCATTCGTCGGTAAACACTTCGCATGCCAATAGGTCTTCCGTGTTCTGCAAACCATTCATTTGCAATGGACCTGGTAGTGGAGAAACGGTCCCTTAAGGCCAATAATCTTAGGCGGCGATCTTCACGGTCTGTTGTTCTACGGCGGCGTCCAGTGCCCCTTGCTCTTTGCGTACGGCCTTCTCGAAGCTATGCCTGACGACATCTAACCACAGTATTCACACTTCTTTGCACTCTAACTGCAATTGCCCGAAAAGAAAGTCCAGCTTCCCGAAGTCCGACTATACGGTGCCTATCAAACTCACTAAGTTGACGAAATCGTACAGGTCTCCGTACTCTAGGCATCGTAACCGATCGTAAAGGATGTTAAGAACCAAAATCCGCCAACGTTGATTCTTTACTGCGGCTGAAATATTCATTTTTTGAGCGTTAGTGAATTACAAAAAAGCAGTATAAAAACCGGAATGTCCAACTGATAAGGCTGAAAATGTTTTCACTTGTTATTTACAGTAAGATAAATACATTCACCAACTTTTATTAAAATAAAACCATTTAAACTGGGTGTTCCGATTTATATGTCACTTAGTATATATCAATTATAACATCTCAGTTTCTAAGTTTCTCGCAATTAAAATACTCCCTCGCCAGTGACGCGTGAAGTAAGACCAGTACTTCAGTAGTTTGTGAACAGAAGCACAGTTGCTTTTACTGTGATTTCGCGGCCAACTTACTCGATCAAAATGACTGTTATCCTGGCCTATATAGGCGAGGAAAATAGAAGGATATAAGATTGGATCTATTGCAACAGCTTATATAACAAGGACCTTTTATTGTTGTTGATTGTTTATTTGCTCAAAAGTGCAAATTCCGTTGCGGATATTAAAGATGAATGCTTCTGAGAAACACATGCTATCAAGAAAAACGTAATCTAGAAACAAGGCTGAAGAAATGAAGAAATCTTTCGCAACGTGGTAGATTCTGGATAGGTGGCAATTGGTGTGCTGTCTTATTTCAATATTATAAAGCAACTGTTTTTAAAACTATACTGAGTTGTTAATGAGCCTACACGCATCACAGGGCTTTCGAACACTCTGATAGATTTGACTATCTGTTCTAAAGACCAAGACACTAGAGATGTTAAAGTTTTACCGTCCCACGGTA
Source organism: Acanthoscelides obtectus (assembly GCA_963669975.1). NCBI lineage: Eukaryota > Metazoa > Arthropoda > Insecta > Coleoptera > Chrysomelidae > Acanthoscelides > Acanthoscelides obtectus. The sequence continues at coordinate 241,913 of CAVLJG010000005.1, forward strand.
TCTCGGATATGCGATTTTACTGATTCAAGATTATCTACTGGGTGTTTTTTCCTACAAACCTCTTGCAGATAGCCATTAAGTACCTACTTGGTGACTGGCTCTACCAAAAACTTCATAGACATTGCTCGTTTCCAAACATTCATTCATTTACTTGCCGTTCATCAGAACCATTATGGCACCTTAGATTGATATTCCCACAAAACCATTCTGGTTTTTTAATATCTATAGAGTTGAATTTTTTTTCGTTGTTCAGGAACTTAACAAACATCCACACTATATTCACAGCGATTAAGAAATACCCAAATATATGTCGTAGAGCTACCAGCAAACCTAAAACCTGCAGAAGAACTAGAAATTTGCAATACTTTTCACTGAGTACATATTCTGGGTTATCCATAATATTAATGTTGGTGAAATCGGCCCTAAGTGTTACTTGATTAAACAAAGGCTTTTGATACTCTGGAACCATCTATTCTTGTGGAGTCAGATGGTTGTGATTGGGTCAAGTATCTCGGAGGAGATACCAGTTAAACTAGGGTTACCACAGGGTTCCATTCTGGGACCATTATTGTTCTCAATTTTCATTTCTGGCTTCCACGAGTACGTTGAACACTGCAGTATTCATCACTTTGCTGACGACACTCAATTGTACTTTGGCTTTGACATTAAAGATTTAAAAAATGCCGAACATTTGATTAATAATGATTTAATGAATTTATTTTGTGCCCATAATCCCAAAATTAACCCGTTAAAATCATCCGCAGTTATATTTGGACCAAACCATTGAGCATTTTAGATCAACCAATCCCTATAAAAAATGAGTGCGAGAATATAGGACTGTGGATTGATTCTCATTTGAGGTTTGAAAAACACGTTAGTCAACTGTGCCGGACATCATTCGGTGTCTTGTAACAATTATTTCTTCATAGGCAAAGTATGAATACTGGTCTAAGAAGTTGTGCGAAACCTTAATATGGTCTGGAATTCACTGCTGTGACTGTATTTATGGGCCTGCACTAAGATCAGTTGAGATAAGGAGACTTCAGACTATTCAAAATGCGTGATTTGCTTGTGAAGCGAGAAAATTTGAGACAGGGTCACATAAATATCGTGAGCTGGGATTCAAAAAGTAAAAGGGCTACAAAAAATGCACGTATTGACCTTGAGCCATAAGATAATCACAACACAAGCCCCTCCATATCTATCAACCAAATTTATCAGATGCTCACATGTTAATCAACTGAACACAAAGAATAAGCATATCTTGGTTAACCCGAGACATTCAACATCTCTATTTGAAAGGTCGTACATATACAGGGTGTCCCAGAAGTCGATGTCAAGCCGAAACCGGGTGATAGGCAAAGTCATAACAGCTATCAGAAAAATATTTAAAAAAATTTTATGTCTGTGTTTTGAAAATTATAGGTCTTTGAAAAAGATATAGAAATTTCACACCCTACGGCAGTCTGTCAACTCCTGTTACTACAAATATTAACTTTTTTTTGGATTTTATTTTTACAATGTAATGATGAATAATGCATCTTCAAACTGGTGTCTCAACCTTACTGCCAGCTTTTCTCGTTCAGGAAAAATTGCCACTTATTTCCCAACCAAGTATTCCAAAGTAAAACTTTGCTCAACTTTAACTGGCTGTACTGGAAAAAAATGTACTACGAGAGTTCGGCAAGTAACCTTAAAAGTTGGCGCATTTAATAACGATTCCAAAATGGTATAACACTTAGAAGATTACTCGTTAGCTTATGCACAATTTTTATTTGAAAAAAAACTGATGAAAATTTTTCAAAATTTCCTAATTAAACAGCGATTATGAAAACGCACAAGGACCCTTAAGGATAACTGTTTGCACAACAGTGGGCGACAAAATGCTGCTGATGATGATTTACCTTTACAGCAAATGCTCAAACTGTTTTCCTTCAGTCGCAATACACGCTCGACATCTTCTTAAAAAAGATCGGGTTATTAAACGAGCGAATCCAGGGTTATTAACAAACTCAGCTGCTTCCAATAGTCTTTGCCGTAGCTCAGCTACATTTTGAATCGGCTTGAAATACACTTTTTCTTTTACAGTTCCCCAGTAAAAAAATCTAAAGGATGCAAATCAAGTGATCGGGCTGGCCACGGTATTGTATCAGACCGCCTTATCCATCTGCACTGAGAGTGCATAGTGCGCTGGGCAGCCATCATGCTGAAACCACATGTCCCTGTAAATACTCAGTGACACGTCCACCAATAAATTTTGTACATGATTTTTCAAAAAATCCAAATAAACTTCAGCAGTCAAAGTATCTGGGAACTCAAACGGACCTATTATTTTACCATTTAAAATTCCTGTCCAATGGTTTATCTTGAAGCGATATTGAGATTTATCTTCTCTCATCAAATGTGGGTTTGCTACGTGCCACTCGTGTAAGTTATGCAGGTTCATGTACCCATTATTCTTAAATGTGGTCTCATCCGACCATAAAATTTTTTGAAAGAACTGTGGATCTTTCCTGTGTCTTTCTAACATTGTGCGACAAAAAGCAATTCGGGGCGCATAATCCCGAGGCAGGAGAGGTTGAACACGCTGTATGTGGTATGGATGAAGCACATCACTTACTTGCTATTGCACACTTTGATACCGATCAGTACTCCTTCGTTTACTGCGCATCTTTACATGTTCGTGCTTGTTGATTTCGTACTGTTACTAATTTTGGATTCGTGAACTGGACTGTTGATCGCTTGTGATTTGGATTTGGACTGTTTAATTGCTCTTTAAAACAACATTTGCTTTCCTTAGACTATCTTTGATAGTGTGATTGTGCAGTGCCGCTATGTCCGTGTACAGCGTACAAGAATATGCTAACATGCACCTCATTTATGGGGAATGCAGATGCAACGCTAGTGCCGCAGCGAGAGTTTACTGTGAGAGGTACCCGAATGCAGCTCGTCATCCAGATCATCGAGTGTTCACAAATGTGCACCGCTTACTGTTCTCAGAGGGCCAACTACCAAACCAATCGCATGGTGAGGGAAGATCTTTCCTTCCTTACGAAGACGTGGTGCTAGGAGCTGTCGATGAAGACCCGAGTACTTCAGTGCGTGCAATAGAACTAAAAACAGGTGTGCCCAAAAGTACAGCCCATAGAATCTTGCAAAAAAACGTGCTCCATCCATACCACGTACACCGTGTTCAAGCTCTTCTGCCCCGGGATTATGAGCCCCGAGTTGCTTTTTGTCGCACAATGTTAGAAAGACAGGGAAGATCCACGGTTATTTGAAAAATTTTTATGGTCGGATGAGACCACATTTAAGAAAGATGGGTACATGAACCTGCATAACTTACACTAGTGGCACGTAGCAAACCCACATTTGATGAGAGAAGATAAATCTCAATATCGCTTCAAGATAAACCATTGGACAGGAATTTTAAATGGTAAAATAATCGGTCCGTTTGAGTTCCCAGAGGCTTTGACTGCTGAGGTTTATTTAGGTTTTTTGCAAAATCATTTAGAAAATTTATTGGAGGACGTGCCACTGAGTATTTACAGGGACATGTGGTTTCAGCATGATGGCTGCCCAGCGCACTATGCACTCTCAGTGAGAGAGTATCTCGATCAAAACTTTCCAGACAGATGGATAAGGCGGTCTGGTACAATACCGTGGCCAGCCCGATCACCTGATTTGAATCCCTTAGATTTTTTTACTGGGGAACTGTAGAAGAAAAAGTGTATTTCAAGCCGACTCAAAATGTATCTGAGCTACGGCAAAGACTATTGGAAGCAGCTGAGTTTGTTAATAACCGTGGATTCGCTCGTTTAATAACCCGATCTTTTTTAAGAAGATGTCGAGCGTGTATTGCGGCTCAAGGAAAACAGTTTGAGCATTTGCTGTAAAGGTAAATCATCATCAGCAGCATTTTGACGATCACTGTTGTGCAAACAGTTATCCTTAAGGGTCCTTGTGCGTTTTCATAATCGCTGTTTAATTAGGAAATTTTGAAAAATTTTCATCAGTTTTTCTTCAAATAAAAATTGTGCATAAGTTAACAAGTAATCTTCTAAGTGTTATACCATTTTGTAATCCTTATTAAATGCGCCAACTTTTAAGGTTACTTGCCAAACTCTCGTAGTACATTTTTTCCAGTACAGCCAGTTAAAGTTGAGCAAAGTTTTACTTTGGAATACTTGGTTGGGAAATAAGTGGCAATTTTTCCTGAACGAGAAAAGTTGGCAGCAAGGTTGAGACACCAGTTTGAAGATGCATTATTCATCATTACATTGTAAAAATAAAATCCAAAAAAAGTTAATATTTGTAGTAACAGGAGTTGATAGACTGCCGTAGGGTGTGAAATTTCTATATTTTCAAAACACATACATAAAATTTTTTTAAATATTTTTCTGATAGCTGTTATGACTTTGCCTATCACCCGGTTTTGGCTTGACGTCGACTTCTGGGACACCCTGTATACTGCTATCAAGCTATACAACGCGTTGCCTACCGAGTTCACTCACTACTCTATAAAGAATTTCAAAAAAAGATTGAAGCATTTTATCTCTGATTTCATTGCACAGTAAGTAGATCATGACCATGAATAGGGACTCGTTACAGGTTTTTTTTTACTTTTTTGTTTCCATTGGGATTAGAAAACTCACATAAATATTTGTTGGGTTAAGTTGAAAAACGCTTTTTAGCGACACTTCGCGTTTTTATACTTTGTATAAATAAAGCCGGATTATTGTTATTATCAGGTGACAAAAGTATAACCTTCCGCCGTCCTGGTGTTTTACGGGAAATGATTTCTTTGAAATGCGGCCAGCAAGAAGCATAAGCCAGCCGCAGCGAGTTATTTTAAAGCAGTGACCTTTGGCCTACCGCTGTTTCGTTTTAAAACGGTCCTGTCCGCAGGATTTCTGTTATCCCCGGCTTATGAAAGGGATCGCCTTCCTCCAAGATTGAAAGGATATGAGCTTCATAAACATGGCCTCTCGCCGCTCCCGGAGGATAAAAATACACCGACCATCAGAAGTTAAACTTCTTTTATAGCGTCTTCCGCAGTTTATTGTTCCGGATGATGCAGCCGTATAATGTTTGAAGTTGCTTAGCTCTCATATCGAACGAGCTTTCTAGCATAGCGAAATTTGTAAATAAAGATTCGTAACTACCTGTCTTTCGGAACTGCGTCCCAGTTAGCATTTGGCATGTATACTTTCTGACAGTGTACATCGGGCTCGATGCGTGGCACCTGGCGGTCGAATCTTAAATTTTTTCTCTGTATCTCTGCCAAGGAACATTACTGAAAGTTAATTCTCGATAGTCGCCTCCAGAAACTGCTTTCAAATTAGAAGTTTGACCTAATGTCGGCACGGGTTGTAATTCCCGGATCGCAATAATATACTAAGTGACATATGTTTATTTTAATAAAATTTTGTATAAGAACTTAATGAAGCATAATAAGTAAATGATAAAAATTTCAAAATGATTGCACTACTTTAAAGCCCTTTGACCTTTAATAATGTGTGGACGCACCCTGATGTGCTACGCATTCTCCAACGCGCCTAGGCATGCTTCTGATCAGGTGGTCAATGTCCTCCTGTGGTATCTCATTCCAGGCAACCACCAACTCCTCTCGAAGTGCTTCTAGAGTCTGAGGAGGACGTTGCAAATTGAGCAATCTCCTACCCATCATATCCCACACGTGCTCAATTGGGGATAAGTCGGGAGATCTTGGTGGCCATGGTAACAATGTGACATCATTATGTTGAAAGAAGTCTATTGTGACTCTTGCAACATGTGGTCGGGCATTATCTTGTTAGAAAGTTGGATCTGCCTGGGTGTCAAGATAGGGTAAAATATGGGGTTCTACAGTATATTCAGAGAAAAGATAGACAAGACATAAACAAGACCACGTGATCATCGAACGCTGTAACATTCGGCAGGGACGTACGCGGTACATATTTTAGATAGTAGATGCTGCTTTGCGTAACTTTGTAGTAAATTAGCACAATTCGATGTGAATACGATTGGTGATGGATATAGGATCATGTGGGGGTGGGGTAAGAAATATATAATGATGTAAATATACATAAGAGTTTCAAAATTTTCGCTTCGATTTCCAGCTTCGGATGCCGCCTGATGTTTGGTGAAATACAGTCGAATATAATCTCAAAATGGCGTTTAAATTAGCCTAAATTAAAAATAATCGTATATCTCTTAAAATTGCTTTTAGAATATTGATTAGTATATTTTTTGATTTCTAGGTAAATATGTTACCAAATTAAAACGTTCAAAACGTAAAAAAATCTGCATGGTTGAACATTGTCAGAAAGTAGATTCTTGAATAGGTTTTGCCAAAATGGGTTCAAAAATGTCAATAATTAATTCAAAAATACAGTAGCTTTATAATTACTTATAACTTACCGAATTTGATGAACGACATCTTTTATTGCAAAGGTGAGCTTGATGAGCTTTCATCATCGCTACTGCCTGAAGCACCAACGTCAATAATGAATGGCTCGACTTGTTCCTCTAAAATATTGTCCAGTTCCCACATTCTCTTTTCAACTTTGTCTTTCACGTGCTTAATACAGTTTTCCCATTTTTGCGCTGTTATTAATTCTAGTGCTTCTTTGAAAAGTCCTTTGAGGTCACAAAATTTAAAAGTTGTATTGTGCTTAGCTATATAATTTTTAACCTCTGCCCATATGAGCTCAATGGGATTGAGCTCGCAATGGTATGGAGGTAAACGGAGCATAGTTTTATTTTGACTTGCTGCCATTTCGTCAATGGCGTATTTTTGATATTCCGCCTTGTGATCCTTGACAATTCTTAATAATTGTACTTTTAGCATTGCTTCTTCAAAGTTGATATTTTTCGAGCGGAGCCAATTTTGAACATCAACTTTCCTTGAAGCCGTTGTTGGGACCTTCTCCATTCTTCGAGAATGATAAGGCGCATTATCCAACACAATTACTGCGTTTTCCTCTAAGTTCGGTAAAATTTTTGAAAACCACTGTTCAAACGATTCGCCATTCATTTCCTCGTGGTAATCTCCAGTTTTCTTAGACTCAAAGCACCACAGACCGTCAACAACAAATCCATCCTCACTGCCAATATGGCAGATAATGAGCCTTTTCCCTTTACCTGGAAATCGAAGTACTAACTGGTGTAGATTTATTTCAATAAGCGAACCTTTTTCAAATGTTTTCATCACATTCAGCGAAAAAACATTGAGACATGAGTATCAGATTGCTATAATTGGGATTATTTAGTCATATTGAAAGAAAGAATATTGAACGTCGTATGATTACTCAGCGCTTCACAATTTAATTTAAAGTTATAAACCTTTAAAAGATGAATGATCAGGAACCTGAAATACGCGCAAATATTAATATTAACAAATTATAACTTTATAAAGCTTAAAAACACATAAAAACATGGCTTAAAAAAGTTCTAACAAATGAAAATGACAATAAAACATCCACGCATTTTATCGAAAGTTATAAAAGTTTTGTTACTTGTAATATGTTTTATCTGCCCTCTGGAATTAATGTTTAGAACCTTGTTCCCAAGGTTTGAAAAACATCCGATTGTTGTCTATTACTCGTGTTTACCTGCTGGATTTTTTAATCCGGTGGACAGTCCATCTAGAAAGGCCCTCCTGGATGAAGTTACAGAATCATCAACCCATACTTTACTTGTAGTGTGTCCTGCGTTTACCCACGTTTCATCAAGGTAATAAATCTTCCTGTTTTGATTTCTATATTTCCCAATTTTTGTTAAATAATCCCTCCTCCATAGCACAATTTCTTCTCTATCCAGTAGTAAACTATTACGACCCCGTTTTTTCCATTTGAAATTTAAATGCTTCAGTAACGCAAGGAAAGTTGATCGTTTGAAATTTGGCAACGTTGTATCTCCATTTACCTCCTGCAGTACTTTATCTATAGTAGGTATTTCATTCCTAAAGAAGAATTCATGCACTTTCCTCCTAATCGCATGCTTATCAGCTTCATGCAATGATTTAACAATACTTTTGCGATGTTTACTGGTCATTGGCTCAGAAAAGGTGTGATTTTTTTGTATTGTCTTAACACATTAAACACTGATGCGCGACACACCCCAACTTTGTGAGAAACCTTCACAACAATTTCTTTGATGGTTGATGCCTCGTTCTCCTCGCGCTCGATCTTATATATATTCAAAATGACCTCTTTCATTTCTGCACTCAGGTGTCTTTTTTTAGAGCGTTTCCTAGGTGGACTACAGGAGTTTACAACTTCATCGGCAGTATCTGTACTACTGGGCATTTTGCGCAAGCAGTTGATAACAATAACAATCAATAACAAGGTATAACAAGAACAACGACAAACTCAACAACTTAATAAGATAACAAACGAAAACGTCCAAAGAAATATCAAATTGCAATGATGCACACGACATACGTAACACGTCTGAACCTGAATGTGACTCTGCCTTGATACGACTGCTCTGTCGCTCGGCATAGGCATTTAATTGCGAATTGACCAATGAGGGCTCCTGTTTTACGTCGAGACGGCGGCGTTAGCGTGAAAATCACCCGAACCTTTTGTTTACATCCGGTCTATCTCTTATCTGAATATACTGTAGAACTTCGTGGGTATTACGCTGCGCGTTCATGTTACCTCTGATGAAGATTAAAGGTGACCTGGAACCATCAGCTATAGCACCCCAAACCATAACTCCAACAGTGTGATGAACATGTCTTTCAACAAAAAACTGTGGATTCCTCCTTTCACCACGTCGCCTTCTAGCCCTGGCATGACCATCGTGCATACCTAAACTAAATCGAGACTCGTCACTAAAGACAATACTGTTCCATTCCTGGTCCCAGAGTGACCGTTGTCTGCACCACTCAAGGCGATTATGTCGGTGTTCTCGAGTTAAAGGGAGGACCCAGTGTGGCCGGTATGAAAACAAGCCAAAACTTCTCATTCGTCGGTAAACACTTCGCATGGCAATAGGTCTTCCGTGTTCTGCAAACCATTCATTTGCAATGGACCTGGTAGTGGAGAAACGGTCCCTTAAGGCCAATAATCTTAGGCGGCGATCTTCACGGTCTGTTGTTCTACGGCGGCGTCCAGTGCCCCTTGCTCTTTACGTACGGCCTTCTCGAAGCCATGCCTGACAATACCTAACCACAGTGTCTACACTTCTTTGCACTCTAACTGCAATTGCCCGAAAAGAAAGTCCAGCTTCCCGAAGTCCCACTATACGGCCCCTATCAAACTCACTATGTTGACGAAATCGTACAGGTCTCCGTACTCTAGGCATCGTAACCGATCGTAAAGGATGTCAAGAACCAAAATCCGCCAACGTTGATCCTTTACTGCGGCTGAAATATTCATTTTTAGAGCGTTAGTGAATTAAAAAAAAGCAGTATAAAAACCGGAATGTCCAACTGATAAGGCTAAAAATTCGGATTTATATGCCACTTAGTATATTAAGGCCTAGAAAACACATGATTATGAAAATAAAAAAATATAATGTGAAAGTTTATCTCGCGATTGCGAGGCCTTTTCCTCGTCTATCTAAGCAATTGCGATACGTATTCCTAATTGGTTTAAGTACACAGGTAGTTGGTTCCCAATTATTGTTGGAACCGAGGACGCGTATATCAGAACATAATAAGTATTGTTGTATGCGGCGATGACTATTTCTGTCCCGACATCGTTTTTTTACGTGTCACGAGTTACTGCCACTCATTTTTATGGCTATTTTATGTGCTGTTTTAATGGATAACCGATAAAACTGCGGCTGTGTGTTCATAAAAAGCAATTATGATAATATTTGAGTTTGCGAAGAATTGACTGGTTAGCATTTAGTAGCCCTAGTGTTTACGATTTCTGGGGTAAAGGGGGATTACGATAATCGAAATTCCTTTATTTTGGCATATCCGTAGCTCAGTATAGATTAGATTAGGTTATACATTTCTTCAATAATGAGATAGAGAATCTAAGAGACGTGACGGGGGTAACGAATTTGAATTGGTGGCTTATATGCTTAAATGACAGTGTGTGTCGCCAAAATCATTTTGATTTAGTTCCGTGGTCGCAGAACCTTTTCAGTGTGTTCAGCTATTTTGGTAATTTTGGGATAAACAGCGAGGTACCTAGTCGTAAGCCAACTTAAATGAAATTATACACAGTTGTATGCGACATATACTAAGTGACATATAAATCCGAACACCCAGTTTAAATGGTTTTATTTTAATAAAATTTTGTATAAGTACTTAATGAAGCATAATAAGTAAATGATAAAAATTTCAAAATGATTGCACTGCTTTAAAGCCCTTCGACCTTTAATAATGTGTGGATGCACCCTGATGTGCTACGCATTCTCCAACGCGCCTAGGCATGCTTCTGATCAGGTGGTCAATGTCCTCCTGTGGTATCTCATTCCAGGCAACCACCAACTCCTCTCGAAGTGCTTCTAGAGTCTGAGGAGGACGTTGCAAATTGAGCAATCTCCTACCCATCATATCCCACACGTGCTCAATTGGGGATAAGTCGGGAGATCTTGGTGGCCATGGTAACAATGTGACATCATTATGTTGAAAGAAGTCTGTTGTGACTCTTGCAACATGTGGTCGGGCATTATCTTGTTGGAAAGTTGGATCTGCCAGGGTGCCAAGATAGGGTAAAAGATGGGGTTCTAGAACTTCGTGGATGTAACGCTGCGCGTTCATGTTACCTCTGATGAAGATTAAAGGTGACCTGAAACCATAACTCCAACAGTGTGATGAACATGTCTTTCAACAAAAAACTGTGGATTCCTCCTTTCACCACGTCGCCTTCTAACCCTGGCACGACCATCGTGCATGCCTAAACAAAATCGAGACTCGTCACTAAAGACAATACTGTTCCATTCCTGATCCCAGAGTGACCGTTGTCTGCACCACTCAAGGCGATTACGTCGGTGTTCTCGAGTTAAAGGGAGGACCCAGTGTGGCCGGTATGAAAACAAGCCAAAACTTCTCATTCGTCGGTAAACACTTCGCATGCCAATAGGTCTTCCATGTTTTGCAAGCCATTCATTTGCAATGGACCTGGTAGTGGAGAAACGGTTCCTTAAGGCCAATAATCATAGGCGGCGATCTTCACGGTCTGTTGTTATACGGCGGCGTCCAGTGCCCCTTGCTCTTTGCGTACGGCCTCTCGAAGCCATGCCTGACAACACCTAACCACAGTGTCTACACTTCCTTGCGCTCTAACTGCAATTGCCCGAAAAGAAAGTCCAGCTTCCCGAAGTCCCACTATACGGCCCCTATCAAACTCACTAAGTTGACGAAATCGTACAGGTAGGCATCGTAACCGATCGTAAAGGATGTCAAGAACCAAAATCCGCCAACGTTGATTCTTTACTGCGGCTGAAATATTCATTTTTAGAGCGTTAGTGAATTAAAAAAAGCAGTATAAAAACCGGAATGTCCAACTGATAAGGCTGAACATCTTTTCACTTGTTATTTACAGTAAGATAAATACATTCACCAACTTTTATTAAAATAAAACCATTTAAACTGGGTGTTCGGATTTATATGTCACTTAGTATATATAACTACATAAATGCCTACCAATCGTAGTTGTTTAAAAAATAAACAAAATTTTTCGTCAGGTACAGTGGCATGTCACGTACAATTTAATAAGTGTAACTGGAAATAAAAAAAGCAAGGCACGATTTTAAACAAAAACATGTCCAAATAAAAAAATTCTGTGTACTCAGACTCAATGACAATTTTTTTTTTATGTTTGGAGTATAATTCGATAAGTTCCTATGATTTTCTTACCTTTTTAAAATATGTTGTGAGCCACCAGACTTGCGCGATTTAGTTAAAACTTTTGGGTAGAATTCCGAGCAATGCTTAGTAAAGTAATGCATTCATTTGTGTGGAACGGATGATCCAGAAACCAATTAATTTTTTTAATTTTAATTATTGTCAATAAATAAGGATAAAACTAAATAAGGCAAAGCAAAGAATGTAAATATTAACGATTTCTTGTTGAACTAATTGATCTTATACAAGGAGGACATAACGCTTGAAGTCAACCCTGGAAGTACAGTATCCGATGTGTACCCTGTTGAGCAGGACGCCCTCAAGGTTCTGAATTGGGACCACTGTTATTCGCCTTATTTGTAAGTGATCTTTCCGGTGATATATCTAAAGCGCATAATAATAATAATAAATCTTTGTTTCAAAATAAAAGTGCATGATTACAATGTATTATACACTGTTAGGTGAAATATACAGTGTCACCAAGACAGAAAAAACAAAGAGGCAAAACATATAATATTACATTTCAAAATATTCTTGAAGGTGACATGGTTCTAAATGCATTAACAATTGATAAATACTCTTTTTATATTCTTTTATATCTGCCAACCTTTTGATTTCTTGTGGTAACTTATTATACAGGGTGACGCATCGAAAACGAAACAGACGCATTTACTGCCAGCTCAGATTTTTTTTGGAAAAACGCTTAGACCCGTCGATTTGGTTTTCGAGGGGGACACAAGTTTGGCAAAAAATCACTTTAACACGTGCAGACCCCTTCGCGGGGGTGACACCAACCCTAAAATCTTAAATGGAAGGTGGGGTCGCGTGATACCTTTTATTTTAAAGGTCTTTCAATTTCCTTTATAATGATGTAAAATAAATGAGCTTCAGTTCAGCAGTTTTGAAGATTTACTGATTTAAAGCTTAAAGTAGACTTTAATAGGTACATCAGATTAGTTTGTACTACTTTCAGAAGAAATTTGATTAAAAGAATTTACTTAATAAGTAAATGTTTTTCTTCGCTACGCCCATGGTTTGTTTATCATTTCGTTGTTGAAAATAGCTATTGCAGCGTTTTTTTGTGGCAACAAATTCAAGACTATTGTAATAAATTTTAACATCAATCGCATAACTAATTACTAAATTTTAAGGAACATATTGATCATGTTTGTAAAAATTTAAGTTAAGCTTATTTTATTATTTCTAAACGAAAAAGTTAAGCATACTTTATTATTTCTAAACGAAAAAGGTATAGTATACTTTGTCTGAAGTCACTTGAAATAGCATAAAAACCTTTGGTCGGCGCGTCCTTTGTAATTTCATGACGTATCATAGGCGTGCGGTCATTTATTTAGAACGATAATAATAATGTTTTTATATCACAATAAATGGATTTTACTATCTTCTTATTTTTTTGATTTGGGATAAAAAATACTTATATTGAGAGTTTAATTTATGTTGACTGAAAGTTAAGAAATGGAAAAATTACAGAATTCCAACGTTTGACATAGGCAAATATTTACATAGCAGGTAGGTATATATAAAAGGTATATAAAGGCTTACATTATAGGTATTTATATATCATCCTCGCCTTCGGAGCTGTCGCTAGAGTCATCTTGTAGAGGAATTACAACGGGATTTACAGGAGGCAAAACACAATATTCATTTTCTTTTTCAATAATATGCCTAGAACACTGCTTCCATAGGTCTGTGCCAGCAATATGAGATACTGCATCTCTTATTGTGGCCAATAGCGATTCAATTAATTAAGGGGCCTGATTATGTTTTCTTACTTTTTTTTTAAAGCAGCCCAGACCAACTCAATCAGGTTAAAAATGCAATAATAGGGAGGTAGACGTAATACTTCATGGCCATTTTGCAGAAGCAGATTGTCAACAACATACTCTTTTTCAAATTTTTGTCTTTTAATAAGATCCAATAATATGGCTTTGGTTATTTTTGTGGTATTTCTATTCCCTTATCCTTCATAAAATCAATAATGTCTTGTTTTTTTGTGCCTGTATTCGGAATTTTGTTTTTCTGTCGAGAATGGTATGGCGCATTGTCCATAAAAATCACTGAATTTGGGGAAATGTTTGGTATTAACTGCTGCTCTATCCACTTTTCAAATAAGTCGGAGGTCATGTCCTCATGATAGTCGGCACATGATTCTTTGATATTTTTGGCAGATAACAGCAAGGCATTAGGTATAAATCCATTTTCACTGCCAGCATGGAGAATAATGATTCGTTTTCCACGGTTGCATGGTGCATTTAAAATGCACTTGTTGCTGTCGTCAACCCAGCCGTACTGCACAACATCATGGGTATCATACCACGTTTCATCCAGGTAAATCAGATTTCTTTTCTGCTCTCTATAGATTTTAACTTTGTGCAAAAATTCTTGGCGCAATTCAACGATTCGAGACGACTCCATAATCACCATTCTTTTATCTAATTTTTTGTATTGAAAACCACACAGTTTTACAATACAGTGCAGTGAGTCTAAGCATTTGTAATTATAAAAATCTTCAGGATAATCTTTTAATTTATCCCGTATCATTTCCAACGTGGGCACCAAATTTTCTTTATAAAATCCATATATTATACGACGAATATCTTCCTGAAAACCCACGTCTATTCTTTTTAATTTTTGCCCTATGCGCTTTCTGTGGAAGGAATGGTTGACTACATCTCCCCTTTTCATAACCCGATAAATGGTAGACCGACTGATTTTTGTCAGGATACAAATTCTGTTTAAAATTTGATTTTGCGAGGAATCTGGATTTTCGTTTTTCAGACAATCATACATATTTAGGATTACTCTTTGGGTCTGTTCCTCTAAATCTTTATGAACGAATTCTGCCTGCACAGGTTCATCAACCATCTTCTCGTGGCTTGGAGCATTTTCCCAAGGTCTCCAAAGAGCCATATTTAGGACACACAAGAACAATCAACACAACAATTAAATCAACAAGTAAACTGAGTATTCAAAAGTCAAAAACACACAAACTAATAAAATCTATGAAAAAACACGGACAGACTAAAGAAAACACGTTTATTCACCGCTACACGGCACTGGCTAAACTGTTTCAATTTTCAGTAGCCACCTGCACTTGTTCGGAGCTCTGAAATACACGCTTTCTCATTGGCTATGTCCACGCATAGGCGTGCTTTACTCCACGTGGACCGGTGAAACTGCCTTTGATCTTATACGGGGGATATTTGCTGCGAAATTTGGCGATTTTTGCAGCAACAGAGCGTGTTAAATATAGATATATAAAACGCACCCGGTATTTCACAGTGTTTCAAGTGACTTCAGATAAAGTATACTTTTGTATCAAACGGTTTCTCTCCAATGTTTTGCACTTTGCAATGTTGTGCTAGGCATTAAATCTTGTAAAAAAAATATCACAAATCGAGATATAAAAGTCTATTTCAAACCTTAGGAGAATCGTACGCGCTACAAATGTTATTCAAATATCTTATCAAGTCAATGTACTTAGCTCAATCTGTTAATTAACATCTACATAACTAATAAAAATGATTTGTTATAGACGTGTGTGTATCAGATGGATTTGTTTTGCTTCCAATTTGATGGTGGAATACGTAAGCCCGCATTCAAAACAGTTGAAGCGCGTCGTTGATGAGGTCACCTGATGAATTGAAATCACTGTCAATGATGAACGCCAATCAACGCCTTCCGAATAACAAGCACAAAATGCTTCATTAACTCGAATACCGTTCGCTGCAGAACTATCACGTTAAATGTTATACCACAAAATTTGCTCTTCTCGTTAGCTTAAATTAGGCCATGATGACGTTCTATAAAATGTTCAGCAACGCCCATTTTTTATAGCAGGGTACCGCGAGTTATGTGAGGGGCTTGAAAAAGCTTTGTTATTCCACTTTTTTATTGTGATGGAAAATATCATCAAATGGAAAACAATTAAAAAAAATATTTCCAAAATCTTATACTATTTGTCATTTGTTTGTCTGTCTAATGTACGTTAGTCGAATCCGTCAGTCCTGGTTGCCCAGAAACCAGACAATGTCAAGCAACAGAAGAAAGGGAAAGAGAAGAAGAAAGGAGAAGAGCAAAGAAAAACAGAAGTGTTTAGTTTAAGAGGAAACACCTAGGCTTTTTGACTTGGTACACGGATTAATTTTGATTCGGTTTTGTTGGAGTGTAATTTTAAGTTTACTACAAGTTCGTGCTAATTTTTTATTACAGTGCGAGCCGTGGCCTTGAATGTTTACGAACTTGCCCCACTGTGTAGTCCACTGAGTCACGCGACAGAGGGTTGCTGTGCGATTCCGCTTGACTATAACGACTCTGCGCCTGAAGCTTGACATAATTCCTTAAGTGAGGAATGTCAAGGTCTCTGTGTAGTGTCTCGTTTGAGACATACAATGGAGCGTTGCAAATTGTTCGCGAAGTTCTACTTTGCAGTACTTGAAGACTTTGCATGTGTGTCTTGGCAAGAAAACACTAAGCCGCATATGTAAATGTAATGGCTGGTCTAATAATCATTTTATATCGGCGAACTTTCGTTATCAAACTCAATTTGGAGGATCTACACAACAAAGGATATATACTAAGTGACATATATATTTATTTTAATAAAAGTTGGTGATGTATTTATCTTACTGTAAATAACAAGTGAAAAAATTTTCAGCCTTATCAGTTGGACATTCCGGTTTTTATACTGCTTTTTTTAAATTCACTAACGCTCTAAAAATGAATATTTCAGCCGCAGTAAAGAATCAACGTTGGCGGATTTTGGTTCATGACATCCTTTACGATCGGTTACGATGCCTAGAGTACGGAGACCTGTACGATTTCGTCAATTTAGTGAGTTTGATAGGGGCCGTATAGTGGGACTTCGGGAAGCTGGACTTTCTTTTCGGGCAATTGCAGTTAGAGTGCAATGAAGTGTAGACACTGTGGTTAGGTGTTGTAAGGCATGGCTTCGAGAAGGCCGTACGCAAAGAGCAAGGGGCACTGGACGCCGCCGTAGAACAACAGACCGTGAAGATCGCCGCCTAAGATTATTGGCCTTAAGGGACCGTTTCTCCACTACCAGGTCCATTGCAAATGAATGGTTTGCAGAACACGGAAGACCTATTGGCATGCGAAGTGTTTACCCACGAATGAGAAGTTTTGGCTTGTTTTCATACCGGCCACACTGGGCCCTCCCTTTAACTCGAGAACACCGACGTAATCGCCTTGAGTGGTGCAGACAACGGTCACTCTGGGATCAGGAATGGAACAGTATTGTCTTTAGTGAATAGTCTCGATTTTGTTTAGGCATGCACGATGGTCGTGCCAGGGTTAGAAGGCGACGTGGTGAAAGGAGGAATCCACAGTTTCTTGTTGAGGTAACATGAACGCGCAGCGTTATATCCACGAAGTTCTAGAACCCCATCTTTTACCCTATCTTGACACCCTGACAGATCCAACTTTCCAACAAGATAATACCCGACCACATGTTGCAAGAGTCACAATAGACTTCTTTCAACATAATGATGTCACATTGTTACCATTTCCACCAAGATCTCCCGACTTATCCCCAATTGAGTACGTGTGGGATATGATGGGTAGGAGATTGCTCAATTTGCAACGTCCTCCTCAGACTCTAGAAGCACTTCGAGAGGAGTTGGTGGTTGCCTGGAATGAGATACCACAGGAGGACATTGACCACCTGATCAGAAGCATGCCTAGGCGCGTTGGAGAATGCGTAGCACATCAGGGTGCATCCACACATTATTAAAGGTCAAAGGGCTTTAAAGCAGTGCAATCAATTTGAAATTTGGAAATTTGGAATTTTGTTTTCAAGGCTGCTGTATGTTTCTGGTAGGTCATGCCTTTATCAAGGGTGATACCGAGGTACTTGGCAGAATTTGTCCATGGTACACGATTGGCGTCTACAGATACCTCTGCTGGGGGCCGCGACGTTTTTTGGTACAATAAATAGCCTGCGTTTTCGAATGCTTAAATTTTAATCAGCCACCGTCCGCCCACTCTAGTACTTCTGCAACCCATCGTGATCCAGATCACCAGCACACGACTGGGAGACAAGTCTTATGTGTATACTTCTGATCTGAAAGTTGTCAATCATCAGACAATATTTTATTCTTAAGCAAGGATACAGACTAAATGAGACGGGCTAAAACCGAAAACCTTTTTATCCAATAAAATTCCATTTGAGCTTCTAAGAGTACTAAAATCGAAGAAAGGTCAACCCCACTCTCGTCATTTAAGAAAACGTAGGAAAATAAGAGAGAAATAATAATTAAAATGTTTCTACATCAAGTCACCTAAGCTACCAGGGTTTTCCATTGAGGCGGCCATTCGACAGGTCCATTTCTCGATATAAAAAGTTCACTGAATTTTGATTTCAATATGTCGATAGCTCATCGAATTGACCAAAAAAATAACGTTGCAATATGTCTCTGTAGCGATCTCCGTTGACAGTAACGTGACGGTCATTTTCATCAGCGAAAAAAACGGCCCAATGACACCATCGGCACCACACCATACAGTTATTTTTTGTGGATGAAGTGGTGTTTCTTGGGACACATGAGGGTTTTCACCTGAACAATAACGCATATTCTGTTTGTTGACGAAGCATTCATTTTGCGATGAAATTGGTCATTTTCTTGCAACATTTCCAGAGCCCAATTCGAGAAGGAACTTCGGTTCATTTGATCGAACGGCTTTAATTTTTGAGTTAACTTAATATAAGGGTGCAGGCCAAGATCTTTTCCCAAATTCGTCATAGTGTGGTCTGAGCGTTGCCCAATTCTTGAGAACGTCGTGGAATCGACGTGTTCTGTGGTTTGCGACAACGTGGACTCGAAGTTTTTTACTCGACTATAAATTGCTTGCACTGCCTCGAAATTTCGGTAGTAAATTTTAGTTATTTCTCAGCGTTGTTCGTTCGTGTTCATCACGATGAAAACGTTTTCTTTGCTGAATGTTTCGACATTGACAGTTCGGTAATTGATGTCAAGGTGCGTTCACAATTAAAGTTAAAAGTTGTCAAGTCTATTGGAAAACCCGATATTGACACTTGGCAATGAGGGAATTTCAGATAATGCGGAACCAGTGAGACTATAAATCCGACTTACGGGAGGAGTCGGACCCAGGACACTTTCTAAATAAAGTCCTAAGTTAAGGTATTTTTTTCTGATTTGTCTCATTCCTATGAGTATTCACATCTTATTTACATATAAACAAAAATGACTTGAATCAAAGATACAGCTCGCAGAAATAAAACACGATCGTCCTAATACGATTTTCAAAAATATGGTATGCTTTTAGAGCATCTCGGACGGCTCGAAACAGATGTGCTTTCCCCAAAACAACATTCGTCGTGAAATATCGCGCCAGGGAGCAGAAAAACTTGGGCAACATCTCATCTCTGGTTAATAATTCACGTAAAACTGCTCCAACTGGGAGGTGAAATATGTTTCCTTATCCGAGGAATGAGACAAGACGAAACGACAGATAAACAGCCTCAAACTTAACGTTGTTAGCGAGAATTGCGTTATCTTGCGTTGTTCTTGGATATTTCGCGGTTTATGAGAGCGTTGCCTACACTCTAGACGGAAGGTCGAATCCCCAGACAAATTGACGTGATGAATACGAGATCACATTAATCAGCCTCATGTAACAAACTTGAATAGGTTAGGGGCCAAAGCCAGGAAAAAATCACTGATCTAAGCAAAGCTTTAGACCTTGTAAGCCATGGGTTGTTGTTGATCAAACTTGAATGCTATGGAATACCGGGACTTGTACAATCGATCACAGTATGTAGAAATTGAGAATCACAGGTCTGAAATGCGAAGAGTGAAGTGGGAGTTCCGCAGGGCTCTATCTTGGGGCCGTTGCTGTATATAATTTTTATGAATGACGTCAGCAGCACTAATTATGTTTTTTATTTTAGCTACAAAGAACACAGCAGTGTGTCCAAAATAATGGGCTTCTGCTCAATGCAAATAAACGCAATTAGTTAGGTTCACAGCCCCAATCATAGCCTCTTCGATGATTCCATTCAACAGGTCAACTTTGTCATATTTTATGTTATCCTCATATTATCTAAAAAGACTGTCACTTACATATACTGCATCAGTCAGTTAGATTTTGTCGTAGACAAATCTTTGCTGTTGTATTATTGTTTATTATTTATCTGCATGTACAAATAAGGTTATACTTTGTTGATTTTTTTTATAAAATATTCCCTGAGGGACATCTTGCTCAACAGGGTACACATCGGATACTGTACTTCCAGGGTTCACTTCAAGTGTTATGTCCTCCTTGTACGAGATCAACCAGTTCAAAAAGAAACCGTTAATATTTACATTCGTTGCTTTGCTTTATTTAGTTTTATCCTTATTTATTGACAATAATTGAACAATAACTTACCTCGCAACACAGATAGTATTTTTGCCTTGTTGTACGGGAGTACGCCCAGTATAATTTTGTTCTGGAATATCCTCTCCACAGAAATGAATGCATTACTTTAGTAAGCATTGCTAGGTAATTCTACCCAAAAGTATCAACTAAATCAAGCAATTCTGGTGGCTCACAACATATACTAAGTGACATATAAATCCGAACACCCAGTTTAAATGGTTATATTTTAATAAAATTTTGTATAAGTACTTAATGAAGCATAATAAGTAAATGATAAAAATTTCAAAACGATTGCACTGCTTTAAAGCCGTTTGACCTTTAATAATGTGTGGATGCGCCCTGATGTGCTACGCATTCTCCAACGCGCCTAGGCATGCTTCTGATCAGGTGGTCAATGTCCTGCTGTGGTATCTCATTCCAGGCAACCACCAACTCCTCTCGAAGTGCTTCTACAGTCTGAGGAGGACGTTGCAAATAGAGCAATCTCCTACCAATCATATCCCACACGTGGTCAATTGGGGATAAGTCGGGAGATCTTGGTAGCCATGGTAACAATGTGACATCATTATGTTGAAAGAAGTCTATTGTGACTCTTGCAGCATGTGGTCGGGCTTTATCTTGTTGGAAAGTTGGATCTGCCAGGGTGTCCAGATAGGGTAAAAGATGGGGTTCTAGAACTTCGTGGATATAACGCTGCGCGTTGTCTGCACCACTCAAGGCGATTACGTCGGTGTTCTCGAGTTAAAGGGAGGACCCAGTGCGGCCGGTATGAAAACAAGTCAGAACTTCTCATTCGTCGGTAAACACTTCGCATGCCAATAGGTCTTCCGTGTTCTGCAAACCATTCATTTGCAATGGACCTGGTAGTGGAGAAACGGTCCCTTAAGGCCAATAATCTTAGGCGGCGATCTTCACGGTCTGTTGTTCTACGGCGGCGTCCAGTGCCCCTTGCTCTTTGCGTACGGCCTTCTCGAAGCCATGCCTGACAACACCTAACCACAGTGTCTACACTTCTTTGCGCTATAACTGCAATTGCGCGAAAAGAAAGTCCAGCTTCCCGAAGTCCCACTATACGGCCCCTATCAAACTCACTAAGTTGACGAAATCGTACAGGTCTCCGTACTCTAGGCATCGTAACCGATCGTAAAGGATGTCAAGAACCAAAATCCGCCAACGTTGATTCTTTACTGCGGCTGAAATATTCATTTTTAGAGCGTTAGTGAATTAAAAAAAACCAGTATAAAAACCGGAATGTCCAACTGATAAGGCTGAATTTTTTATCATTTACTTATTATGCTTCATTAAGTACTTATACAAAATTTTATTAAAATAAAACCATTTAAACTGGGTGTTCGGATTTATATGTCGCTTAGTATATTTTAAGAAGGTGTATGTAATATGTGAAGCTTCCAATGCCATGTGTAATTATTGTGGTGTACATGCTGACAGTTTTAACATCATCCTGGGAGTAGCTAAAAATAACTTAAATAATTTATATATTTTTCGCTTGAGTAAAATGTTTTTTGCTTCTTTTTCTTGTCTTTTTTTTCTTTCAGATGGAATCACCAGCTTTTTGTATGTTTTATATTTCTGTTAGTTTGATTTATCTTAACATCCTGTTTCCTCAACTTTTGGGCAATAAATGCTATTTATAATTATTATTGTTTATTATTATTAAATATCAATACGATTCACAGCTGTCTTGATGACAGTACTCTAGATGCAGGAGTGCCAAGCTTATCTCTGCTGACGATCTACACCGCCGGTATTTAGGTGTGTACCTTCTTCAGTATAAAAAAGGATCTGCTGTTTCAACCACAACTTGTTCACTGTCAAGGTTTTGAGCTAATATTGTACGGCAAGAGAGTCAACTCACGCTTTTTTTTTCTAGTTAAAGGACTTCTTTGTCCGATGAATTAGCCCTTAGAATGGCAGACAACAGTAGCGAGTCCGCGGCAGCTCGAATGTTTGCAGTCTATCCACCGTACCGTGGCGAACATTAGCGAAATTACTATCGATTCTCGGGTCGAACCCATTCAGCAAATACCAGAATGTCCGGATTAAAAATCACAATCTGGCCAATCGAAGGGGGAATTTACGTTCCGCTTTTGTTTTAAATTCCGCTAACGAGTGCAATCATGGGCATTGAGTGGTCGAGTACACATAGTTGGTGCTGGATAAATAAAATCAAACGGCGTCAAGGAGGTTTACTAGGAACATGTATGACGAAGAAAATTAATCATATCAGTCAAACAGGCTCGTAGTACCCATTGGTTTGACAACATCAAAACCTTACCGACACTATCGATCACACATCAGCATGGCAACTACATAGATACTGCAATCCAGCGCGGCGTTGCACACACAGATACGCGTATCATCGCTCAGCT
Source organism: Acanthoscelides obtectus (assembly GCA_963669975.1). NCBI lineage: Eukaryota > Metazoa > Arthropoda > Insecta > Coleoptera > Chrysomelidae > Acanthoscelides > Acanthoscelides obtectus. Next base: position 264,536 of record CAVLJG010000005.1, read on the forward strand.
GAGTCTCAGCACTTTAAGCTAACAGAAATACGCCAATATGCATGAGGAATGTAGATGCAATGCTAGTTCTGCAGCTAGGCTTTATCGTGAGTGGTGCCCAAATGCTGCTCGTCATCCCGGTCACCGAGTTCTTGGGAATGTGCACCGTGTACACTTAGAGGGACGATTCCCAAATCAAGCACAGACTCGCAGTACCAGCACTATGCCCGCTCAGTTTGAGAATCTGTTGGTGACCTTGGATCTGACCTTGGCTATAACCTACAAGGTCTTTTTTTAATGGGACGTTATACCTTTGATCGCGGCAAAGTTCTATGTTCAAATATGTCCTTGACCTTTTTTGGAACTTGACCTTGAGCTTGACCGTCTAGGTCACACAAGTTCACCTTAATGTCTTGATAATTCAAAAAACTGTAGTCTCCAAATGAACTGACTAAGGTCAATATTTGAGAAAGGTCAAGGTCATATTTCTAATGCACGGGGGTCGTTCTTGAATTTTGAACTTGGTAGGTCATGGTCAAGGTCAAACTCACGTACAGTGATATAACTTGATAGTCGTATAAGGAAACTACTCCGACATTATTTTCATGATTTTCGCCAGGATATCCAATGGTCACCTTGGATCCGACCTTGGTCATGACCCTTTTTTTTAATGCGACCCTACACTTTTGACCCCGGAAATGGAGGAAAAGGATAATCGTATGTTCGGATATGTCCTTGATCATTTTTGGAACTTGTCCTTGGACTTAACCATCAAGATCAAACACAAAATTACCTTAATGTCTAGATAATTCATAAAACTGTAATCCCCAAATAAACTGACTTCAGTGTTCTTTCAGGATTGTCTCCTGGCTATAAAAATCGACTTGACCTTTACATGACCTTTAACGTCAGAATTGTTAATGTCAGATCCAAAGTCACCATTGCATATTAGAGGAAAATAATGAAAATAATAGTTTCCCTATACTTCTACTGGTTTTCAAGTTATGTCACCGTACCTGGCCCTAGCCTTGTAAGGTCAACCTTTAACAATGCTTAAGGTCATATCTAAACGTGAAATTTTCCGATCTTCCCATTAGCGGGGTCAAAAATGGAAGTTTTCTTAAAAAAACGACTTGACCGTTCTTAAATTTTGACCTTAGCAGGTCATAGTTAAGGTGAAATCCAGGTACGGTGATATAACTTGAAAGTCAGTAGGCGTATAGGGAAATTACCTAATCACTATTTTTCCAAATGGTGGCCTTGCACGCTAAGGTCATTTGAGACCCTATACTGTCGTCCAAGGAAATAGTGAAAAGAGAGAATACTATGTTCGAATATATCCCTGACCTTTTTTGAAGCTGGACTTCAGGCTTGACCATCAAGGTCAGACACAAGTTCACCTTAATGTCTTGATAATTAAAAAAACTGTAGTCTCTAAATGAACTGACTGTTCTTTCAGGATTGCTTTCTGGCTACAAAAATCGACATGACCTTGGAGGTCATATTTGTTAAGGTAAGATCCAAGGTCACCACTGGACCGCATCTGGCCATCACTTCCTAAAGTCAACATTTGAGAAAGGTCAAGGTCATATTTAACCGTAAAATTTTCCGCTTTTCTAATGCACGGGGTCCTTCTTGAATTTTGAACTTGGTAGGTCATGGTCAAGGTCAAACTCACGTACAGTGATATAACTTGAAAGCCAGTAGTCGTATGGAGAAACTACTCGGACATTATTTTCATGATTTTCCCCAGGATATCCAATGGTCACCTTGGATCCGACCTTGGTCATGACCTTTTTTTTAATGGGACCCTACACTTTTGACCGAAGAAATGAAGGAAAAGGATAATCCTATGTTCGTATATGTCCTTGATCATTTTTGGAACTTGTCCTTGGCCTTAATCAACAAGATCAAACACAAAATTACATTAATTTCTAGATAATTCAGAAAACTGTAATCCCCAAATAAACTGACTTCAGTGTTCTTTCAGGATTGTCTCCTGGCTATAAAAATCGGCTTGACGTTCACATGACCTTGAAGGTCAGAACTGTTAATGTCAGATCCAAAGTCACCATTGCATATTAGAGGAAAATAATGAAAATAATAGTTTCCCTATACTTCTACTGGTTTTCAAGTTATGTCACCATACCTGGCCCTACCCTTCTAAGGTCAACATTTAAGAATGCTTAAGGTCATATCTAAACGTGAGATATTCCGAACTTCCAATTAACTGGGTCAAAAATGGGAGTTTCCTTAAAAAAATTGACTTGACCGTTCTTAAATTTTGACCTTAGCAGGTCATGGTTAAGGTGAAATCCAGGTACGGTGATATAACTTGAAAGTCAGTAGGCGTATAGGGAAATTACCTAGTCACTATTTTTACAAATGGTGGCCTTGCACGCCAAGGTCATTTGAGACCCTATACCGTCGTCCAAGGAAATAGTGAACAGAGAGAATACTATGTTCGGATATATCTCTGACCTTTTTTGAAGCTGGACTTCAGGCTTGACCATCAAGGTCAGACACAAGTTCACCTTAATTTCTTGATAATTCAAAAAACTGTAGTCGCCAAATGAACTGACTGTTCTTTCAGGATATTTTTTCTGGCTACAAAAACCAACATGATCTTGGAGGTCATATTTGTTAAGGTAAGATCCAAGGTCACCACTGGACCGCACCTGGCCATCACTTCCGAAGTTCAACATTTGAGAAAGGCCAAGGTCATATTTAAACGTAAAATTCTCCGCTTTTCTAATGCGCGGGGTCCTTCTTGAATTTTGACCTTGGTAGGTCATGGTCAAGGTCAAACTTACGTACAGGGATATAACTCGAAAGCCAGTAGTCGTATAGGGAAACTACTCGGACATTATTTTCATGATTTTCCCCAGGATATCCAATGGTCACCTTGGATCCGACCTTGGTCATGACCTTTTTTTAATGGGAGCCTACACGTTTGACCGCGGAAATGGAGGAAAAAGATAATCGTATGTTCGGATATGTCCTTGATCATTTTTGGAACTTGTCCTTGGACTTAACCATCAAGATCAAACACAAAATTACCTTAATTTCTAGATAATTCAGAAAAAAACTGATTTCAGTGTTCTTTCAGGATTGCTTCCTGGCTATAAAAATCGGCTTGCCGTTCACATGACCTTGAAGGTCAGAATTGTTAATGACAGATCCAAAGTCACCATTGCATATTAGAGGAAAATAGTAGTTTCCCTATACTTCTACTGGTTTTCAAGTTATGTCAACATACCTGGCCCTAGCCTTCTAAGGTCAACATTTAAGAATGCTTATGGGCATATTTAAACGTAAAATTTTACGATCTTCCCATTAACGGGGTCAAAAATGGGGGTTTTCTTAAGAAAAATACATGACCGTTCTTAAATTTTGACCTTAGGAGGTCATGGTTAAGGTCAAATCTAGGTACGGTGATATAACTTGAAAGCCAGTAGTCGTAGCGAAATTACCTAGTCACTATTTTTCCAAATGGTGGCCTTGCACGCCAAGGTCATTTGAAGGTCAATTTTTTTAATGAGACGCTCTACTGTCGTCCAAGGAAATAGTGAAAAGAGAGAATACTATGTTCGAATATATCCTTGACCTTTTTTGAAGCTTGACTTCAGGCTTGATCATCAAGGTCAGACACAAGTTCACCTTAATTTCTTGATAATTCAGAAAACTAGTGTCCCTTCAGGATTGTTGTCTGGCTACAAAAATCGACTTAACCTTCACCAGGCGTCATCGATGTTAAGGTCGAAACCAAGGTCACCATTGCATATCCAAGGATAAAAATATTGTACCGGTAGTTTCTCTATATGACTTTTTCAAGTTATAGAATCTGGGTTTGACCTTTACTATGACCACCTAAGGTAAAAATTTAAGGCTTGTCAAGGTCATATTTAAACGTAAAATTTTTCTCATTTACGGGGTTAAAAATGGATAGTTCGTTTGAAAAAATCGACTTGACCTTAAGGCCATGGACACGGTAAAGTCCAAAGTCACCATTAGACAGATGGTGAAAACTCCTATAAATGGCGGATCTTAGTGTTTTCATGTCATTATTCTCGTGTGTTTTCAGATAACCTGTATAAAAATATATTCAGGTTAATCGAGGTATATCGTCGTAAATCGCATTTCTGATGCGTACACTATTTCTACCGCAAACCACGCGTAAGTTAAATGTAAACGCTTTAAATAGACTTTGACAGCAGCAACTGGGCGGTGTTTATTAGAAAATTGGATTATCAACGCATGACCGAGCTTATCTCGTCGCGATAGACATCGACGAGGGTCGAAAACATTAATTCATAAGTTCAGTTGCTCGATATTGTGACACTAATAAGCCACCTACTGAGCAACCACTTTCGTTTAAAAATAGACCGGGTATAATATTAGATGCGCTTGATGTGCGACAGTGGTCTATTCTCGGGACACAATGCTCGACATGTTGCTATTTCAGAGTCGAAAATAACGCATAAAAATATGGGCCAATGTTGTTGAGCGTTCCATTTAGATGACAGGCCTTGGCAATAACGCTTGAACTCGACTGTTTTAGGGCCGTATCGTCAGTTGTTCCTACAATTTATGGCCTGCTTGATTTTCATAGTTTTCTACTGCTCCGTGTCAGCGCTCTATTTAGAGGTTATGTTACAAATGTCTACATATTTCATGCATTTGATTTATACAGCCTGAAATGTCCTACAATTCAATAAGCAAACATAGCCTCACGATACGAGAGCTGTGATGCTGACGCGGAACAGCAGAAATCTAGAAATACCCCCTTTCTGAAACAGGAAAAGAATATAAAAATCAAGGAGGCCATAAAGGCGTCCTATAACTCTACGAACGACGATACGGCCCTTATTCTTGACTAAATAAAATCTGCTTGCTCTCCGTCTCCATAACCAGTGGTTCAAGAACAAAAAACCTAGCCAAAAGTCGAAAACATCTTTTTCGCGTTTGACTTTAGGTTTCACAACTATAACTTATAGGAATAAATAATTCATCTTTTGATAATATCAGTTCCATCTGCTAAATTATGGTCAGTGAAACGTTAAAATCGACAGAAACTCGTATCAAAAAGATGACTTCAAGTAGATTAGATCAAATCGTGATTAGGTAGGTTCCCTTGGCTACAATGAATCTTCGACCTCTGCATTTCAAACTGTATATAGCAAATCTATCATATTTCTGTTTCCATGGAAGATGTAGGGAAAATATGTGTGACTTATTATGTCTAAGAGCATGTTTAACATTATAAAATATTTGGAAAAATATATTGAAAACATATAAAACTCAAAATTGAGCAACATTAAAACATTTTTTGCATATATAACAGCCATATTGGATTTACCTTTGGACTTTTGGAGACTTGAAACACTGGATTCCTGTAACTTTTTTCCATGCTCAATCAAAATGATCAAGAGGATTCAGTTGTTTATATCCTGATTAATAAAACCAAATTAATTTTAAGAATTTCTCACGGGGTTTGGAGTGTGCAGTTCTGATCAGTGTTCCTTAGATTGCATAAGATACTAAATATTATAATAAATGATTAAGTTATTTTTTATTAATCAATATGTATAGGAAGAAAAAGTTAATTAGAGAATCATAAAATTAGAAGAAGGTGCTTTATATTCAAAACATTTTCATCTTCTAAAAAGTCAGGAGAACCTGTTTTTCACGGTCCGTCTATTAATGTCGATGTCAGAATTGTCGTTCATTTACTTTTACTCGGAAACATATACTAAGTGACATATAAATCCGAACACCCAGTATAAATGGTTTTATTTTAATAAAATTTTGTATAAGTACTTAATGAAGCATAATAAGTAAATGATAAAAATTTCAAAATGATTGCACTGCTTTAAAGCCCTTTGACCTTTAATAATGTGTGGACGCGCCTAGGCATGCTTCTGATCAGGTGGTCAATGTCCTCCTGTGGTATCTCATTCCAGGCAACCACCAACTCCTCTCGAAGTGCTCCTAGAGTCTGAGGAGGACGTTGCAAATTGAGCAATCTCCTACCCATCATATCCCACACGTGCTCAATTGGGGATAAGTCGGGAGATCTTGGTGGCCATGGTAACAATGTGACATCATTATGTTGGAAGAGGTCTATTCTGACTCTTGCAACATGTGGTCGGGCATTATCTTGTTGGAAAGTTGGATCTGCCAGGGTGTCAAGATAGGGTAAAAGATGGGGTTCTAGAACTTCGTGGATATGACGCTGCGCGTTCATGTTACCTCTGATGAAGATTAAAGGTGACCTGGAACCATAAGCTATAGCACCCCGAACCATAACTCCAACAGTGTGATGAACATGTCTTTCAATAAAAAACTGTCGATTCCTCCTTTCACCACGTCGCCTTCTAACCCTGGCACGACCGTCGTGCATGCCTAAACAAAATCGAGACTCGTCACTAAAGATAATACTGTTCCATTCCTGATCCCAGAGTGACCGTTGTCTGCACCACTCAAGGCGATTACGTCGGTGTTCTCGAGTTAAAGGGAGGACCCAGTGTGGCCGGTATGAAAACAAGCCAAAACTTCTCATTCGTCGGTAAACACTTCGCATGCCAATAGGTCTTCCGTGTTCTGCAAACCATTTATTTGCAATGGACCTGGTAGTGGAGAAACGGTCCCTTAAGGCCAATAATCTTAGGCGGCGATCTTCACGGTCTGTTGTTCTACGGCGGCGTCCAGTGCTCCTTGCTCTTTGCGTACGGCCTTCTCGAAGCCATGCCTGACAACACCTAACCACCGTGTCTACACATCTTTGCACTCTAACTGCAATTGCCCGAAAAGAAAATCCAGCTTCCCGAAGTCCCACTATACGGCCCCTATCAAACTCACTATGTTGACGAAATCGTACAGGTCTCCGTACTCTAGGCATCGTAACCGATCGTAAAGGATGTCAAGAACCAAATCCGAGAACGTTGATTCTTTACTGCGGTTGAAATATTCATTTTTAGAGCGTTAGTGAATTAAAAAAAAAGTAGTATAAAAACCGGAATGTCCAACTGATAAGACTGAAAATTTGTTCACTTGTTATTTACAGTAAGATAAATACATTCACCAACTTTTATTAAAATAAAACCAATTAAACTGGGTGTTCGGATTTATATGTCACTTAGTATAAATATTACAAGCGCTCAATTCGAGTATAATGGGCGAAAAAATGGCGTCGAGTAGGTTGACTCAAGTCAGCTCCTCTGAGAAAAAAGTTACGATCATCTATAACGGAGTAAGTCATGTGGATCAAGTCAGTCAAACAGGCCCATACAATAAGTAAATACTCCCCAGAAGGTTCAAATATTAGAAATGAGTGGTAAAACCAAAAGTTCGTCAATTTGGCCAACCTGAATAAAGTTACAAATATACTTTAAATTAAATCGATTTAAAAATGCTCTTAGGGGTCTTGTAGGAAAGGGTCTTGTCTTTTGTGCTTGTTCTGGGAGAATTCTGTTTGATTCATCTGGCAGCACTGGCCAAGAGTATGATCGCACGTGACAGGATGCGCAATCGGTTCCTACTTTAAAAATGCTCCTTGAAATATCCGATTTCCCTTGAAACCGATGTATAGGAATAACCTGATGAAACGGCTAGTTAAGCCGTCGCTCGCATTCATCGGGATCCCTTCTCATATACACGTTCCGCAGATTATTCTCTAGGGTTGTTCGGGTTCGCGTCAGAGGGTAACTAAGGTTAATTTGCCCTGCTTAATAATACCTCTGTCGGCGCTATACGCTCTGCCGCTTTGAGCTAAGCGGATTGCAAAGCCTTATTTTTATATTACAGTTCGAGCGTTTCAAGTGAAAGCCCGCGCATGCCGGAGTGTTCTAGCTTTGTGCTACTCCGGCTATCTCCTAAGGAATTTTAATTTAGGGGGTAAGCCGTGTCTCTCTCTGTGTAATGCTTAGATCGCCGCCAGGAAGAAATAATAACAGTTGTACAGGCGTTCGTCCAGGTACGACGGATGCCTTTTAAGTTTTGCATATAGAAACATAGTAGGCCGCGCGGATCGAACGTCAGTACTGAATCTTAACCTCACTCTTTAGTAAACTTAAATTCAAAGTTTCACAACGATACGCGCGGTGTTCTCACTACAGTGAATTTTTAGTCATTAGAAAAATGGAACTCAACCGAGAACAAAAATGCCTTGCTGAGTTACTGTCTGTTTTCCGCAACGAAGCGCCACATCAGTCGACAATCTCCCTTTGGTATGGAGAATTAAAACGTGGACCGGTGAGTCTTAGCACCAAAAACGGCAGTCACCCAGGAAAACGTCGATGCTGTGCGCAAACTCGTCGTTGAAGATAGACATTATTATTATTATTATTATTATTATGATAATTGAGATGAGCAGAGTACACAGTACTATAAGCTCATGCAGTAAATATAGTGTACGGGCACGTAACACAAATACATCAAATAGAAAACATAAAAAAAGACAGTTCATAGCTATAAAGTTTGTACACCCCTCCAGCTATCATACTGCACTTTGAAGCTATTAACTGAAGTAGCACCAACGACACTTTCAGGTAAACTATTCCAGGTGTTGAATATGCGGTTGGGAAGAAACCACTGTCGGACTGTTGTTTTAAATGGCTCCTTATGCAGTTTGAAGCTGTGTCCGCGTAGATTGCTGCGCGACAGACGGTATAGATGCATGAGGTTGGTGCCCATCAAACCATGAAGTATCCTGAACGTAACTATAAGATCGCCACGAAGTCTTCGCTCAGAGAATGAGGTCAGGTTGAATAATTCAAGGCGATCTTCATAGCTTGGTCTTCGTGCTCCAACAGGGATACGAGTAGCCCGACGCTGTACTGATTCGACGAGATTTCTAACGCGCAGAAGCACAGTGTCCCATACCGGGCCAGCGAATTCAAGAATTGGCCTCACGAATGCCTTGTAAATGTAGGCGCAAGTGTTGACATCGGATCCTTTGAAAGACCTCTCCAGCATGTATAGAAGTTTCTTGGCTTTTGATGTAACGTGGTGAATATGCTCTGACCAGGAAAGACGATCGTTGACTACAACGCCCAGATCAGTGTGGCTGGAAACTGCTTCGATGTTGTGGTCAGAGATCTTGTATGTAAATCGCGGATTTGTCTTCCCGAGGTGAAGGACACAACACTTAGTTAGATTTAAGGGTAAAAGCCAACTGACTGACCATTGACAAACAATATTAAGATCTCGTTAAAGCATAGCAGAATTTACGACAGTATTGTAAATCTTGGTGTCGTCGGCATAAGCTGAACATGTGGAAGAAATCAGTGCGGGCAGGTCACTTGTATACAGAAGGAACAGCACTGGCCCCAAGACAGAGCCTTGAGGAACTCCACTTGCTACATGATGAAGGTGAGACTGGCTATCACTGACGCGCACAGAGAAAGTCCTCCCGGTGAGAAAAGCCTTAATCCACAGTAACAACTCGCCTCTTATTCCCATACATTCCATCTTAAACAGAAGCCTTCTATGTGGTACGCGATCGAAAGCCCTAGAAAAATCTAAGTAGATTATATCAACAGGAGTCTTAGTGTCCAGATACTGAGTCCAATCGATGAGAGAGTGGAGAAGGTTGGTCATTATTGATCGACCAGGGAGAAATCCATGCTGATTCTTGGGGATAAGGTCATTTTCGAAAGCAAATGACAGGAGCTTATCTAATATGATTCTTTCAGCTATTTTGGCGGCGATAGGAACGAGACTTATTGGTCGATAATTTTTAGCGGAGGATTTGTCGCCCTTTTTGAATACAGGGGTAACAGAAGCACTAAGCCAGCATGAGGGTAGGGTATGAGATCTAAAAGACGATGTGAATATCAAGCTTAATGATAGGGCCAGTGCTGAAGCGCAGTTTTTAAGTACAGCAGCCGTCATCCCATCTTTACCAGTGGAGGAAGAGGTCTTCAGATTTCGCAGGTGCATTAATACATCTTCAGGCAAGAACTCAACTTCGCAAAGGCTGTTGGGACACCTATGGCAGAGAGGGGTCGGTAGAAGGTCTCCATTAGGCTCATCGACGAAGTCATCACTAAAGGACTCTGCCAGTAAGTTGGCAGATTCGGTGGCATCCATGTGGAGATGACCGTCAGCGTCGCGGATCTGATGTGATGAAACTTTGGAATTCAGGTTTGTTCTTAGATACCGAAACAGCTTCTTCTTATTTTTGGAGGTAACGAGTTTTCGTTCATAAGCATGTTTGGCATTATGTAACGTTCTAGATAGGAGGTTAGAAAAGGATCGATGAGACACGTAATCATGTGACATATCGCGAGATTGAGGCGTCCTTGAAGATCTCAAAGACGTCAATTCAAAAAATTTTACATGAAGAATTAGAAGTAAGAAAATTAGTTTCTCGTTGGATACCCCACCTGTTGACTGAAGAGCAGAAAGCAGCTGGGGTTAATTGGTATCAAAAATTCCGGAAACTCAATAAATGTATACAGAATTGTTAGTGGTGATGAATCGTGGATTTACTGTTATGAACCAGAAAATAAACGACAGTCGGCTGTTTGGGTGTTCCAAGGTGAAGAAAAGTCAACAAAAGTCATCCGTTCTCGAAGTGTTTCGAAAAATATGGTAGCGACATTTGTGTCAAAAGCGGGTCATATTGCAACAATTCCTCTTAATGAGCAAAGAACTGTTACTGCGCATTGGTATACCACCATTTGTTTGCCAAAAGTCATCACCGAGCTTCGAAAAATCAACCACGAAAGAAGAATCATCCTCCACCAAGACAATGCAAGCTCGCACACAGCCCAAAAACAAGGCAGTATTTAGAGGAAGACCATCCTCCATATAGTCCCGATTTCTCTACTTTCCCGAAAATTAAAAACATACTGCCCAGGTACCAGTCACCAGAAGAAGCAACGCCGTTTTGCCGATGTGTAGTAATCTTCGTGGAGAATACTTCGAAAAACAATAAAGTCATTTAAAACTACCTACCGTGTTGCTTAATTTCCATATGCAAAACTTAAAAGACATCCCTCGTAACACGAACAAATTGGATCTTTGAGGAGTACTAGGAAAAAAGTTCTAATACCAGGTCAGGATTGCATTGTCTATAGAATTTGTATTACGCGACATTTCGTCCGATGTTGAATCCGAGAATAGGAAAACGTAAAGTTCTCGCTCTAGTTATCCAGTTGACATTAGTAGAAGCAGGAGCCCGCGATTGCCAGACCTTGGTTTATTTTTATATACCGGGCGTTTCACAACTTATCCGACAAATTTTAACCACATATGCACTGTTACGAAAAAAAGTTGATTTCTCAAAAAGAAAAATGTACTAAAGTCCTACAGAAATCGAGATAATAAAATAATACAGTTTAACAGTTCACTTACTTATAAAATCTGTTCAAAATTGATTCCACTGACTGCCATGCGGACTAATTCAAATACACCTCGTTCCTGCCGTGCCTGAAGGCTCAAATTATCGGCAGCCACAGTGGCTCGGTCACGAAATTTTTTAATATCTTGAACTGGAGTACTGTATACCTCGTGTTTCAAGTATCCCCATAAAAAGAAGTGCAGAGGATTTAGATCGGAAATCCGTGGAGGCCTTGCAATTGGTCCACCCGTCCGATGCAAGGTATCTGGTATACCAATGGCACATCTTAAAGAAGGACCGGAAAATAATTCCGAAGAAATTCTACACGTTGAAAGCAAAACAAAGTTGGAAGTGTGTCTGGACCACTGCGTGAGGGTTCTCAAAGGATCAAATGTGTGTATTATGAAGATTGCACTGGACAACAAATTTTAGTTTTTTAATTGTATCTTGTGGGAAAAGTGCACTTCTTTGTTCATTTTGGGGCGCTGAATCCAAAAATGACAATGAAATAAAAAAATTAGTTGCGGGTTAGAAAAAAAACTTTTTATTTTTAAGGATATATGAAAAAAAGTAACAAGATTCATATACTTATAAGAATCACTATATGCGCTGTCTTTTTGCTGTTCTTTTATGGATCGTTTCTGGAGCCTCTCTACCAAGAGTCCAACAGTAGTCTGTAAGCATGGAAGTTTTCCACTTTCCCTGGTACTTTTTTTCCATTGTTGAAATATCCTGATGAAAACGTTCGCAGTGCTCATCACTTACGGCTCCGCAATTGTCAGGAAAAAAGTCCAGGTGTGAGTGTAGGAAATGTATCTTAAGAGACATATTACAGCCCATCTTTTGATACGATGACAGCATATTTTTGACAAGGGTTTTATAGTTGTCAGCTTTTCTATTTCCCAAGAAATTAGTGACCACCAGACGGAAATCATTCCAAGCAGTTTTTTCAATACCTGTTAAAGTGTTTTCAAACTGTGTATCTTTCAAAATATTTCGAATCTGTGGCCCAACAAAAATACCTTCTTTAACCTTTGCCTCACTTAGTCTTGGAAATTTCTGACGCAGGTATTGAAAAGCTGACCCATCTCTATCTAATGCCTTGACAAAGTTTTTCATTAGGCCCAACTTGATATGCAGTGGTGGTAATAAATTTTTTTTCGAATCTACTAATGGCATATGCTGTACATTTTTTTGACCTGGCTCTAGCAATTGACGAACAGGCCAGTTTTGTCTGGTGTAATGAAGTGCCTTTGCCCGACTGTCCCATTCACACAAAAAACAGCAAAACTTTGTGTAGCCTAGCTGCAGCCCAAGTAAAAGTGCAACAACTTTCAAATCGCCACAAATATGCCATTGGTTCTCATCGTATTTTATGCATGTCAATAGGTACTTCATATTGTCATAAGATTCTTTCATGTGAACTGCATACCCTACAGGAAGAGATGGTAAAATATTTCCAATATGCAATAACACTGCCTTTAAACTCAATGTTGAACTGTCTATAAACAATCTCCATTCTTCTGGGTTATAGTTTATATTTAAAGCCGCCAGTAAGCCGTTAATGTTACTGCAGAAAACCAAGTTATTCTCCATATTGAAAAATGGTTCTAAGTCTTTGTGGCGTTTACGAAAAACACATACCGAAACATCGTCTTCTAACAAGTTCCACTGCTGCAGTCTTGATCCAAGTAACTCTGCCTTACATTTTGGAAGTTCTAAATCTCTTACAAGATCATTTAATTCTGACTGTGTTATTTTTTGCGGTTGGTGGCATGACGTGCTCGGTATAAAATCAGGATCTCTTGACGTTGATGGCATATCTTCTTCCTGACGAATCACTCGATCGCCATGATCTGATTCGTTTTCTGATTCGCAAGTGTAGGATTCTGGGGGTTTTGGAATAGGATTTTCGTCACTGTGAGGCACAGGTCTCATCGCAGATGGTATGTTTGGGTAGTTAATAACCGATTTTTTTTTCTTGGACATACCTGTGGCTTGTCCAACACAAGGTACCATGCAAAAGTAACAATCATTAATATGATTTGTAGGCTCTCTCCAAACCATTAGGACAGCAAAGCGCATAGACCGTTTTTTGCCATTTAACTAGCTCCTCAGACTTGAAGCACATGTATTACAGCAGATGTGGGGTGCCCACTGTTTGTCTTGATCACCTAGTTTACAACCGAAATAAAGCTAATATGCCTTTGTTATTTGTGGAGTAATAGACCGTCTCTGAGACGCAAAAGTCACATCACCACACACGTAACAACACTGATCTGGATTGTTTACACACTTTCGAGACATCTTGCATGAACGCTGTCAGCCAACTGAGGAAAAAATGGCTAATATAAAACAATATAATGTACACGTATGTATAACGTAACACAATCATGCCGATTACACCATCTTTCCTTGTCGAATATAAAAATGTAGCACGTGCATTCTTGTGAATTACAGTATATTAACACTGTCACAGCAGGAACACATATAATTACCGGATCTCTAAAACTTGAACTAATATTGAAAAAATAAGTTTCATTCCGGTTTTAGCACATTAAAAATAATAATATTTTGTTGATTTTATTTAGGATATTTTTTGGCTGTTCATCAGTGTTGTTTATCCCATTACGAGTAAAAACAGCTTCATCGGTGGAAAAAATATCAGCTGTAAAACGGGCATTTCGATCATTTTATTGCAACAACCACTCACTCTTAGGGGGTAGTCTGTACGTAGCAACGCCTGGACTCTCTGGACGTGATAAGGGTAAAGTTGGGCCTCATGTAATATGCGCTATGACGTTGCATGTGAGACTTCTGGGACCTGTTGGGCCAACTGCCTTGTTCTTCCACAATATCCAAAATTTCGTCGTCGTCATTTAAAACACGTCGCGGGCGAACGCGGCCGCCATAAACTCCACGTCTGGGACGCAAATCTCCACTAGCACGTGCACGTAAAGCAATCGAACTAAATGTTTCGTGATGTGGTATGTGCCTATTCGGAAATCGGTCTGCATACAAACGAGAAGCCGCTCGCGGAATTTGCCCTGCTCCAAAAATGTCACTTACTCCTCATTAGTGTCCACATGTGCCATTTACATTAATAAATAGCTAAAGACATAAACAAAATACTTTCTTATTTAGCTCTACAAAAATCGGCCGTTCTTCATTCAGATCACCCACGATACAGATTAAACCTGCTTTACACGTTCTTATCAGTATGAAAAACAAAAAAAATTCCTGGTATTCTGTTTTCGTTAGTTGTTTGGTACAAGATTTGCTACAATAAATTATTAATGCGTGTTCTAATATCACGACGATGAACGCAAAATACAGATATTTATTTTTCAATTTATTATTATATATAACTTAACTTCTGTAGGACTTTTATTACATTTTTTTTTTGAGAACTTTTTAGGTATTTTTAGACGAAACTTTAACCAGCAATTTATTAAATTCCTTCAAATTGCTTAAACTCGTTCTAACAGTTCATTTGTCTTAAATAAATTGGTGCAATCAATGCAAGTAAACGGTTTAGTAGATTTGACTATCGATTGCGCTTTGGTTCGTTGGTTAATTTAACTAAACTGTCTTAGAAATCGAAGTTTTTTAGACTAATTAAACGTGTTAGCTGCCACATAGTCGACTAAGTTGTTTAATTGGTCCAATTAAAATTCTAATTTATTTTTTATTTTATCAGCTTATTTTATTTTTTTATGTTATGTTATTTAATTACATGTTTATTCAAAGTTTATTCAAATTCTAAAACCAATATAGGTTACAAATTAAAAAACAGCCTTCAGTACAATTTAAATAAAAAAAGCTTCAAAAATACATGAGCTTGTATACTGTTGCTACCCTGAATAACAAAGATTGCAACAGAAATCTGAGCAAAGATACTAGCATCAGATCTAGAACCAGTAAGTAACGGTATATGAATTGTGAAAATTCTGTATACTTTCGTAAAGGGTAAATGTCTGAATCTTGTCGTCACAAATCCTTAATTACGTGTCTGCATATACAAATCTAAAATTCATAACAATATACTAAAAACACTCAGAAGTATAAATATAGAGTACATAAAATATGAATATCTGAAATATGATAATATAGGGATATTTCGAGTAAGGTCAAACTATGTTGTTTAAACAATAAAAATTTTGCGTAAAGGTTAAGCAGAGAAACAAGAGTACTACAATTTAGTACAAAAGAATTTACTACAAAAGAATCAACACCTAAGCTATAAGCTTGTGTGTGCCATACAATATACAAATTCAATGCATGGCTAATGGTTATAAGCATGAGCAAATGTATATAAAAAAAAGAAATAAAAAAAAAAACATTAGATAGAAACGAAATTACTGAGTTGGGTCAAGCTACCGTCGATGCAAGCATGTCAAAGTCATTTAAGATGAACTTCTTAATTATTTTTTTGAAACTCTACTTCGAGAGGATTTTATATTCTAGGGGTAATTTATTATACAACCTAATACCATCAAACTTTATGCATTTTTGGCAAACAGATTTATTCACTCTGGTATAGGTGTAACTTATATTTATTTTAGTTCTTGTTTCATAAGCGTCGCTGGTTGGAACATTGTTTCGGGTGTGAACAAATTTTAGAGCAGCAAAAATATATAAACCTCTAATATTCAAAAGATCATTTTCAATGTAAACAAATCTTTAACTTGACCTACATGGGATACGAAAAATAGTCCTGACAATATAATTTTGCGTGGTTTGTAGTATTTTTAAAGTGCTAGTGTATGCAGCTCCCCAAATACTTATCCCGTAAGTTAGTAGAGACCCCACAAACGAGTTATATATTGAGAGAAGACTCTGTCTGCTTAAAATATTCCTAAGAATGAAAAACCTATGAATAATTCTCCTTAATTTCGATGCCAAAAGCTCGGCATGACTCTGCCATTTTAAATTACTGTCAATAGTGATTACTAAGTATCTAGTAACTTCAACTCTTTCGACAGTGTCAGCACTATCATTTATAATCAATGTTCGGTGGTGTAATGGCATGCCTGCTTTGGTTGGAGAAAACGTTCCATTTGACTTTAATCAATGACAACTCGGCATTCCGTATTGCGTCATCCCATGAATGACCAGTGCAAACTAAAACAGTATCGTCTGCATATATCATTTTACAGTTGAAATTACATCGAAGTAGCTCATTTAAGTATATGAGGAACAGTGTTGGTCCCAAAACCGTCCCCTGAGGCACACCTATTTTGGTCTTTTGAATGTTGCTTAAATCTGACCCTACCTCAGCTTGTTGTAATCGATCAGCCAAATAGTTCTCAAATAAGTTCAGAATTCCGCTACGCACTCCAACACTTTCTAGTTTCTTTAATAAAATTGTATGAGATACTGAATCGAAAGCCTTTTGAAGATCTAGGAAAACTGCAACAGTCTTATTTCCATCTTGAAAATTTTCAAGTACTTGTCCTGTAAGTTCTTGTAAAGATTGCTCCGTATTGCAACTTTTGCGGAACCCAAATTGACAGTTCGATATTATGTCATATTTCTCAAGAAAAGGACAAAGTCTGTTATTTAAACACTTCTCAAAAATCTTCCCAAATACATTGATAACTGAAATAGGTTTATAATTGAACATATTGTCTCTACTTCCTATTGCTTTAATACATTTTTTTTCTCAGTGTAAGCGTTTGGCATTTATAATATCATTCTGAAGAAAAAATCTAAAGACTGGCTTTATATCATACTTCAACGAGTGTTAGGAGAAACTTTCAGGTTTTACAAGAAACGAAGGACCGACCATCGCGTGATCTCGGTCTGTAGCGATAGAAAATCGGTAAAATTTTGATAAACCTCGAGTCTGGTTAACTGATAATCCTAAAGCTCAAAAGGGATATTAAACCGTTACTGAGTTCAGACTGCCGCGTATTTAATACTTTAATTAACTCGGCTACGACTGGTTAATCGCTGAGTAGTTTACACGTCACGAAGTTTACCGAACTGCACCTAGAAGTTTAATAGCCGGATATTATACACTGTTTGAGATTGACGCGGCCTGGGAAGTAATAGTTTCCTGCAGCTGGTGAAAATTATAAGTTGGGATTAACATACGCTAAAAATGGGACAGTCGCGATTTCAGCTTTGTGTGCCCGCCCAAGCAACTTGTAGTTACTTTTTTTTATTTCTAACTTATACGACATCTTAAAGCGAACACTTGATAATAAATAATGGTCAACTGACAGCAAAGTGAGTAGACAAACTTTTGTTTTCAAAGGCAACTTGATATCGTTTTGTGTTTGTTGAAATTAAAGTCAATGAATTTTGTGCCTGAACTTTTAGGACATACGTTACTGTACAAGAATATGGGTCGTGCCTATCTTTACTTCCTTTGTCAGAAACTGGCGGAAAAATACTGTAATCGTGAAGCATTTCGAAATTGAGAAATGACGTTTTTTGGTTGATATAATATGACATGTCTCATTTACAATGATAATAATAATAATGTTAATTATCCAATAGACATGTATTTGAAAGTTGTTGCACTTTTACTTGGGCTGCAGCTAGGATACACAAACTTTTGCTGTTTTTTGTGTGAATGGGACAGTCGGGCAAATGCACTTCATTACACCAGACAAAACTGGCCTGTTCGTCAATTCCTAGAGCCAGGTCAAAAAAATGTACAGCATATGCCATTAGTAGATTCGAAAAAAATTTTATTACCACCACTGCATATCAAGGTGGGCCTAATGGAAAACTTTGTCAAGGAATTAGATAGAGATGGGTCAGCTTTTCAATACCTGCGTCAGAAATTTCTAAGACTAAGTGAGGCAAAGGTTAAAGAAGGTATTTTTGTTGGGCCACAGATTCGAAATATTTTGAAAGATACACAGCTTGAAAACACTTTAACAGGTATTGAAAAAACTGCTTGGAATGATTTCCGTCTGGTGGTCACTAATTTCTTGGGAAATAGAGAAGCTGACAACTATAAAACCCTTATCAAAAATATGCTGCCATCGTATCAAAAGATGGGCTGTAATATATCTCTTAAGATACATTTCCGACACTCACACCTGGACTTTTTTCCTGACAATTGCGGAGCCGTAAGTGATGAGCACGGCGAACGTTTTCATCAGGATATTTCAACAATGGAAAAAAGGTACCAGGGAAAGTGGAATCCTTCCATGCTTGCAGACTAATCTTGGACTCTTGGTAGAGATGCTCCAGAAACGATCCATAAAAGAACAGCAAAACGACAGCGCATATAGTGATTCTTATAAGTATATGAATCTTGTTAATTTTTTTAAGATATCCTTAAAAATAAAAAGTTTTTTTCTAAACCGCAACTAATTTTTTTTATTTCATTGTCATTTCTGGATTCAGCGCCCCAAAATTAACAAAGAAGTGCACTTTTCCCACAAGATACAATTAAAAAACTAAAATTTGTTGTCCAGTGTTATGGGATGCCCTTGCAGGTTTTGAAATGCCGCATTCGCGGCATTACGGGGTTCTTCTGTTGTTCGATGGCGGGTACTACATATACATGTTATTGAAATAGCAACACAGAGAAAAATATAGAACGGCTGGGTCGGGCATCTAATTAACCGCCGAGAACTGCTCTCGCTTTTACACCAAACCGGTGGCGAATCCTTTCCTATGCACTTTGGAGCTGCAACAGAGTCTACATTTCTCACGGTTCAACGGATTATGCCATCGAAAAAGGGCAGACGTGCGCAAAACTTCCCGTTGAAGAAAGAATATATAAATGTCGAATTCGACAAGCGGTAGCGTATCGAGAAAACGCTAAAGCGAGCAACAAAAAGCAAAAGGCAACTGTATAAATCAAAGTGTGCCCTGCCAGGTTCACAGTCGATGCAGCTCTACCAGCCATTCATCAATAATGTATACGCGGCATTCAATCTGCACATTGACGATATAGAAGCAAAAGAAGCGAAAACTGTTCTTTTATTCCACCGTATACGTTTTTTTATTTTATCGGTACAAACATGCAGAGTGATATAAACAGGGAAAAGGCAGAAAAACAATTAACAGCGATGGTTGGATAATCTTTTGTTCAAATATAGACGCATGAGTGTTTCAAGTAAGGGCGAGGTTCAGAAGGTTCCACTTGTCGAACGTTTCGTCAAACTATATTTTATAAAATGGTGAATCACGAAAGTAGAGTCACTTATTTTTCAAAAGTGCTACTAGGATTTATTTTTAGGAGTACATGGTGGCTAACTAAGAATACGAGGTACTGTATCTGCGAACCTATCCATCGCAGGGACTTATTGCTAAAATGGTCGAGAGAAAAACTTGGGAAATAGTTTCCGAAATGGCCGCTAGGGGGCGTAACTGCAATCTTGAATCTAAAAAAGTGGTGTTTCTGATAGCTTATCTTCAAATTCGAGGATAATGTAAACTTTTTTTTTGTTTGACAATTTTTGCTGTATCTCTAAAAATAAAGTTTTCCGTAAAAAACACCCTGTACCTTCGAAACTACTGAGCCGATCTTAACAAATTTGGGCTGGTTCCAAAGAGCTATTCTTCGGCTACAAATGTTATGTTATACTAAGTAACATATAAACCCGAACACCCAGTTTAAATGGTTTTATTTTAATAAAAGTTGGTGAATGTATTTATCTTACTGTAAATAACAAGTGAAAAATTTTTCAGCTTTATCAGTTGGACATTCCGGTTTTTATACTGCTTTTTTTTAATTCACTAACGCTCTAAAAATGAATATTTCAGCCGCAGTAAAGAATCAACGTTGGCGGATTTTGGTTCTTGACATCCTTTACGATCGGTTACGATGCCTAGAGTACGGAGACCTGTACGATTTCGTCAACTTAGTAAGTTTGATAGGGGCCGTATAGTGGGACTTCGGGAAGCTGGACTTTCTTTTCGGGCAATTGCAGTTAGAGTGCAAAGAAGTGTAGACACTGTGGTTAGGTGTTGTCAGGCATGGCTTCGAGAAGGCCGTACGCAAAGAGCAAGGGGCACTGGACGCCGCCGTAGAACAACAGACCGTGAAGATCGCCGCCTAAGATTATTGGCCTTAAGGGACCGTTTCTCCGCTACCAGGTCCATTGCAAATGAATGGTTTGCAGAACACGGAATCGCCTTGAGTGGTGCAGACAACGGTCACTCTGGGATCAGGAATGGAACAGTGTTGTCTTTAGTGACGAGTCTCGATTTTGTTTAGGCATGCACGATGGTCGTGCCAGGGTTAGAAGGCGACGTGGTGAAAGGAGGAATCCACAGTTTTTTGTTGAAAGACATGTTCATTCATCACACTGTTGGAGTTATGGTTTGGGGTGCTATAGCTTATGGTTCCAGGTCACCTTTAATCTTCATCAGAGGTAACATGAACGCGCAGCGTTATATCCACGAAGTTCTAGAACCCCATCTTTTACCCTATCTTGACACCCTGGCAGATCCAACTTTCCAACAAGATAATGACTTCTTTCAACATAATGATGTCACATTGTTACCATGGCCACCAAGATCTCCCGACTTATCCCCAATTGAGCACGTGTGGGATATGATGGGTAGGAGATTGCTCAATTTGCAGACTCTAGAAGCACTTCGTGAGGAGTTGGTGGTTGCCTGGAATGAGATACCACAGGAGGACATTGACCACCTGATCAGAAGCATGCCTAGGCGCGTTGGAGAATGCGTAGCACATCAGGGTGCATCCACACATTATTAAAGGTCAAGGGCTTTAAAGCAGTGCAATCATTTTGAAATTTTTATCATTTACTTATTATGCTTCATTATGTACTTATACAAAATTTTATTAAAATAAAACCATTTAAACTGGGTGTTCGGATTTATATGTCACTTAGTATATTTGAAGTTTTGTCACTACCACATAATATGGTCGCTAAAGGGTTTTCTTTGACATTCCGACAGAAACATTTAATTTTCTCAAAAAATTAAATGCATTGGTATGATTTTTTTTAATGAAAAGGTAGCTGAATCTCGCAAGACTCTACGATGGATAGGTTCCCTTGCATTCTTATTTGGCCACCCTGTACATCGCTATAAAGCTTAAAATTTATACAGGGTGTCCTGTTAGTCCCTGGGCATAGGAGTATGATGTGTTTTTAAACAGATTTTTTAAAATACTACTTTTGCATAGAAGTTCAATTGACTAATTTTGAGTCTAAAAATACCTGGTAATTCTATAACTACGAGCCCCTTTCCACTTAAGTTGGCCCACTTCAAGATTTGTACCAAAATATGTCTTTATAAATTGAACATGACGAAACTATTTACTTTTAAAACAATTTATTTTCTCAAAAACATTTTAGATACACTCTAGTAGTCACCTTTATTTTTTATGACGGCTGAAATTCTTTGGGGCATAGTGTTAACCAAGTTTTGGCAAACATTTGGTGTAAAACAATCCCATATTTCTTGAAGCTTTTGTCTCAGTTCGGTGATTGTACGAGCAGGATGTTGTCGTAGAACCTTTTTCGTCTCGTGCCACAAAGTTTCAATAGGTGACGGATCTGGACTGCTAGAAACCCATTTGAAAAGTGGTACATTATCCATCCATTTTATAGCCTCTTTTGAGGTATGGCACGCTGCACCATCTTGCTGAAACACAAAATGTTCGCCGGATGTCAAACATTCTTCCATCACTAGTAAAAGCCATTCTTCTAAAATTGCCAAATATTTGTTTGTATCCACATTTCCATCAATAAAATGAAGTCTTCCTACTCCTTTTGATGACATACTGCCCTTGACTATAATGGATGCTGGAAATTTCACTTTTCTCTTCAGACAATCAACATGGAATGCACTAGTAAAGAAGGAATGCAAGATAAATGTAAAAGATTTCCTCAATGAATTGTCACCAAAGGCCGTTTCGTTAGCGTCCATTGATGCATTTGTCAAATTGTTTTTCTGACGTAAATTTTTGTCCCGGATATTACCACCATCATCAATAAAGAATCAGATCTAAATGGCAATTGCACGAATACCGTTATAAACAACGTATAACGATACTAAAAAAACACGAGTATTTATAATTACATATTTGCTAAATCTCGCTCGATGCACGTGTTCCAATTCATAATAGAGTGGAGGCAGTAAACAGAAACTATCGGCAGGGGTATTACGTCTCTTGATAAGTGACATTATGTCAGTTTTTTCCGACATTGTTGTGGCACTATGAAAGTTGCTTGAGCTATCATGGTTTGGTTCTGACGTGACGTAACATAACATCTGCTTCAGACATGGCCTTATTGGAGGTCTAGGCTCTAATTATATATGCATTTGTAGATGTAATATACGTAATAACCTCATTTGATGAATCACAATACGCCGATTATAATATGGAAGAGTCTCGTTAGTTGAAGTGTATCTCCGAGACGTCTCGGAATCGGCATATATGTCTGCAAGTTCCAAAGTACTTATTCAATCAGACAAGATCCGAAAACTGAAAGTGCACTTAAGACGAGAGAGATGCAGGCTGCATGAATATAACGTTCAATTGGGTCCTATTGTAAATGCGGCTTCAAGTGGAACTTACTTGTATTGTTCAAACAAGGAATAATGCCATCCATCGTCGTAGCGCGGATATAGACGATTTAACTTTGAGTCTCATGCCATCTACAGACTTATTCCTTAACAGGGCGTTTATTCAATATACAAGCACTGCGATCATGGATTTCTTCCGTAAAATGGTTACAGTTTCACCATATCGAAGAGGCAGCTCATCGAAATGTGAACTAAGATCAGACGTTTAGAGGTCAAATAACATCATATACATAGAATATTGGGATACATTTTTGGATATCTTTTTGGTGCGGAGTATTTTCAAGTATACAGTGATATGCCCACCGAATTTAAGCGGTGACATTGTAGAAATGCAAGGTGAATTTTTAAAACAAGCCGCTATTAAAATGGCTCGGAGTCAGAAAGCTTCAGAACTAAAAAGTAGAAAAATGATATAAATAAATAAACAAAAAAAATAAATAAATGAGTAAATTAATAAATGAATATTTTTGATGGCAGATTCGTACTTTTTGGCATCAGATTCGAGATACTGTGCGTTTTTTAATAAGATTTGAAAAGTGTGTCAATGCTGAAATTGGGCGATAATTACAAGGTTTCTGTGTATCTCCAGATTTAAATACAGGTTTTATTATTGCCTTTTTTCATTGGGTAGGGAACATTCCTTTTTCCATGCAGATGTTTATAAGATATGCTAATACCTTAGAAATTTTATAATTTATTTGTTTCAGGGTGTATGCGCTTATATTATTAAATCCCGGTGATTTCTTAACTTCCAGTCGCTTTATGATATGTTCAATATCGTATTGATCGGTCTGTGTCAGATTTTGCAATATGGTTTTCGTATATATACTAAGTGACATATAAATCCGAACACCCATTTTAAATGGTTTTATTTTAATAAAATTTTGTAGAAGTACTTAATGAAGCATAATAAGTAAATGATAAAAATTTCAAAATGATTGCACTGCTTTAAAGCCCTTTGACCTTTAGTAATGTGTGGGTGCACCCTGATGTGCTACGCATCCTCCAACGCGCCTAGGAATGCTTCTGATCAGGTGGTCAATGCCCTCCTGTGGTATCTCATTCCAGGCAACCACCAACTCCTATCGAAGTGCTTCTAGAGTCTGAGGAGGACGTTGCAAATTGAGCAATCTCCTTACTATCATATCCCACACGTGCTCAATTGGGGATAAGTCGGGAGATCTTGGTGGTCATGGTAACAATGTGACATCATTATGTTGAAAGAAGTCTATTGTGACTCTTGCAACATGTGGTCGGGCATTATCTTGTTGGAAAGTTGGATCTGCCAGGGTGTCAAGATAGAGTAAAAGATGGGGTTCTAGAACTTCGTGGATATAACGCTGCGCGTTCATGTTACCTCTGTGTGACCTGGAACCATAAGCTATAGCACCCCAAACCATAACTCCAACAGTGTGATGAACATGTCTTTCAACAAAAAACTGTGGATTCCTCCTTTCACCACGTCGCCTTCTAACCCTGGCACGACCATCGTGCTTGTCTAAACAAAATCGAGACTCGTCACTAAAGACAATACTGTTCCATTCCTGATCCCAGAGTGACCGTTGTCTGCACCACTCAAGGCGATTACGTCGGTGTTCTCGAATTAAAGGGAGGACCCAGTGTGGCCGGTATGAAAACAAGCCAAAGCTTCTCATTCGTCGGTAAACACTTCACATGCCAATAGGACTTCCGTGTTCTGCAAACTATTAATTTGCAATGGACCTGGCAGTGGAGAAACGGTCCCTTAAGGCCAATAATCTTAGGCGGCGATCTTCACGGTCTGTTGTTCTACGGCGGCGTCCAGTGCCCCTTGCTCTTTGCGTACGGCCTGCTCGAAGCCATGCCTGACAACACCTGACCACAGTGTCTACACTTCTTTGCACTCTAACTGCAATTGCCCGAAAAGAAAGTCCAGCTTCCCGAAGTCCCACTATACGGCCCCTATCAAACTCACTAAGTTGACGAAATCGTACAGGTCTCCGTACTCTAGGCATCGTAACCGATCGTAAAGGATGTCAAGAATCAAAATCCGCCAACGTTGGTTCTTTACTGCGGCTGAAATATTCATTTTTAGAGCGTTAGTGAATTAAAAAAAAAGCAGTATAAAAACCGGAATGTCCAACTGATAAGGCTGAAAATTTTTTCACTTGTTATTTACAGTAAGATAAATACATTCACCAACTTTTATTAAAATAAAACCATTTAAACTGGGTGTTCGGATTTATATGTCACTTAGTATATGTATAAGTTGTGCTTCATTTGAAATGTCTTTTGCTAGATTCTCACCAATTTCAGAAAAATATTTACAAAATTCATTGCCTGTTTCAATATCGCTTTTTGCAAGTCACCCATTTTCTTTTTGTACAGCAGGAATTTCTTGGCATTTTTGAGAAAGTTGCATTTTTTCTATGAAACGCCACATTTTGGTCTAAGAGTTTTGAAGTTTGCCAACTTCATTTTTAAAAAACAAAATAGCCTCTTTTATATTTATGGTTTATTTATTTTTATTAATAATTTAGAAGTTCTAAATCGTGTAGAAATTGTTTTGTTTCTCTATACAGCTTCAATATCCATGGCTGCCTTTTAATATTCTTTCGTGGAATCTTTATCCGATTTGTATTTGAAAAAAATGTCCCAGCCGCCATCTTGAAATCTTCAACTGCCCCTTTTACTCTAACATATAGTATCCACGCCTCAACTTGATTACCACGAATTGCCGAAGGCTAACTTGACCCATTAAAAAAATAAGTAGTTAGGAACACGTTGAAAAGTACTCTATAACAATGCTTCAGCAAATAGAAACAACTAATCTTCAAAAGCGTCTTGTCTTATGGATGTAGAGGATGGAATCAGATTTTCAATGTCGCAACTAACACAAGCATGTCGTTTCATCGGTTTAACGAAAACTGTTAACTCAAAACATCGCGTACTCTTCTGTCGCATTTTCCAATGGAAAAACGTCACCTAAAAAACGAGATCGATTGCAAAATTGCATCATTGGCCGTATTAACAGCAACAGTGAATCTGGCGATTTGCAGATCGCATCGTCGGTTTGTACAGCGATCCAAACATACACCTACACCACGTGAATAAGCAATCGACCCTTTAAAAAAAGCACCGATTCAAACGAATTACATGCCCACATGGAAACAGGATCATTTATCGCAATCGCCTATAGGGCGATACATTGTGGATATCCAGGGTGATTCGTAGAACAATGGAAACAGGAAAAAGTTCCAAAGTTTACCAATACCACAACGTAGAAGGCGTTGTGCTGTTGTTTTTCTCAAAACTTATTTAGAGCAATGGCTGTACATCTACAGTCTGCACTGTTTCGCATGGCATGCCACAAGGATCTGTTCTTGGTCCTTTGCTGTTCTTGCTCTATACAGGGTGTTTCAGTTTATTGTTGCATAACTTTAAGTATCGATAGAACTTTTAAAATTAATGCATAAAGTCTATATAAACGTGGGTCGAAAAATGCGTGGCTTCCGGAATACAGGGTGTTTAAATTTACTTTCTAAAATAGTTTTTTTTAAATATTTCGAACAATATTTGATGCATAACAGTGAAAATTCGTATACAAGGGTTTTTTGGTCCGAAAAAACGAACCATGGGCATAGATTTTACTGTATTCGCTAGAGGGCGCTCTCTACTGTACCTGTAGTGTATTAAAATGACCGAAAATTTTTCCTTAGTACAATTTTTTGCTTTTCGAATAAAAAACTGATACTTCGCACTTTTCTGCATAAAAAAGCTCTCCTGTGAGTTTTCGTTATAGTTAGCCGTTTTTGAGATATTTCTGTTTTTAAGGTTCGATGCATTTTTAATTATTTATGGGAAAATAATATTTTTTTTACATTTTCGATTTGGGCATTACAAGTGATTAAGATGATGGTTTAGATTGTGTTTTTAAACACAGCAATAATTCCTAACTCCAAATAAACACAAAAAAAACATTTCTTCT
The DNA here is from genome assembly GCA_963669975.1 of Acanthoscelides obtectus. Lineage (NCBI taxonomy): Eukaryota > Metazoa > Arthropoda > Insecta > Coleoptera > Chrysomelidae > Acanthoscelides > Acanthoscelides obtectus. Next base: position 291,364 of record CAVLJG010000005.1, read on the forward strand.
AGAAATCCCCACACAAAAAAATCTAATGGATTTAGGTCAGGGGATCGTGGAGGCCAGGCGACTGGTCCTCCACGGCCGATCCATCTTTCTGGACAATATTCGTCCAGCCAGTTTCTAACTATTCTCGAATAATGAGCTGGATAACCATCAAGCTGGAACCAGGCCAATCTTCTTAAATCTAACTTAACATCATCCCACATATTTGCATGTTCAGCCTTTAAAAATTCCAAGAAGGTCGCAGCATTTAACCTTGCAGGCATGCTGAAAATTTCTTTCTCGAACTGCATGCGGATTTTCATGCTACCAAATATGTTGATTATGAAAATTTACCACTCCACGTCTAGTGAAGCATGACTCATCGGTCCATAAAACGTTACTTAAAAACTCCCTATTATTATCAGATCCATCAAGAATCCACTGACAAAATGTGATTCTTCGTTCTCCGTCCCCTGGCTGTAGTCCTTGCACAGGTTGCAAATGGTAAGGACGTCTATGGTCATGTCTAAGAACACGGTGAACATGGCTTGCTGAAATTCCCAAGGCACCAGAAACTCTCCTAACACTTGTGGTCGGATCTCTATCAAACTCGCGCAGAATCATACGGGTAAATATGCGCTGACGAACATTTATGTTTTGAGCCATACACAAAATGAATATCCGCTAACTCTTGATTGGAGAATAAAAATGGCATTTTTATAAAACTTACAAAAAAAAAACAGGTAAAACAAACTAAATTTCGTGCATTCACAATTGCAAAAAAACGTTTCAGGTTTCAACTGACAACAAAACTAACTGTCAACTAATTGACGTTTAACCTTATTCTGCTTTCAATTTCAAAAATATTTGCAGGCACAGCCTACTTCTAAAAATTATCGAGATGCTGACTTTTTAACGTTATTTTATCATAAATAATTAAAAATGCATCGAACCTTAAAAATCGAAATATCTCAAAAATGGCTAACTATAACGAAAATTCACAAGAGAGCTTTTTTATGTTGAAAAATGCGAAGTATCAGTTTTTTTATTCAAAAAGCAAAAAATTGCACTAAGAACAAATTTTCGGTCATTTTAATACACTACAGCTACAGTAGAGAGCGCCCTCTAGCGCCTACAGTAAAACTATGCCCATGGTTCGTTTTGTCGTACCAAAAAACCCTTGTATACCAATTTTCACTATTATACATCAAATATTGTTCGAAATATTTAAAAAAAACTATTTTAGAAAGTAAATTTAAACACCCTGTATTTCGGAAGCCACGCATTTTTCGACCCATGTTTATATAGACTTTATGCATTAATTTTAAAAGTTCTATCGCATCTTAAAGTTATGCAACAATAAACTGAAACACCCTGTATATTCATATAAACTTTCTTATTGCTTTTTATGTCAGGTTATTCCTGGCGTATGACGAGGTACGGGTGTATCTCACCAAGCACTCTTGCCTATTGTTGGCTCAAGAATCGTCGCCCTATTCGAGTCGTATTTAGTATGACAGCTTTCTGTAAGAGTTTGAATATTTCTTGCTTTAACCCAACTATTCAACAATCTTACGAAGTTCTTTCGGTATGACTCCCGTTGCCGATGAAACAATTCCGACCCAGTCACATTTTCTTCACTTCGTATCAAGGCATTTAACACACCACATCGGCAAGCCGCAATGAACCCAGTAGACTTTAGAAATGAGAAGGCCAACTGCTTAGACAAGCCATGCTCCTCTATGTGTCTGTGGAAGATTCCATGCATAGGCTCCGTCAATACGTGATTTTCATCAACAGTTTCTATGTTGCCCTTCATGCAGAATGATCTCATAAAAAGGGACAAAACTTAAACAATCCAATAATGCTATGACTAGATTTCCAAAGCATGCTGTGACTGGCAATCGTCAATATTGTCCTTTTGTCGCTATATTCATGTTTGTCCGACCATCGTAACAATTTCCGTTTATATACCTAGTGCAGCTAGAAACTGTAGTCGAATGTCCTAACTAATTCATACGTGCGGTGGTGGTCGATATACCACAATAGCGAGCGACAGTACCATTGATGTGATTATAAAGTTAATCAGAGGTTCTATCTGACGATATGACAGCGTCGCTACGGATTATTAAGGTATAAATTGCGATTTATACGTTGTGACATAATGCATATTAGACCATTTGCTCAGTTAATGTTGGCAGACTATCGAGTCCGTTTACGTCAGTAAGTCAAAGTTAAGGACTCTAACGGACACTTTCGTTTCTGCCGATATGTCACCGGGCTTTGCTGGAAATAAACGCCATATTTAGTGTTGTTTGAGGGAGGAACTAACTTGTGCCGTATATAATCCTTTAATTGATGACAGTTACGTAATAAGTGCAGAGTCAACGCTAATTTTTGTTCACGTACTCGAATTATAGTCAACGCCAAACAAAGTGGCGTGCACGTCATCACGATAAAAATTCCCCGACCTAATGCCTAGGTTTCTGTCACAAACAATTGCTCTATTGCAGTTTCATATTAATGTGATATATAAATTGTAAAATGGTCATTACTCTCTTATTATGGTTAATAGTCATATAAACATTGTTATTAAAATATCACATAAGTTGCTTTCTGATAAATTTAGACGCATTATGCGAAATAAAATGTTTTGCAAACGCTCCAATCACTTATCGACATGTAAACGCACTGAACCGATTTCGCAGCGTTGACACACTGTCACCTTGAAACTTATTTAAACTGGGAACTGACATTTGTATTAATTTTGACACTGAATCAATTTGTGGCATATCAAATCTTTATAAATCCTTTGGCCCCGCATACTGTAAATCAACAACTGTTTGTTTCAAAACAAAATTATTCATTTTACGAGTAGATAAAGGCAATTTTGGTATATAAAGATGCCCAAACAGTTAAATAGTCGGTGTAAGGAACTCGTGGCCTCGTTAATGCACTACTTTGAGCAAGAAAGGGACAACAACGGGCCTTTGTTGCCTTTAAATGCTGTTCAAGAGGTAGGTTACTAATAATTATATGTAATGTATATTAATAATAGTGTAATTTTATTTTATTTTTTGTAGCGTGTTGCTGCTGCTTTAAAAATTAGTTTAAGGACAGTTAGTCGTATTTCCGAGGGTGTGAAAAGTGATGCAAATTTAGAATCGCCCAAGAAAAAGCGGAGTTATATTAAACGTGTAACCAACACAGCGACATTGGATACAAGTGCCATTCGAGAAGTGATCTATAATATGTATCACAAAAGTAAGATCTTATTATAATAACTTATCAGAAATTTGCATTAATTTGTTAACTAAATTATAATGTCATATTACACATGGTTTCAGAAGAACAAGTTACGATACAAACTTTATGGTCTCGATTAAGAGATAGGGCATTATTTGATGGTAGTGCCACGTCTTTAAGGCGGTTGCTTAGAGATCTTGGATTTAAGTGGCTTAAGGACAATCCGCGACGAGGGCTCATGGAACTACCAAGTATAGCTTTGAAAAGGGTGGAATTTCTAAGGCAATACAATCAAGCCAAGGTTGCGGCCTTATACCAGTTTGTCTTCCTCGATGAAACTTGGATATTTCAAAATGGGACCATAGGTCGCTCTTGGCAAAATGGAAACCAAAAAAGCGTGAAAGCTATTAAAACAGATGGTAAAAGGTATGTACTTTTACACAATTTGCACTATAAAATTTAAAACTAATATATTTTAGATACATTATATTACATGCTGGAAATGAAAATGGGTTTATTGAGGGTAGTGAAGCGATATTTTCTTCGAAAACAAAATTGAGCGATTACCATGGAGAGATGAACCAGGACAATTTTTTGAAATGGTGTCAACATCAGTTATTAGAAAAATTGGAGAGTCCATCTATGATTATACTGGATAACCCCCCTTATCACAGCATGATATTGAACAAAGTGACCAACAATGCATGGACAAAAAAAAAATATCCAAGACTGGTTGACAAATCAAAACATACCATTTTTAAACACAATGTTTAAAACAGAGCTATTGAGTATTGTTGCTCGGTACATAATGCTTCTTAATTATATATATTTTGGTCGACAGTTTATATTTCTTTTGTTTATTCCTATTCTTAAAATAACTGCTTTTTTAGAAACAAACCACCTAAAATATACGTGATTGATGAATTGGCGGAACAACATGGGCACAAAGTTCTTCGTCTGCCTCCTTACCATTGTATATTTAATATTTAATTTGGGGCATAACAAAAGGTTACTATAACAGACATATTGGTAGAGATGGTAACAGTGAAAAAGACTGTTTGGATATGTGGAACGAGGCTCTACAAACGGTTACCCCAGACATGTGGAAAAATAGTGTTCGATATACTGAGCAAGAAATTTTTAAATGGTATGAAAGAGAACGAATTTTTGATCGACCAGACATCGAACCTTTAATAATCAACTTTGAGAGTGATGAAGATTCAGATTCAGACAGCGCTGAAGAAAGAAACTCCGACTAACTTTATTGTACAGAAAAAGCTTATACCAGTAGCTTACCTAATTTTAGAATGCATTTTTCTGTATGAATTGTGTAAAATAAATACCATGCATAAAATTTGGAGGACCCCATTTGGATTTTTATTCAGTACCTTTAAGCTATCAATTAAATATGGTAGTTTCATAGTGTCATCTGATCAATAATTGTCATACTTAATGATTATGCAAGTACAGATCTATAATTTTATTATACTATTATTTTTGTTCTCATTTGAGGTTAATATTGCTTATAAACCTAGATATGTAAATAATAAATTTTATTATTTTACAAAAAGTTTGGCAACAATGTAAATTTTTCAACACACCCACCTTGATGACGTGCACGCCACTTTGTTTGGCGTTGACTATATGTCAGTATGATTCACATTTCTTTTCAAGTACCTTAATTTGGTTTTAATCCCAGTGAAGAACAAGTTAAAAATTGTTATCAAAGCATCCAGCTGTCAAGACCTGACAGGTACCGAATCCCTGAATGATTATGGTTCATCACACACATAGCGAATATACACTACCGATCAAAGGTATTTGAACATTATTAAAAATTATAACAAACAAAAAAGTATTTATTTTTCTTTATTTATTGATCTCATTGAAAATACGAGAAAAAAATGGTTAAGGAATTTCAAGAAGACATTGAAAAATAACAAAACAACACCTCTACACAGTCTACCAAGTAAATACCATCATTTACGTATGTATTTTGATCCGTTATTTAAGCTAATAAGCTAATGTGTAATAACACGTCTGGTTTTTCACATTTTTTTGCAAAAAACAAAGTTTTTTTACAGTTTCACATCTATTTTCCTTAGTACTATACAGTGTAAGTTATATTCTTAAAATTTAGAGTATCCTTTTGTATAAAAAGCAAAAAAAGACAGCATATAAAACAGTATTCTATTCTAGAGTATTACCACCAAATATGCAACTTCGCAGTTCCAAAACATAGCAAGCAGTTCCTTAGAGAAAAATTGATGTTTTCGTAAAAGTTACATCCTAATCTTTCATTTTAAAGTAAGAAATGAAGTATTTGCTATTTGCGCTAAAGTATAGCCTTACCAAAAATATACTAAGTGACATATAAATCCGAACACCCAGTTTAAATGGTTTTATTTTAATAAAATTTTGTATAAGTACTTAATGAAGCATAATAAGTAGATGATAAAAATTTCAAAATGATTGCACTGCTTTAAAGCCCTTTGATCTTTAATAATGTGTGGATGCACCCTGATGTGCTACGCATTCTCCAACGCGCCTAGGCATGCTTCTGATCAGGTGGTCAATGTCCTCCTGTGGTATCCCATTCTAGGCAACCACCAACTCCTCTCGAAGTGCTTCTAGAGTCTGAGGAGGACGTTGCAAATTGAACAATCTCCTACCCATCATATCCCACACGTGCTCAATTGGGGATAAGTCGGGAGATCTTGGTGGCCATGGTAACAATGTGACATCATTATGTTGAAAGAAGTCTATGACGTCTATGAAGTCTTGTGACTCTTGCAACATGTGGTCGGGCATTATCTTGTTGGAAAGTTGGATCTGTCAGGGTGTCAAGATAGGGTAAATATGGGGTTCTAGAACTTCGTGGATATAACGCTGCGCTATAGCACCCCAAACCATAACTCCAACAGTGTGATGAACATGTCTTTCAACAAAAAACTGTGGATTCCTCCTTTCACCACGTCGCCTTCTAACCCTGGCACGACCATCGTGCATGCCTGAACAAAATCGAGACTCATCACTAAAGACAATACTGTTCCATTCCTGATCCCAGAGTGACCGTTGTCTGCACCACTCAAGGCGATTACGTCGGTGTTCTCGAGTTAAAGGGAGGACCCTGTGTGGCCGGTATGAAAACAAGCCAAAACTTCTCATTCATCGGTAAACACTTCGCATGCCAATAGGTCTTCCGTGTTCTGCAAACCATTCATTTGCAATGGACCTGGTAGTGGAGAAACGGTCCCTTAAGGCCAATAATCTTAGGCGGCGATCTTCACGGTCTGTTGTTCTACGGCGGCGTCGAGTGCACCTTGCTCTTTGCGTACGGCCTTCTCGAAGCCAAGCCTTTTTTTCACCTAACCACAGTGTCTACACTTCTTTGCACTCTAACTGCAGTTGCCCGAAAAGAAAGTCCAGCTTTCCGAAGTCCCACTATACGGCCCCTATCAAACTCACTAAGTTGACGAAATCATACAGGTCTCCGTACTCTAGGCATCGTAACCGATCGTAAAGGATGTCAAGAACCAAAATCCGCCAACGTTGATTATTTACTGCGGCTGAAATATTCATTTTTAGAGCGTTAGTGAATTAAAAAAAAGCAGTATAAAAACCGGAATGTCCAACTGATAAGGCTGAACATTTTTTCACTTGTTATTTACAGTAAGATAAATACATTCACAACTTTTATTAAAATAAAACCATTTAAACTGGGTGTTCGGATTTATATGTCACTTAGTATATGATTATTTTGATTATAAGTAGTTGTAAGTTGTCAAGAATTAGCAGAATGGTAGTGTATCTTGATAGATTGACGAGACTACTAAAAAGGTTGTTCTTATGCCTATGTTAACTGAAAGCCAGCTAGTTTGTCGACTGACAAATGCCTAGGACGAAAAAAATCGCTCAAAAGCCTTTCCCGGGAGCGATATACGAACACGTGGCGAAGAGCAGTCACAGGCGGCCATGGCCGACGGTGTATGCAGTTTAATCAGTCAAACAGCTGCGAATCAAGCAGCGCCAACTCGATGTCGGCCAATGTTTTGCTGCCATCGCTGTGCCTGACGTATTTCCAGGACGATATTTCAGGCAGGGCAACACGAAGTTTCGGTTCGCGGGGGAGATAGTTAAAATTATAGGTCGGATGCTGTATGCGGTAAATGGTTGTAAATTGTTGCATTTGCTATCATTGAAGGATCTTCTATTATCCAGAAACTAATCTCAGTGTTAGACATAATAAGTCAATAAAAATATGATATATTTGCCCTGCAACGAAGACATAAGTATAGAGTCTATCTAAACGACGCCATTTTTTCATGTACTTCTGCAACAGTGCACTATTACTGCAAAGTCGAAGTAAAAATGTCGATCGGGAAAGCTGTACAGGTTCAAACACAATGAACCTGAATGTCCGCAGTATTTCCAAAAGCACTCTCGTCCATTTCTGCTCCAACTAACTCACTTTATTTGTCCCTCGTCAGCCCTGAGCACGTCCCATCCATCGGTTAGAACGATTCATCTTGCTTGACGGAGCTCTGGCCGCCGTCACCGCAGACTGAATCTGAACTGAATGCTAATATGCCGCACAATGAAGTCGACTGGAGGTCCATGTACTTTTTGCGGTGCTAGACAGCGTGATGTTTCGAAAAGGTTTGGTTCGTCCAAAGATCAAACATGCAGATCTATACAGGGTGACTTTGAAGTTGAGTCATTAATTTTCAGATAATGATTGTAGAAGGAAGATAAACCAAAATATGTGTGTAAAAATAAAAAAAAATGTTTACCTTGTTTTATAAAGTATCCTCCCGACAAGTATTTCAGTGCGGACCTGTATTTGATCGTGAGGTCTTGGAGCACCGGCATGCAGTCCCCTGTGAGGTCTTAAGTCACCTGATTCACGAGCCCGTTGTACTACATTAACAAAGGCACGAGGGGTTGGTTGCACTCGATTGGGAAACCGATCTGCATAAACATGTGCCATTTTTTATTTCGTTTGAGCCACGCAACAGACACCACTATTCAAACGCGTTACCGACTGACACTGACTGTATACAACTGACTAAAATAATTGTAAAAACATCGTTCCAAATTCTTTCGCTTTTTTGTTTCCGATGCGATGAACCAAACACGAGCACATAATATTATTATTGAGACAGGGCGGTACTCAAACTTCCAAAGGGCTATAACTTTGTTACTTTAATTTTACCAGAAAAATGGTAAAGGAAAAAAACATTTCTTTTGATCAGATCTACTCACTGTTAAAATAGATGACTCAACATCGAAGTCACCCTGTATATTGAGGAAGAAAAAAAACACAGGAAAATCTATATTATGCTTGAAACCAGGACTGCCTTTCATCAGCTCGTCTGCCCAGTCACAGAACTGTCAAAAACTGCACAAAATATCCTCATGTTCGCAAAATACTATTCGCTGTTTCACAATCAAAATAACTACAGCCCTAATGTTGTGACCCTATCTGATTATTTATATTTAATAAATTATATATTGTCCTGGTAGTCACAATTATTTTATCGCCGAGACATCGTTGACCTTTTCACAGCTGTTCTAATATTTTGTCACGTGGGCCGCGGGACGGAGCGCTTTATACAGGATTGCTCAAAAGTCCCGGAATGACTCTGTATTTTCTCGGGCAAGGTATTTTTGCAAAATATCAAGGTCATGTCTTTAGTAACTTTGAGCAAAAGATGACCTCGAAATTGACCTTGACCATCACCTTCAAGGCTAATTTGAGGTCAACTTCATTTTTTCAAATAGAAACCCCTATTTTTGATGCCGGCAATCGAAATAACAAAAAAATTACTTTCAAACACAATTACAGATCACAACTAAAGGTCCAATGCCGCTAGTAAAACATTCACAAATAATCTCACATGGTTAGTGATGAAAATAACGATCAAGGTTAGGTCTGTAATCAATTTACTAAATAACTTACCTTAATAGTTATTATCATCACTAATCCTGTAAGATTCATAGTGGTTTTTCTAGCAGCACAGAATGAACCTCCACTTGACCTTTAGTGGTCACTCTGACCTTGGACTTTAATCGTATTTCAATTTAGAATGTCCCAATAATTGATTGTCGGCATAAAAAATAGGGATTTCGATTAAAAAAATAAATTTAACCTTGAAATGACCTTGAATGTGAGGATCAAGGTGAAATTCAAGATCACTCGTCAAGATTTACTAAACAACTGACCTTGATAGTTATTATCATCACTGATCCTGTAAGATTCATAATCGTTTTTCTAGCAGCACAGTTTTAACCTCCACTTGACATTTAGTGGTCACCGTGACCTTGGACTTTAATCGTATTTGAATTTAGAATTTCCCGCTTATCGATTGTCGGCATAAAAAATAGGAATTTCGATTAAAAAAATAAAGTTGACCTTGAAATGACCTTGAATGTGAGGATCACGGTGAAATCCAAGATCACTCGTCAAGATTTACTAAACAACTGACCTTGATGATTATTATCATCACTAATCCTGAAAGATTCATAGAGGTTTTTCTAGCAGCACAGATTGAACCTCCACTTGACCTTTAGTGGTCGCCCTGACCTTGGACTTTAATCGTATTTGAATTTAGAATTTCCCGATTATCGATTGTCGGCATAAAAAATAGGGATTTCGATTAAAAAATAAAGCTGACCTTGAAGTGACCTTGAATGTGAGGATTAAGGTGAAATTCAAGATCACTCGCCAACATTTACTAAACAACTGACCTTGATAGTTATTATCCTCACTAATTCAGTGAGATTCATAGTGATTTTTCTAGCAGCACAGATTGAACCTCCACTTGACCTTTAGTGGTCACCCTGACCTTGGACTTTAATCGTATTTGAATTTAGAATTTCCCGATTATCGATTGTCGGCATAAAAAATAGGGACTTCGATAAAAAAATAAAGTCAACCTTGAAATGACCTTGAATGTGAGAATCGCGGTGAAATCCAAGATCACTCGTCAAGATTTACTAAACAACTGACCTTGATAGTTATTATCATCACTAATCCTGTAAGATTCATAGTCGTTTTTCTAGCAGTACAGATTGAACCTCCACTTGCCTTTAGTGGTCACCCTGACCTTGGACTTTAATCGTATATGAATTTAGAAGTTCCCGATTATCGATTGTCGGCATAAAAAATAGGGATTTCGGTTAAAAAAATAAAGTTGACCTTGAAATGACCTTGAATATGAGAATCAAGGTGAAATTCAAGATCACTCGTCAAGATTTACTAAACAACTGACCTTGATCATTATTATCATCACTAATCCTGTAAGATTCATAGTGGTTTTTCTAGCAGCACAGATTGAACCTCCACTTGACTTTTAGTGGTCACCCTGACCTTGGACTTTAACCGTATTTGAATTTAGAAATTTCCGCTTTTCGATTGTCGGCAGAAAAAATAGGGATTTCGATTAAAAAAATAAAGGTAACCTTGAAATGACCTTGAATGTGAGGATCAAGGTGAAATTCAAGATCACTCGTCAAGATTTACTAAACAACTGACCTTGATAGTTATTATCATCACTAATCCTGTAAGATTCATAGTGGTTTTTCTAGCAGCACAGAATGAACCTCCACTTGACCTTTAGTGGTCACCCTGACCTTGGACTTTAATCGTATCTGAATTTAAAATTTCCCGCTTATCGATTGTCGGCATAAAAAATAGGGATTTTGATTAAAAAAATAAAGTTAACCTTGAAATGACCTTGAATGTGAGGACCAATGTGAAATTCAAGATCACTCGTCAAGATTTACTAAACAACTGACCTTGATAGTTATTATCATCACTAATACTGTAAGACCATAGTGGTTTTTCTAGCAGCCCAGAATGCACCTCCACTTGACCTTTAGTGGTCACCCTGACCTTGGACTTTTATCGTATTTGAATTTAGAATTACCCGATTATCGATTGTCGGCATAAAAAATAGGGATTTCGATTAAAAAAATAAAGTTGACCTTGAAGTGACCTTGAATGTGAGGATTAAGGTGAAATTCAAGATCACTCGTCAAGATTTACTAAACAACTGACCTTGATTATCATTATCATCACTAATCCTGTAAGATTCATAGTGGTTTTTCTAGCAGCACATATTGAACCTCCACTTGACCTTTAGTGGTCACCCTGACCTTGGACTTTAATCGTATTTGAATTTAGAATTTCCCGCTTATCGATTGTCGGCATAAAAAATAGGGATTTCGATTAAAAAAATAAAGTTAACCTTGAAATGACCTTGAACGTGAGGATCAACGTGAAATTCAAGATCACTCGTCAAGATTTACTAAACAACTGACCTTGATAGCTATTATCATCACTAATCCTGTAAGATTCATAGTGGTTTTTCTAGCAGCACAGAATGAACCTCCACTTGACCTTTAGTAGTCACTCTGACCTTGGACTTTAATCGTATTTGAAATTAAAATTTCCCGCTTATCGATTGTCGGCATAAAAAATAGGAACTTCGATTAAAAAATAAAGTTGACCTTGAAATGACCTTGAATGTGAGGATCAAGGTGAAATTCAAGATCACTCGTCAAGATTTACTAAACAACTGACCTTGATAGTTATTATCATCACTAATCCTGTAAGATTCATAGTCGTTTTTCTAGCAGCACAGATTGAACCTCCACTTGACCTTTAGTGGTCACCCTGACTTTGGACATTAATCGTATATGAATTTAGAAGTTCCCGCTTATCGATTGTCGGCATAAAAAATAGGGATTTCGATTAAAAAAATTAAGTTAACCTTGAAATGACCTTGAATGTGAGGATCGCGGTGAAATCCAAGATCACTCGTCAAGATTTACTAAACAACTGACCTTGATAGTTATTATCATCACTAATCCTGTAAGATTCATAGTCGTTTTTCTAGCAGCACAGATTGAACCTCCACTTGCCTTTAGTGGTCACCCTGACCTTGGACTTTAATCGTATATGAATTTAGAAGTTCCCGCTTATCGATTGTCGGCATAAAAAATAGGGATTTCGATTAAAAAAATAAAGTTAACCTTGAAATGACCTTGAATGTGAGGATCAAGGTGAAATTCAAGATCACTCGTCAAGATTTACTAAACAACTGACCTTGATAGTTATTATCATCACTAATCCTGTAAGATTCATAGTCGTTTTTCTAGCAGCACAGATTGAACCTCCACTTGCCTTTAGTGGTCACCCTGACCTTGGACTTTAATCGTATATGAATTTAGAAGTTCCCGCGTATCGATTGTCGGCATAAAAAATAGGGATTTCGATTAAAAAAGTAAAGTTAACCTTGAAATGACCTTGAACGTGAGGATCAACGTGAAATTCAAGATCTCTCGTCAAGATTTACTAAACAACTGACCTTGATAGCTATTATCATCACTAATCCTGTAAGATTCATAGTGGTTTTTCTAGCAGCACAGAATGAACCTCCACTTGACCTTTAGTAGTCACCCTGTCCTTGGACTTTAATCGTATTTGAATTTAAAATTTCCCGCTTATCGATTGTCGGCATAAAAAATAGGAACTTCGATTAAAAAATAAAGTTGACCTTGAAATGACCTTGAATGTGAGGATCAAGGTGAAATTCAAGATCACTCGTCAAGATTTACTAAACAACTGACCTTGATAGTTATTATCATCACTAATCCTGTAAGATTCATAATCGTTTTTCTAGCAGCACAGATTTAACCTCCACTTGACCTTTAGTGATCACCGTGACCTTGCACTTTAATCGTATATGAATTTAGAATTTCCCGATTATCGATTGTCGGCATAAAAAATGGGGATTTCGATTAGAAAAATAAAGTTAACCTTGAAATGACCTTGAATGTGAGGATCAAGGTGAAATTCAAGATCACTCGTCAAGATTTACTAAACAACTGACCTTGATAGTTATTATCATCACTAATCCTGTAAGATTCATAGTGGTTTTTCTAACAGCACAGAATGAACTTCCACTTGACCTTTAGTGGTCACTCTGACCTTGGACTTTAATCGTATTTGAATTTAGAATTTCCCGGTTATCGATTGTCGGCATAAAAAATAGGGATTTCAATTAAAAAAATAAAGTTAACCTTGAAATGACCTTGAACGTGAGGATCAACGTGAAATTCAAGATCACTCGTCAAGATTTACTAAACAACTGACCTTGATAGCTATTATCATCACTAATCCTGTAAGATTCATAGTGGTTTTTCTAGCAGCACAGAATGAACCTCCACTTGACCTTTAGTAGTCACTCTGACCTTGGACTTTAATCGTATTTGAAATTAAAATTTCCCGCTTATCGATTGTCGGCATAAAAAATAGGAACTTCGATTAAAAAATAAAGTTGACCTTGAAATGACCTTGAATGTGAGGATCAAGGTGAAATTCAAGATCACTCGTCAAGATTTACTAAACAACTGACCTTGATAGTTATTATCATCACTAATCCTGTAAGATTCATAGTCGTTTTTCTAGCAGCACAGATTGAACCTCCACTTGACCTTTAGTGGTCACCCTGACTTTGGACATTAATCGTATATGAATTTAGAAGTTCCCGCTTATCGATTGTCGGCATAAAAAATAGGGATTTCGATTAAAAAAATTAAGTTAACCTTGAAATGACCTTGAATGTGAGGATCGCGGTGAAATCCAAGATCACTCGTCAAGATTTACTAAACAACTGACCTTGATAGTTCTTATCATCACTAATCCTGTAAGATTCATAGTCGTTTTTCTAGCAGCACAGATTGAACCTCCAGTTGACCTTTAGTGGTCACCGTGACCTTGGACTTTAATCGTATTTGAATTTAGAATTTCCCGATTATCGATTGTCGGCATAAAAAATAGGGATTTCGATTAAAAAAATAAATTTAACCTTGAAATGACCTTGAATGTGAGGATCAAGGTGAAATTCAAGATCACTTGTCAAGATTTACTAAACAACTGACCTTGATAGTTATAATCATCACTAATCCTGTAAGATTCATAGTGGTTTTTCTAGCAGCACAGAATGAACTTCCACTTGACCTTTAGTGGTCACTCTGACCTTGGACTTTAATCGAATTTGAATTTAGAGTTTCCCGCTTATCGATTGTCGGCATAAAAGATAGGGATTTCGATTAAAAAAATAAAGTTCACCTTGAAATGACCTTGAATGTGAGGATCAAGGTGAAATCCAAGATCACTCGTCAAGATTGACTAAACAACTGACCTTGATAGTTATTATCATCACTAATCCTGTAAGATTCATAGTGGTTTTTCTAGCACAACAGAATGAACCTCCACTTGACCTTTAGTGGTCACCCTGACCTTGGACTTTAATCGTATTTGAATTTAGAATTTCCCGATTACCGATTGTCGGCATAAAAAATAGGGATTTCGATTAAAAAAATAAAGTTAACCTTGAAATGACCTTGAATGTGAGGACCAATGTGAAATCCAAGATCACTCGTCAAGATTGACTAAACAACTAATCTTGATAGTTATTATCATCACTAATCCTGTAAGATTCATAGTGGTTTTTCTAGCACAACAGACTGAACCTCCACTTGACCTTTAGTGGTCACCCTGACCTTGGACTTTAATCGTATTTGAATTTAGAATTTCCCGATTACCGATTGTCGGCATAAAAAATAGGGATTTCGATTAAAAAATAAAGTTAACCTTGAAATGACCTTGAATGTGAGGATCAAGGTGAAATTCAAGATCAATCTTCAAGATTTACTAAACTGACCTTGATAGTTATTATCATCACTAATCCTATAAGATTCATAGTTGTTTTTCTAGCAGCACACATTTAACCTCCATTTGACTTTTAGTGGTCACCCTGACTTTGGACTTTAATCGTATTTGAATTTAAAATTTCCCGCTTATCGATTGTCGGCATAAAAAATAGGGATTTCGATTAAAAAAATAAATTCGACCTTGAAATGGCCTTGAGGGTGAGGATCAAGGTCAAATCTAAGTCTGAAGTGGTATATAGAAGGCGCTTAGAATTACTAGGAATAGCTTGAAAAAAATGCTCATGCCCTTATGAACTTCAACCCCCATTCCTAACCTTTTACCATCAAAATAATTTTCAAAAGATATCATTGTCTTAGATAGGTAGACGGATATTTGTTTCCAACAGGCGCATACGCACCCTATAACAGAAGATGCTTAAGATCAATCTAACTCAAAAAAACTACTAATGATATATAAAAATAAACAATTGAATAGTTGAATAACCAACCAAAAAAATCTTCTGAAACGTCAAAAAACGATGTTTGGGCAATTTTTTTCATTTTTGTCCTCTTTCACCGCCGTCACTGGACCGATTATCGAATACAACAATGGTTTTTCGTTCTTAGTATAGTAATAACCTTGTGTGATCAAAATCCAGACGGTGCTTACAAAGTTATAGACAGATTGACAGACAGAACAACGTAAATGAGTGACAACATCAAAAAAACATAATATTATCTCATATTCAAAATTTTTAGCAATTACAATACTTTCTCGCCAGTAGGTGTGGCAAGTAAAATGACTGTGTACTATTTATGCTCGAGCAACATCCGGTTTTCGAGTCTCATCAAATATTATGATCTGTGTCAAGAGTCACTGCTATAAAGATAGATAACAACGTATCTATTCTCGCTGAAATGAATCGGTACAATAAAAATAGCGACATCAATCTACGTCAACATATCCAACATTTAAGCGTCAATCCGACGATGTGTCAACGATAGACAGCTTACAAACTAGTTACGAAATAACTTCCAACATATCATGAAAAGACAGTTGGGATTGACGCGTTTATTTTAGTTTTTTTTATAAACAGTTAATGATAAAGGCATTCACATTGGTTTCATGCGTCTATAATACGAGGGATGTCTTTTAAGTTTTGCGTATAGAAACATAACGTCAGTACTGAATCTTAACCTCACCCTTTAGTAAACTTAAATTCAAAGTTTCACAACGATACGTGCGGTGTTCTCACTACAGTGTTACCAAGTCTTTAGAAAAATGGAACTCAACCGAGAACATGTTCGCGCCATAATTTATTATAACTTTCAGAGAAAATTGCACCAAAAACGGCAAAAACGTCGATGTTGTGCGCAAACTGATCATTGAAGATAGACGTGTGACATATCGA
Source organism: Acanthoscelides obtectus (assembly GCA_963669975.1). Taxonomy (NCBI): domain Eukaryota; kingdom Metazoa; phylum Arthropoda; class Insecta; order Coleoptera; family Chrysomelidae; genus Acanthoscelides; species Acanthoscelides obtectus. The sequence goes on from CAVLJG010000005.1 coordinate 307,722, forward strand.
GAGATTGAGGCGTCCTTGAAGATCTCAAAGACTTCAATTCAAAAAATTTTACATAAAGAATTAGGAGTAAGAAAATTAGTTTCTTCACCTGAAGGGTAGAAAGCAGCCAGGGTTAATTGGTGTCAAAAAACGCTTGACCGTATCAATTCCGGAAACTCCAAAAATGTGTACATGATTGTTAGTGGTGACGAATCGTGGATTTACTGTCATGAACCAGAAAATAAACGACAGTCGGCTGTTTGGGTGTTCCAAGGTGAAGAAAAGTCAACAAAAGTCATCCGTTCTCGAAGTGTTTCGGAAAAGATGGTCGCGACATTTGCGTCAAAAGCGGGTGATATTGCGACAATTCCTCTTAATGAGCAAAGAACTGTTACTGCGGATTGGTATTTAACGGAACAAAACGTGGAATTATTGGACCATCCTCCATATAGTCCCGATCCTATCGATTTCTTTACTTTCCCGAAAATTAAAAACAGTCTGCGTGGTCAAAGGTTTCAGTCACCAGAAAAAGCAATTGACGCATTCAAAAATGCCGTTTCGGATCTGCCAGCAAACGAGTGAAATAAGTGCTTCGAAAATTGGTTCGAGCGCATGCAGATGTGTATTAATCTTCGTGGAGAATACTTCGAAAGACAATAAAGTCATTTAAAACTACCCAAAGTGTTGTTTTATTTCCATATGCAAAACTTAAAAGACATCCCTCGTAATAATTATTATTATTAACTTCACAGAACCATCACTTTTCTAGATTTAAGTTTGCAGTTATGTCTCCTGATGCTCATTTCAGAAACTTGAAAATATTTTGTAGGTTTTGGACATTTTAGTCAGAACTTTTTTTGCAGCAAACCTTTACGATGGATATGTTTCCAGATGCAGTACCACGCCGTCTTAGTTGGCCACCCTGTACATGGACCATTAATGTTGCAACTGTGCATAGAATTGAAACACAATCACTCAACTTGATGCTTAAGCTTACTACTAGATTGTGTATGTCTGGCGTTGCTGAAGAAAATATCCATTCTTTCAATTGTTTTTTGGAATTATCCCCAAAGCGAAGGGTAACACAATTTTTTTAAATTGTTCTTACAAATTCACCGTTACGCAAAGTTCATCCTTTTGGGAATACCTCAAAGTTTGGAAGGTATCTATTTGAGGTCGTATAATAGATTAATTTTATCGTCAGTAGTCTTATCTAAATGAATGTGTACTTTATCTGAAGTCACTTGAAATAGCATAAAAACCTTTGGTCGGCGCGTCCTTTGTAATTTCAAGACGTATCATAGGCGTGCGGTCATTTATTTAGAACGATAATAATAATGTTTTCATATCACAATAAATGGATTTTACTATCTTCTTATTTTTTTGATTTGGGATAAAAAATACTTATATTGGGAGTTTAATTTGTGTTGACTGAAAGTTAAGAAATGAAAAAATTACAGAATTCCAACGTTTGACATAGGCAAATATTTACAAAGCAGGTAGGTATATAAAAAGGTATATAAAGACTTACATTATAGGTATTTATATATCATCCTCGCCTTCGGAGCTGTCGCTAGAGTCATCTTGTAGAGGAATTACAACGGGATTTACAGGAGGCAAAACACAATATTCATTTTCTTTTTCAATAATATGCCTAGAACACTGCTTCCATAGGTCTGTGGTAGCAATATGAGATACTGCATCTCTTACTGTGGCCAATAGCATTTCACTTAATTGAGGGGTCTGATTATGTTTTCTTGCTTTTTTTTTAAAGCATCCCAGACCAACTCAATCGGGTTAAAAATGCAGTATTAGGGAGGTAGACGTAATACTTCATGGCCATTTTGCTGAAGCAGATTGTCAACAACATACTCTTTTTCAAATTTTTTTGTTTTAATAAGATCCAATAATATGGCTTTGGTTGATTATTGTGGTATTTCCATTCCTTTATCCTTCATAAAATCAATAATGTCTTGTTTTTTTGTGCCTGTATTCGGAATTTTGTTTTTCTGTCGGGAATGGTATGGCGCATTGTACATAATAATCACTGAATTTGGGGAAATGTTTGGTATTAACTGCTGCTCTATCCACTTTTCAAATAAGTCGGAGGTCATGTCCTCATGATAGTCGGCACATGATTCTTTGATATTTTTGGCAGATAACAGCAAGGCATTACGTATAAATCCATTTTCACTGCCAGCATGGAGAATAATGATTCGTTTTCCACGGTTGCATGGTGCATTTAAAATGCACTTGTTGCTGTCGTCAACCCAGCCGTACTGCACAACATCATGGGTATCATACCACGTTTCATCCAAGTAAATCAGATTTCTTTTCTGCTCTCTATAGAGTTTAACTTTGTGCAAAAATTCTTGGCGCAATTCAACGATTCGAGACGACTCCATAATCACAATTCTTTTATCTAATTTTTTGTATTGAAAACCACACAGTTTTACAATACAGTACAGTGAGTGTAAGCATTTGTAATTATAAAAATCTTCAGGATAATCTTTTAATTTATCCCGTATCATTTCCAACGTGGGCACCAAATTTTCTTTATAAAATCCGTATATTATACGACGAATATCTTCCTGAAAACCCACGTCTATTCTTTTTAATTTTTGCCCTATGCGCTTTCTGTGGAAGGAATGGTTGACTACATCTCCCCTTTTTATAACCCGATAAATCGTAGACCGACTGATTTTTGTCAGGATACAAATTCTGTTTAAAATTTGATTTTGCGAGGAATCTGGATTATCGTTTTTCAGACAATCATACATATTTAGGATTACTCTTTGGGTCTGTTCCTCTAAATCTTTATGAAAGAATTCTGCCTGCACAGGTTCATCAACCATCTCCTCGTGGCTTGGAGCATTTTCCCAAGGTCTCCAAAGAGCCATATTTAGGACACACAAGAACAATCAACACAACAATTAAATCAACAAGTAAACTGAGTATTCAAAAGTCAAAAACACACAAACTAATAAAATCTATGAAAAAACACGTACAGACTAAAGAAAACACGTTTATTCACCGCTACACGGCACTGGCTAAACTGTTTCAATTTTCAGTAGCCACCTGCACTTGTTCGGAGCTCTGAAATACACGCTTTCTCATTGGCTATGTCCACGCATAGGCGTGCTTTACTCCACGTGGACCGGTGAAACTGCCTTTGATCTTATACGGGGGATATTTGCTGCGAAATTTGGCGATTTTTGCAGCAACATAGTGTGTTAAATATAGATATGTAAAACGCACCCGGTATTTCACAGTGTTTCAAGTGACTTCAGATAAAGTATATATATGTGCCTCTATCGAGCTGTACCAACAGAAACGTGTCGTTAGTTTATTGTACTCAGTAACTCAAGTGTAAGCATACCCAATATTTTAGACTATTTTCTTCAAAGGTCCTTTTAGTTCATTCCCCATTTCACAATCTTATTAATTTTATAATCTAATCTAAAACGTTTTTCAATTGGATAATAAACAAATAAATGGCATTAAGTTTTTCTAAGTTAAGCCAAAATTTGTAGTCAGTAACACACACACATTTTTAGAGGCGTCATTCAGAATTTGAATGAACATTATCCAAATCGCTGGATCGGTCGAAATGCTCCTGATCCTCGAAAATGGCCAGCAAGATCTCCTGACCTCAATCCGGTGGATTTCTCGTATTGGGGAGAACTTAAAGTGATGGTTTATGGGGCTGGTCCAATAACAACTGAAGCACTACTTCGCGAATCAAAATTTAATGCGGCTGAAATAATAAATGTACAATTTCGAGGACCTAAAGTAAGAGACACTGGGTTCCTCGTAATGAAGCTTGTGAGGACGACATTGTGAACACCTTCTTTAAATACAAAAAAAAGTGCAGTATGGGTTTTAAAAAGAAAAACAATGTATGTATCAAAATTGTGTTCCCTATTTATAAGTGGATTTTTTTTGATACGTTCAATAAACTTTCCTAGTTCTGTCAACCCTATTTCTCGCCAAGGAAGGACAACCCCCCTGCGTTACGTCACCAGGTAAGTGGCTTTTAAATTAACCTGACATTGAATGCCTCGTAATCAAAGTGAAAATGTACAACGTAATACTCCGTACGCGTGAAAGGTGGGATTGTCTTTTCCTCATGTTTATCCAATACAAGTCGATGGCAGTTTGATGCTTCGTAAAGTAAATCAGTAGCGCCAGGGACCTGATCATCTGTGTCAAGTGCATTTATGTATTTCCATTTTATTTGATAGTGTCTAAAGAGGTACAGTTATAATCAGTCTAAACACGAATACGCATTTAGTTTAGATAACTATATTTGCAGCTTACGTAAAGAAATAAATTAGGTATTGATGTTTTGTATATAACATGCTTCTAAGTTGTAATTTCGTGAAAAAGTAGACAAGAATTGCAAATAACTGCAGACATTAACGATAGCGATTGACATTTTTTCTGATGTCACCACCTTGATTTCTCTGTAATTAAAGCAATTCCCAGCTGGTTCTATTTCTGTACATATCATTATCTCATTAATAAATTAGTTGGTTATTTTCTAGAAGGACGTCAGTTTCACGTCTTTCGCTTCCCGCGCCTACTGGCGAGGAAGGACGGTAATGGCGAAAACTATGTTTTTTGGATGAAAATCTGTCTGTCCGTTAATCTTATAACCGCCTATAACTTGAGAAGTACCGCTAAGATTTTCATGAAATTTTCATACGATGTTGTGGTTTTTGAAAAAAAATAAAAATCGTTCAAACTTCGTTTTTTGACGTTTCAGACGAAAAACGTTTGTAAGGCTTAAAAATTTGGGGTTAGGGGTTGCAGGAGGTGGGGCAGATTGTATCTCAACTTTTTGGCGTTAGTGTATCTACCCCAGTACGAGCCCTCTCCCACTTCAGTTGGCCCACTTCAAGATTTGTACCAAAATACAAAGCAACAATTGAAAGATTACCATTGGGTAACATCACCTTTATTTTCTCTCTTCAGCAAGCTATTGGAGAATAAGTCAGTATATATCAAAGTGATATTTATTGACGTATAAGATTTACGTAGAAATCTACTGCCTCTGACGCAATGATCAGTATATACGTATACTAAGTGACATATAAATCTGAACACCCAGTTTAAATGGTTTTGTTTTAATAAAAGTTGGTGAATGTATTTATCTTACTGTAAATAACAAGTGAAAAAATTTTCAGCCTTATCAGTTGGACATTCCGGTTTTTATACTGCTTTTTTTTAATTCACTAACGCTCTAAAAATCAATATTTCAGCCGCAGTAAAGAATCAACGTTGGCGGATCTTGACATCCTTTACGATCGGTTACGATGCCTAGAGTACGGAGACCTGTACGATTTCGTCAACTTAGTGAGTTTGATAGGGGCCGTATAGTGGGACTTCGGGAAGCTGGACTTTCTTTTCGGGCAATTGCAGTTAGAGTGCAAAGAAGTGTAGACACTGTGGTTAGGTGTTGTCAGGCATGGCTTCGAGAAGGCCGTACGCAAAGAGCAAGGGGCACTGGACGCCGCCGTAGAACAACAGACCGTGAAGATCGCCGCCTAAGATTATTGGCCTTAAGGGACCGTTTCTCCACTACCAGGTCCATTGCAAATGAATGCTTTGCAGAACACGGAAGACCTATTGGCATGCGAAGTGTTTACCGACGAATGAGAAGTCTTGGCTCGTTTTCATACCGGCCACACTGGGTCCTCCCTTTAACTCGAGAACACCGACGTAATTGCCTTGAGTGGTGCAGACAACGGTCACTCTGGGATCAGGAATGGAACAGTATTGGCTTTAGTGACGAGTCTCGATTTTGTTTAGGCATGCACGATGGTCGTGCCTGGGTTAGAAGGCGACGTGGTGAAAGGAGGAATCCACAGTTTTTTGTTGAAAGACATGTTCATCACACTGTTGGAGTTATGGTTTGAGGTGCTATAGCTTATCATCAGAGGTAACATGAATGCGCAGCGTTATATCCACGAAGTTCTAGAACCCCATCTTTTACCCTCTCTTGACACCCTGGTAGATCCAAATTTCCAACAAGATAATGCCCGACCACATGTTGCAAGAGTCACAATAGACTTCTTTCAATATAATGATGTCACATTGTTACCATAGCCACCAAGATCTCCCGACTTATCCCCAATTGAGCACGTGTGGGATATGATGGGTAGGAGATTGCTCAATTTGCAACGTCCTCCTCAGACTCTAGAAGCACTTCGAGAGGAGTTGGTGGTTGCCTGGAATGAGATACCACAGGAGGACATTGGCCACCTGTCAGAAGCATGCCTAGGCGCGTATCACATCAGGGTGCATCCACACATTATTAAAGGTCAAAGGGCTTTAAAGCAGTGCAATCATTTTGAAATTTTTATCATTTACTTATTATGCTTCATTAAGTACTTATACAAAATTCTATTAAAATAAAACCATTTAAACTGGGTGTTCGGATTTATATGTCACTTAGTATATATTACGAACCATAGTAACAATGATCGTGTGAGATTCGATTTACACAAAAAGTTGCCTATCGTGGATGAACAACCCTACCAGACGCCCCCCCCATCTAAGCGTTCTGCGAGTTCCCCTTTTTTCTTCAAATGCTTTAGGGTTTAATTGACATTTTTTTAACTGTAATTAAAGCAATTATATAGCAATCAGGCTCGTTGAAAGCGCAGCAAAGAATTGAAGACGTCGCCAGTCGGGAACGTACCTTTTTGCAATTAATTTTTCTATAAAATCAATAAGTGCAACTCGTGTGATTGCCTCTTCCCTTTTGGATTTGATGCCTCTCCCGATATTTTTCTGTCTCTGACCTCGTTACGGAACTAATTTGTCTCGTGTGTTTCTAATCTCAAACTGTTGAAAAACTTCCAATATCGAGATGGAAGAAATATGAAGTCTTAAGTAAAGCTGCATTGGAACCAGAATTGAAGAAGAAATTTTGATGAGTTTGAAGTGTTTTCTGAAATATTGTGGCTGCAAGGTCACTTCAAGGCAGTGCGAATGGATTATTCACTTTTTACACCGAAGTTGGAAAGAGGAGGTAATTTTATCAAGACCATAACAATTACCTTGAAGATCAAGTAAAAACATTGAAAACAAAACAGCAACAACATTTTATCAGCGTATACTTCCATGATAGCAAATATGTTTACAAGTTTTTATCAAAATTCGGTAAATAATTCTGGGTGTTGCATTTTATATGTCACTTAGTACATAACGAATTTTTTTCTAATCCTGAAGAGCTTCATATTGATTAATATTTCAATTTGTCCGTTTTTTTTATTGAGAATGATATTGTAAATTATCATACAATATTCTTTGTGTTGTTTGAAATTTGATGGCAGTGTGGATGACTGAGTTGTTGTTTCGCACATGCTTATAAAGTATTTTGTTTCGAAATTTTCAATATTTTCGACGATATTAAGCGGTGATCTTTTGTTCGATTTTGGTATAATTGGTAGGGGTTCGGAAATTGTCGTATGACGTCGACGCGGTTTTTCCGGTTTTTTTTCGGGTTCTCGAAACTTTCGGAATGAAAACGATACCGTTTCGGAAACTAGAAACTCGGCGCTTAAAGTTGAAAAATCGGTATATATCCAAATTAAGTGTCCACCATTAGTAACTTTGTTATTAGTGAAAATACAAAGTTGTTTGAATTAGCAAACTAGTAGCATTTTTAACGCTGGTAAAAATGAGAAATAAAAAAAACAATTGAGAGTCGTTATTTTGATTTTTTTCAGTAAAATAACATTTTTTAAATGGAAACCCCTGTATATTATATTTTTTTCTGTTAAAGCATCAAATTTTAAACAAAAAAGTTCAAAATAACGATAAATATTTTTAATTATTTGCAGTATTATAATATTAAGACGGCTATGAAAACAACATGGCGTTCGCGATTTGACAGCATTAAGATAAGCGACAAATTGTTGAACTGGACATACTCGCAACTAGAAGGCTTTGGAAAACAATGATAAAATCAAATAATGTCAAACATTAGTGTAAATACTTGTGTATAAGCTTTATTGTGTCATTAATTTATAGAAAAATGTTCTCCCATGAAGAAAAGTGTGATATGTTAGAATGCTATTTAGTATGCAGAAAATCCTCCTTGAGAGCAAGAGAATACTACAGTGAATTATATCCCGCTCGCATTCAACCGTATGAACGATATTTTCTGAGACTTTATCGAAAATTTAGGGGCAACGAAAATGTTTTTGCTAAAACAAGGGCAAAAAAAGAATTCATAATAAGCGAGGCCACGGAAATTGCAGTTATTGGATACTTTGAAGCTTATCGTGAGAATTCAATAGCAGATATTCTCAACGACTCTAATTTCAGTTATGGTACTGTTCAAAGGATTTTAAAAAAATACAAATTTATTCCGTATAAGTACCGACCAGTTCAAACGCTTTTGGCAGGGGATCCAGAGAGAAGACTTGTTTTTTGCCATTGGTATCTTAGCTTCTGTCGCCAAAATGTAAATAACTTTCGTTACCTTTTATGGACAGATGAATCAAATTTTTCAAATTCTGGAATGTTTAATAGAAAAAACCACCATTATTGGTCAAGAGAAAATCTTTTGTTAGTACATCCAAGAGGCCCACAAGTCCGTTTCAGTTTCAACGTTTGGTGCGGTATAATTGGTTCAAAACTTGTTGGCCCGTTCTTTTATGAGGGAACCCTAACTGGTGAAAGATATGTGGAATTTATGTCAGAAATTCTGACTAATTTCTTAGAGGAATTGGATCTTATAAGTAGACATCATCTGCATTTTCAGCAAGATGGCGCACCTGCCCACAACTCCAGAGGTACTTATCATTTTCTAAGTACTACTTTTAATGATTAGTGGATAGGAACAAATGGCCCAATACAGTGGCCTCCCAGATCACCAGATCTAAACCCACTTGATTACTTCTTGTGGGGTTACTTAAAGAACGAAATTTACAAGCGAAGGTACGATAACCTTAACGCGTTAAAGACTGCAGTTAGGGAAAAGATAACCCAGATAGATGGTAGGACCATACTTAAGACAGTTCGAGCAGTTGAAAAACGTGCCCAAAAATGTATTGAAGAACAAGGTGGTGTTTTCGAGCATCTTCTTTAAAAAAAATTGTTATTGTATTTTGTAAGATTATAAGTTGATGTTGAAAATAAAGTTTGTCGATACAATTTAATTGTTTCAGATTGGAGGCCATAACTTCAACAATTTGTAACCTAGGAGAAAAGTTATTGTGAGCTTTTTTGTTTAAAATTTGATGCTTTAACAGAAAAAAATATAATATACAGGGGTTTCCATTTAAAAAAATGTTATTTCACTGAAAAATCAAAATAACGACTCTCAATTGTTTTTTTTTATTTCTCATTTTTACCAGCGTTAAAAATGCTACTAGTTTGCTAATTCAAACAACTTTGTATTTTCACTAATAACAAAGTTACTAATGGTGGACACTTAATTTGGATAACCCTGTATTTTCGTGCCGTTCGACGTGCTTTTGCGATCTCCTCCGAAGATAAAGGAGCTACGAACCTGACGATTTTTGCGTGAGAAAGCCCGGACATCGGACTCAAAGATAGCGTCTTTTTTTTTCCTTTATCCCTTGTCGTTCGAAAGTTTCGATTTTTTAAAAATTGCCCGACAAAATGCTACTTTTCTGTCCTCGCCTATTACTACCGTACGTGAGCGAGTAAAAATTATATAGCTATCGAAAAATAACAATAATGAGCTGAGGAAACGATTCTGACCGTTAGAATCTTTTATGAAAGCTTGACATGACCGAAGAACAAATTATCATTCGGACTTGAATATCCTCGTGTTATGTCTGCAACAAGAAGTTTGTACTTGTCTTTTGATAAAGTCTTGAAATCATAAGATCAGATCAATACCTCTAGAAATTGAGTGTCGTCTGTAGTCCAACTCTGGCTGATGTCTTCTGCGAAGAACAAACTTAAAATACACGCTTCTGTTGGCTCTAATTAGAAGCTGTGCAAACAGCTGAATTATCCTCAACAATGGGTGATTATTATTTACTCTATAAGCGAGAAGGGAGTCATCGAAAATGGCCGATAAAGTTGAAAAATCGGTAGATTTTCGTGCCGTTCGACGTGCTTTTTCGATCTCCTCCGAAGATAAAGGAGCTACGAACCTGACGATTTTTGCGTGAGAAAGCCCGGACATCGGACTCAAAGATAGCGTCTTTTTTTTTCCTTTATCCCTTGTCGTTCGAAAGTTTCGATTTTTTAAAAATTGCCCGACAAAATGCTACTTTTCGACGCGCGAAAAAGTCACTTTGTCATCCGGCTCTGTCTTCGCCTATTACTGCCGTACGTGAGCGAGTAAAAATTATATAGCTATCGAAAAATAACGATAATGAGCTGAGGAAACGATTCTGACCGTTAGAATCTTTTATGAAAGCTTGACATGACCGAAGAACAAATTATCTTTAGGACTTGAATATCCTCGTGTTATGTCTGCAACAAGAAGTTTGCACTTGTCTTTTGATAAAGTTTTGAAATCATAAGATCAGATCAATACCTCTAGAAATTCAAGAAGTCCAACTCTGGCTGATGTCTTCTGCGAAGAACAAACTTAAAATACACGCTTCTCTAATTAGAAGCTGTGCAAACAGCTGAATTATCCTCAACAATGGGTGAATATTATTTGCTCTCTAAGCGAGAAGGGAGTCGTCGTTTCATCGAAACTTCTGCTGCTGTCGCCGGTATTTAACCCTTTAACCGTCACACCTCGCGCACGTCTAATATCATTGCTAGTTGTTGGCAGATGACGTCTTGATGAAGTTCAAACAGCCTTGTTACTTCGGCAGTTTAGAGATATGGATATAGTTGTAGACGGTAATTACATGCCCATATAAAGGGTTATCCATTAAAGACTTGACAACTTTCTTGGATGTCACCAAAGCTGTCAAATCAATAGTCCGTTATTCTCCACCTATAGGGTAACAGCCCGTTAAATACAGCAAATGAGCTTCAAGTTCCAATCAACAAATTTTAGCAACCAATCGCTATGAAATGTTGAAAGCAAAATATTGTCAAAGTATGAGATGACATCTTGTCGTTGAAACATCACCAGCTTATTGAATATTAAGAAATTACATATAAATCAGTCAAAATTTAAACAAATGTTTGATTTTTGAATAAAATACATGTTTTATATACCATTGTTGATTTTTTATTCATAATAATATTATTTTCTTCAATTGATATGCGATTTTACTGATTCAAGATCATCTACTGGGTGTCTTTTCCTATAAACCTGTTGCAGATAGCCATTCAGCACCTACTTGATGACTGGCTCTACCAAAAAGTTCATAGATATTGCTCGTTTCCAAACATTCATTCATTTACTTGCCGTTCATCAGAGCCATTATGGCACCTTAGTTTGATATTCCCACAAAACCATTCTGATTTTTTAATATCCATGCATCCATAAAGTTGAATAGTCTTTGTTGTTCAGGAACTTAACAAACATCCACACTACATTCACAGCGATTAAGAAATACCCAAATATATGTCGTAGAGCTACCAGCAAACCTAAAACCTGCAGAAAAACTAGAAATTTGCAATATTTTTCTTTTTTCACTGAGTAGATATTCTGGGTTATATTTATATTAGACGTTATTTGAATACAGCTGATTATTGCATTTCAAGGAGTGACACATGTGTGGGCTCGGTCAACTCTTGGTACCAGTCACAAAATATACTCTGAAAGTTTAATTCCATGCTATTCAATCACAACACGGTGACTTGTGTGGTTGTCAGCGGCCATTTTGTGATGGTGCGACAGGGTTGCCAGATTGTGCATGAATATCCCGTTTCACCCTCCTGGTCCCAGTGGATTAAGTTCCGCTAACTGTTGAAATATACTCTACTATGCTTTATAAGACTATTCGTGACATTTTTCCCAAAATCATTGCACAACACTTGAAAAGATGCAACTGAAAATTTAAAATTATTTCAATGATGCCGCAAAATATCTTCGTCGGCAACCCTCGAGTGACAGAACATTACTAGTTTTGATGATTTTTGGACATAAAAGGACATTATTTGTGAAACATTTTTCATCATTTTTTGTCCATGTCCATAGTAATTGCATTATGCATCAGGGAGATGTAGGGATTGACACGTCTTACACATATTATCTGTGTTTTAGGATGGAGAGAACATAATGTTTTTATTGCTTTGAAGAAATTCATTAATCTCTAAATTAATAAATGATTACTATTATGACATAAAGGAAGATGAGGAATTGGATGGAATGTATTTTATATTCTATTTTCTTGCAAAATACAGACAAATCCACACTATTCAACAGGTATGTAATAATAACTTTCAGTATATTGAAGTTGGTAAATTCGAGAGTGCCATGCATTAACAAACGTCCAAATCTGCTGCCAAATTTACCAGCTAGAAAATCGAGCTACTATTTGCCGCATTCCCATTCGCTGAGGGGGATAACGGATTGTTAAATGTAAACCTATAACATATATCAAAATACATGAAAGTTGTCCTGTTTTTTTTGTATAAAAGCATCATGTTGGAATCAAAAAGTGGTCTTGTTTATACTACAGTCGAATTTTCACGATTTCATTCAATATTTCAATAGAAATCAGAGCTTTGACAGCTTCCGTCGAATTGCATTTCGATAAGGCATTTCCCCATAATATTAATGTCGGTGAAATCGAAAAGTTCTACATAAGCTTGTCCAGCAGTAAGCAGTCGCGAGCTAGATAAATGACTGCAAATAAAAGCGTGTTAAAAATAAAACATGTTGATTGAAATTAACATCCTACTGTGCTCTAGAAATTCAGGAGTGCCAAATTCTGATCCAGATCGATTTCGCCAATTAATCTCGCGGCTATACTTGATAACTTTGGCGTCCCCACCAACTGTTGACTGACTTCGTCGACTCAAGACCGATTTTCGGCTGAAGGAAGCGGTTCGATGAACGTTAGTCCTTCGCCGCAAACAATCGCCCCGGAATATCCGCCGGATCCGAAAATTAACGAGCTTCAAGCCCCCACAAAGCAACTTCGCATAATCCGCTTCGACAAAAACCAGCTGAACAGCTTAAAGTTTATAATAAAGTTAAAGTCGGCGAGTCAGCGTGCCAATGAGGAGCATTACTGCATATTGGATCGACTCTCCATCCATCTCGGAGCTGCGAAACAACGAGGCGGACGGAGAAACAATTTTTAACAGGCTCCCGGAAAATTGGCTTTGTCAAACGCACTGCATGGAGCTGAGGGAAAGGTAGGCTAAAATGTTGCGTGAGGTGTTGAAGTAGGGAAAAAAAAACTCTTATAACTTAAACTCGAGCTTTCGAAGATCTTTGTCTTCATCGTCTGGAGCTGGAAACAATTATTGACAATAGCAACAATTAACGATTAGGACGAAAAAATTGTTACTTACTAAGTCGGCGATTGTTGCTGAAGTTGTTTCTAAACAACAGTGAAGGGCAAATAAAAAACTGGACCGATGAGGTTCGATTAGGACGGAATTATTTTATTATTAAATGGCAAATCATAGCTTTTGTTAATCTCTTTTAGCTTTTATCAGGATTGCCATGTAAATGGCTTCCTTAGCTGTTGGGCAATAAGCGCGATTTATTTATTAATTTATACCTAGGTGTTTCTGTACTATTGGTGTTCGTACCACTCCTGAAATCCGATCGAATTTCGTGTTATATCTATAAAAATATAGTGACTTCACGGTGAAACCTCGCTCACGAAAGACATTTTAATAGTGACATAATGCGATTTTATAGCTGAATTCATGAATAAAATCAATGCTTTCGCTCTAACGTCGAATGATTCTGCCTTCCTACATCTGGGAAACAAATATTATGAAATCGTGTGGCGTACGGAATTTTTAAGGTCATATCAATTCCTTCATGATAAATGACAATTAAGTACTGGTTTTAAGTAGTATTATAATACCGTTGTTGCTGTGAACATTCTATTATTAACTTTATACACACACTGTTTACTGTCGATATAGCGGAAATAAACGTACCCACAATTTATTGTCACTAAAATGCCATGCGTTGATTTATTAGGATTATGTATGGATTTTTATGGTAAAAGTGACTGACTGATATGAACTTACCAGTTCTTGCTGAGTATCTCGCCTACTTTTCTTTGAATCTGGAACAGTCAAAAAATTGTCATTAATATACATATATATATATACATATACTAAGTGACATATAAATCCGAACACCCAGTTTAAATGGTTTTATTTTAATAAAATTTTGTATAAGTACTTAATGAAGCATAATAAGTAAATGATAAAAATTTCAAAATGATTGCACTGCTTTAAAGCCCTTTGACCTTTAATAACGTGTGGATGCACCCTGATATGCTACGCATTCTCCAACGCGCCTAGGCATGCTTCTGATCAGGTGGTCAATGTCCTCCTGTGACATCTCATTCCAGGCAACCACCAACTCCTCTCGAAGTGCTTCTAGAGTCTGAGGAGGACGTTGCAAATTGCGCAATCTCCTACCCATCATATCCCACACGTGCTCAATTGGGGATAAGTCGGGAGATCTTGGTGGCCATGGTAACAATGTGACATCATTATGTTGAAAGAAGTCTATTGTGACTCTTGCAACATGCGGTCGGGCATTATCTTGTTGGAAAGTTGGATCTGCCAGGGTGTCAAGATAGGGTAAAAGATGGGGTTCTAGAACTACGTGGATATAACGCTGCGCGTTCATGTTACCTCTGATGGAGATTAAAGGTGACCTGGAACCACAAGCTACAGCACCCCAAACCATAACTCCAACAGTGTGATGGACATGTCTTTCAACAAAAAACTGCGGATTCCTCCTTTCACCACGCCGCCTTCTAACACTGGCACGACCATCGTGCATACCTAAACAAAATCGAGGCTCGTCACTAAAGACAATACTGTTCCATTCCTGATCCCAGAGTGACCGTTGTCTGCACCACTCAAGGCGATTACGTCGGTGTTCTCGAGTTAAAGGGAGGACCCAGTGTGGCCGGTATGAAAACAAGCCAAAACTTCTCATTCGTCGGTAAACACTTCGCATGCCAATAGGTCTTCCGTGTTCTGCAAACCATTCATTTGCAATGGACCTGGTAGTGGAGAAACGGTCCCTTAAGGCCAATAATCTTAGGCGGCGATCTTCACGGTCTATTGTTCTACGGCGGCGTCCAGTGCCCCTTGCTCTTTGCGTACGGCCTTCTCGAAGCCATGCCTGACAACACCTAACCACAATGTCTACACTTCTTTGCACTCTAACTGCAATTGCCCGAAAAGAAAGTCCAGGTTCCCGAAGTCCCACTATACGGCCCCTATCAAACTCACTAAGTTGACGAAATCGTACAGGTCTCCGTACTCTAGGCATCGTAACCGATCGTAAAGGATGCCAAGAACCAAAATCCGCCAACGTTGATTGTTTACTGCGGCTGAAATATTCATTTTTAGAGCGTTAGTGAATTAAAAAAAAGCAGTATAAAAACCGGAATGTCCAACTGATAAGGCTGAAAATTTTTTCACTTGTTATTTACAGTAAGATAAATACATTCACCAACTTTTATTAAAATAAAACCATTTAAAACCCCGGACGTAAACTCACTCCACTCTCGGAATGTCCGGGTGGAGGGTGGGCTCGAGGGAACAACATCGAAGATAAAATTTGTTTTTCGAACATCTGCGGGATCAACAGCAACATTGATGCTGTCCATCACTACCTGCAATCCAATCGTCCCGCCGTGCTTTTCTTGGCGGAGACAAAAATCTCAGAGACTGCACCGATTAACCATCTCAACTTCCCAAACTACGAGGTGCACTCCAATCTGAGAAAGAACGGGGGAGTTGTGGCTTTTGTCCGCAGCAGTCTTTCCTGCTCCAGGGATCTTTCTTTGGAATCAGACCGGAAGGACATTCTGTGGCTTCGCCTCAACTCCAAAACATCACCCAAATTTATTTGCTGCCTTTATCGCTCTCCCTCGAACCATAACTGGGATGACCTACTCGAATACCTCGCCGTCCAGATCGACTTCCTGAACATCAATCACCCCGCTTCAGAGGTAGTTCTTCTCGGGGATTTCAATGCCCATAATGAGCTTTGGTTGGGCTCAAATAAGACCGATGCAGCAGGTCGTGCAGTCGAAGCGTTCGCTCTTACTCAAGGGCTGACCCAGCTGGTGACGAGCCCTACTTTTTCCCCCGCGTCTCGTCACACGCCAGTAGCCTGCTGGATCTCTTTCTGACCACGCATCCTGCCCCTTACAGCACTGCTGTCCTGTTCCCTCTGGGTAACTCAGATCATGGTGTTGTGGAGGTTAGGTTTCGGTCCGAAGCCGCTGTGGCAGCAGAAACTCGCACAGGCCGCAAAACTTGGCATTACGGACATGGCGACTGGGAGGGGCTCAGAGACTTCTTCTCTAGCTTTCCTTGGAGAGACGTCTGTTTCACTGACGCGGATGCGTCGACTGTCTGTTCTTCAATAACCAAAATTATCCACGTCGGAATGGAGGAATACATCCCTCACACAGTGAAAGGTCCTAAACCAGGGTCCAACGGCGGGTTCAACAAATCGTGTGACACTGCTCGCCAGCAGAAGATCAAGGCACACAGAACCTACTTACAAAACCCCACTGTAGAGAACAGACAAGCCGACGTCGAGTCCAGAAACAAATATAACGAAGCGGTTCGCAATGCCAAAAACCAGCATGATATAAAAGTTAGGCGCAGGGTAATGTCGCAGCGCAATGGCAGTCGGTCTTTCTGGACGCTGGCCAAGCAGATTGGAAAGAACTTCTCACACAGTAGCCTTCCACCACTTGCGTGTCAGGATGGAACTATTGTATTCGACTCAAAGGCCAAGGCGGAAGTGCTAGCCAAGTTCTTTGCTGCCAACTCCACCATGGACGTCCCCACCAACGCCCAAGTGCCGTCAATTCAAAGGGTTCCCCACACTATGCGGGAGGTAACATTCAGGCATAAGACCGTGAGACGAGTGCTCTTGTCGCTCGACATCAACAAAGCTTCTGGTCCGGACTTGATTCCTGCCATTGTACTGAAGAGATGTGCAGCGGACAGTTCTTTCGCGTCTCTTCCAGGTATCTTATGAATCCGGCACCTTCCCAGAAAACTGGAAATTTGCTCATGTACAGCCCATCCCAAAAAAAGGATCTAAAACCGACCCTTACAACTACAGGCCTATAGCTCTGCTTTCTGTTATAAGTAAAGTAATGGAGAGGTGCATAAATCGCGAGCTTCTGGACTACCTCGAACGTCACAGCTTGATTAGCGACAGGCAGTACGGTTTCCGGCACCAACGATCCACAGGGGACCTCCTAGCTTACGTCACGCAACTGTGGAGTAAACTCATCCAGTCTCATGGTGAGGCTCATGTCGTTGCTCTTGACATCACGAAAGCGTTCGATCAGCTGTGGCACGCTGCCCTCTTAAGCAAACTTCCATCCTACGGCCTCCCAGAAAAGCTTTGCAGATGGGTGGCTGACTTTATCTCTGGCCGCAAGATATCCGTCGTAATTGACGGATTCTCCTCTTCATCCCACAACGTCAACGCGGGTGTTCCCCAGGGATCGGTCTTGGCTCCAACACTGTTTCTCTTACATATCAACGACCTCCTTTCCTGCACGATCAACCCAATCCACAGCTTCGCTGATGACAGCACTCTACATGCAGGAATTCAGAGTGACAAGCCGATCTCTGCCGCTGAGCTGGAAAAAAGAAGACTAGCGACGACTTCTTCTCTGACAAGAGACCTGGAGGCTATCACTGCTTGGGGACGCAACAATCTTGTACAGTTCAATGCTTCCAAAACACAGTACTGTACTTTGACGAACAAAAAGCGTCCTAGCGCTCATACAGTTTCGATGGACGGTCGAGTTCTACCAAAGAGCCATTCATTTCGGACTCTAGATCACCGAGGACCTGATCTGGCACGAACACATCTCTTCAATAGCTGCAGCTGCTGGGAAAAAGCTAGGCTATTTGTTTAGGGCTAAGAAGTACTTTTCTCCGCATGACCTTCTCACTCTATACAAGGCCCAGATAAGGCCTAGCCTCGAGTATTGCTCACACATTTGGGGTGCTGCCGCCCCGACTACAATGTCCATGCTCGATGCTGTCCAGAGGAGGGCGGTCCGACTGATCGATGACTCTTCTCTAACAGACAGTCTCGGGACTCTTTCGCACCGGCGGGCCGTCGGCGATCTAGCTCTTTTCTATCGCTACACCAACGGGCTTTGCTCCTCAGAGCTCTCTTCTATGATGCCGCCGCGCGATGTGCCTGCCAGACAGACCCGCCTGACTTCGGCGTCCCATCCTAACCGTGTCAAACTTCGTACATCCGGAACTGGCCGATACGACCGCTCCTTTGTCCTGAGGGTGTCTAGATTGTGGAACAATCTACGGGAGGAAGCTTTTCCCAGTTCTACTAACCTTAGGCAGTTCAAAAATCGTATTAACAAAATTTCTTTGGGATCATCATAGCAGCCGCGGTGTTCCGGCATTTAGGCTTCTGCCTGCGCGGTTGTTTCGATATATAAAAAAAAAAATTTAAACTGGGTGTTCGGATTTATATGTCACTTAGTATATATTACAGTAAAGTTGAGATATAAAATCGGCTCATAACAGATGTAGAAGAGTTTATCACGTATGAGAAAGTCGTAATTTTAAAGAGAAAGCATATTGCGAACCAAAAAATATGCTTCCTCCACAACTAAATTGAATTTTAGCCTCGGTAAGAAAGTGTGATGGTGCATCATTGTATCAATACATTAGGAGCTGATGGAAAGCTAAATTCCGAGAGGAATTATCAGTAGTTAAATTTTAAGTTGGTACCCCAAGAAAAACGACGGCAATAATTAGTAGAATGAACGATATATTTTTTATTATTGTCCATAATGACGTGCGACAAATATCCAGTTCTTGAGAACGATGTCTGGTAGACGTCTCAAGGCGCTTCGCTACACTTTCACGACTCATTATTTAAGTAAAACATTTTAACAATACGGACGAGTTATGGGATCGTGCAGCCAATTTGAATCTATGTAAATGTCAAGTTTTCACATCACCATATTGTAACACCCTGTGTAGTGCTGCTTCGAGTGATCACCCTGTAACGCCTCATTCGCGCCACATAGGCGCCGTATGGGTCCATAGATACTCTAAACCTGATCCGCTAAAATCGTAGGTAAGTAATGCATGATCTGCAAAGGTCAGTGGGGGTTCTATCGGCTTATAAAAACAGAATGGGCCGACAGGTGGCAGTTTTTGAGTTTTTAAAAAGCGATCTTTAGACGTTAGTAAGGTGTTTAAAGAAATGCCAGAAATGCAAGTTAAGCTTTAAACAAGTTTTTGAGGTTTTAAAGGAATAAAACGTGAGGAGAGAAGTATTTATTTCTACTGCGACCATAATATGCCATTCGTGACGATATCTTGGGCAGTCATTATGACTATAAAGTTCGTGCTTAAAATGTGTCTTTGTCTGATAAAGGCACAAGTTGACTCTTATCAAGTGTTCATTCACCTTTATAGACGGTAAACTTGCTTCGGTATTGTACGAGAAAACTCTAGCTTGTGCCCCAATAAAAATTTTATGCGCCAGAAATAAAACGGGTTGTAAAACGCGAACATAAACACGTTTTTTTTTTATTTAACACCATACATGTAGACACCAGCTGACAACTTTAAACCTCCCACAAAGTTTGCTTAACAAAGCCAATGTGGTAGTCATACGAACTTCAAGAAGATGTACATTCGACTTTCAACTGATACAAACTTTGATAAGAAAGTTATCGAGACTATTGGAAACAGTTGAAGAATTGTCGCGTTACTTGGCATTTAGATTTTAATTTTGTAAAAAAAACAAAAAAAGACAATTTTATCCTTAAGCGCATCCGATGATCCAATTCGAGTATTATTGCAGGTGCTAAAAACCCATTTTTACTATCGATAACTATATGGAAGTGAAGCTTTGCTCGATGAGGTAATTTGGGGCGCTGAATATGAATATCATAGTGAAAAAATTCCAAAGTGTCATCAGACTGGATTTAGGGTGAACCGTTGACAGAAAACCATTTTTCCGGGCTAGTCGTAGTTTCCAGCACTGTATCGACATCGAATTTGGAATCTGCGCATCCGATTTACCCAGGAAACAAGCTTCCATCATCATCATAGACCCGCAACAGTTTTTAGATATTTTTTATTAGTCGTTTTTTGACAAAGTTGAATTCTTGCCAGTGGGCCATGGATTCGGATTCAGCGACCCGCTCACGTTCCCGACTGACCCATTTTGTGCCTTTTTGGTAACAATACAACATGATTATTATATGTTAAAATGGTTTAAATGCGGTTCAACTGACATTTATGCTTAAAGTCACACACATACGTTCTCTATAAATGCAAAAGAGAAGTTTACATGCGTGTCTTATTAGGTCATAGGAGATTTCCCCGAGGAATACCGGGAATGTAACGGAATTTCGCCGTAGAAAACAAAAGAAAACGATGCATGAATATTACAAGCAGGCGTGGGATAAAAACTCCGGGAATCTAGATGGCGGGAATCCTCCGTTTTGTTCGGTATGCAATAATGTTGAAAACCGACCCTTTCAGAAGGGATTTTAGCATTTAGCATGGCAAATGCAAGTGAGGCAGCGCCTGGGCGAAACGGAATCAAAATGGCAAAAATAGGTTGACACTAAACAGTTGGTTTAAAAATAACGATCAAATATAATGAATAAAACACATGTCTATTGCATAACTTCAGTAATAACTTTGTTAGTTTGACATTATTATTATTTCATCTAGTGACCACTGTCTGACAAGTTCTTGGTGAATTACTACGGTATTAGAATTTTTTCCCAGTTCCCCGTTTAGTTACAAACGGCTCGCGTGATAATTATATCTCATAGCGAGTCATCAGAAACAACAGTCAAGTTTGGCCATGAAACGGTTTTCAAACTTGTTAAAGGAAATGATGATAGTTATTGGGTTTACTGCAACAAATACAATAGTAGTACTGGGAACAAATTAATGTTATATGACTTTGTTTGAATGAATAATTGATGAAGCGTTATTCTTTCATACACAAATTAGCAAGGGTAACACAGCAACAAATATAATAGTAGTACAGGGAAGAAATTAATGTTATATGACTTTGCTTGAATGAATAATTGGTGAAGCGTTATTCTTTCATGCACAAATTAGCAAGGGTAACACAGCAACAAATATAATAGTAGTACAGGGAAGAAATTAATGTTATATGACTTTGCTTGAATGAATAATTGATGAAGCGTTATTCTATCATAGAAAAATTAGCAAGGGTAACACAGCAACAAATATAATAGTAGTACAGGGAAAAAATTAATGTTATATCACTTTGCTTGAATGAATAATTGATAAAGCGTTATTCTTTCATACAAAAATTAGCACGGGTAAACAGCAACAAACATAAGTGTAGTACAGTGTAGAAATTAATGTTATATGACTTTTCTTGAATGAATAATTGATGAAGCATTATTCTTTCATACAAAAATCAGCAAGGATAACACAGCAACAATTATAATAGTAGTACAGGGAAGAAATTAATGTTATATGACTTTGCGTGAATGAATAATTGATGAAGCATTATTCTTTCATACAAAAATTAGCAAGGGTAAGTCAGCAACAAATGTAATAGTAGAACAGGGAAAAAATCAATGTTATATGACTTCGCTTGAATGAATAATTGATGAAGCGTTATTCTTTCATACACAAATTAGCAAGGGTAACACAGCAACAAATATAATAGTAGTACAGGGAAGAAATTAATGTTATATGACTTTGCTTGAATGAATAATTGATGAAGCGTTATTCTTTCATACACAAATTAGCAAGGGTAACACAGCAACAAATATAATAGTAGTACAGGGAAGAAATTAATGTTATATGACTTTGCTTGAATGAATAATTGGTGAAGCGTTATTCTTTCATGCACAAATTAGCAAGGGTAACACAGCAACAAATATAATAGTAGTACAGGGAAGAAATTAATGTTATATGACTTTGCTTGAATGAATAATTGATGAAGCGTTATTCTATCATAGAAAAATTAGCAAGGGTAACACAGCAACAAATATAATAGTAGTACAGGGAAAAAATTAATGTTATATCACTTTGCTTGAATGAATAATTGATAAAGCGTTATTCTTTCATACAAAAATTAGCACGGGTAAACAGCAACAAACATAAGTGTAGTACAGTGTAGAAATTAATGTTATATGACTCTGCTTGAATGAATAATTGATGAAGCATCATTCTTTCATACAAAAATCAGCAAGGATAACACAGCAACAATTATAATAGTAGTACAGGGAAGAAATTAATGTTATATGACTTTGCGTGAATGAATAATTGATGAAGCATTATTCTTTCATACAAAAATTAGCAAGGGTAACTCAGCAACAAATGTAATAGTAGAACAGGGAAAAAAATAATGTTATATGACTTTGATTGAATGAATAATTGATGAAGCGTTATTCTTTCATACAAAAATTAGCAAGAGTAACACTGCAACAAATATAATAGTAGTACAGGGAAGAAATTAATGTTATATGACTTTGCTTGAATGAATAATTGATGAAGCGTTATCCTTTCATACAAAAATTAGCAAGGGTAACACTGCAACAAATATAATAGTAGTACAGGGAAGAAATTAATGTTATATGACTTTGCTTGAATGAATAATTGATGAAGCGTTATTCTTTCATACAAAAATCAGCAAGGGTAACACAGCAACAAATATAATAGTAGTACAGGGAAGAAGTTAATGTTATATGACTTTGATTGAATGAATAATTGATGTAGCGTTATTCTTTCATACACAAATTAGCAAGGGTAACACAGCAACAAATATAATAGTAGTACAGGGAAGACATTAATGTTATATGACTTAGCTTAATGAATAATTGATGAAGCGTTATTCTTTCATACAAAAATTAGCAAGTGCAACACAGCAACAAATATAATAGCAGTACAGGGAAGAGATTAATGTTATATGACTTTGCTTGAACGAATAATTGATGAAGCGTTATTCTTTCATACAAAAATTAGCAAGGGTAACACAGCAACAAATATAATAGTAGTACAGGGAAGAAGTTGATGTTATATGACTTTGCCTGAATGAATAATTGATGAAGCGTTATTCTTTCATACACAAATTAGCAAGGGTAACACAGCAACAAATATAATAGTAGTACAGGGAAGACATTAATGTTATATGACTTTGCTTGAATGAATAATCGATGAAGTGTTATTTTTTCAGACAAAAATTAGCGAGGGTAACACAGCAACAAGTATAATAGTAGTACAGGGAAAAAATAATGTTATATGACTTTGCTTGAATGAATAATTGGTGAAGCGTTATTCTTTCATACACAAATTAGCAAGTGTAACACAGCAACAAATATAATAGTAGTACAGGGAAGAAATTAATGTTATATGACTTTGCTTGAATGAATAATTGATGAAGCGTTATTCTTTCATACAAAACTTAGCAAGGGTAACTCAGCAACAAATATAACAGTAGTACAGGGGAGAAATTAAGCTTCAACACCCCGAGTTTTTGTAAGGAAACATTTTTGGACCAAAGCTTATAAAGCAGACTAACATTAATTTTTCATGTAGATTCACACCCTTAAATATTCGCATATCATTAAGGAGCACCCTGTATAATGCTCTTAACAGGCGGTGTCTAGAAAAAGAAACTGTTCTACTTAACTTGTTATAGCTTAACGTTTAATTTGTGTTACTCAGTCTATTATGTTTCTCTGAATATTTCGTCAAGTAGATTGATTCAGTACTAATCACGCATTGATACTGATATACAATACGGACTGACAAACCGGCATTAAGAAGAAACAGGACGTGTGATGCAAATATCTTTAAGCAACATAAAACTTGTGCACCGAAGTTTCTCGAGAGTTTAATACTTCCATCTTTTAGGAAGTCGTAGATATTGACAAGTGATTCAAAGGCGGTGGAAATAAAGTGTTACAATGTTTCAAAGATTCCTGATCTGTGATACTGTGTACCTGTTAGACAATAAATCAAAAAAAACATGGTAGATTTGCTTTATACAGATTGAGATGTAGGGATAAAAAGTATAGTCAATCTATTTGATGTCCTGTTTTCTCAACAGGCATCAAAAATGTTTAACATCATAGATAAATGTTATTTCAAACTGTAGAAGCCAATTCTTCATTCCAGTTTATATTTAGCTTTCTTAGATTGTATTCTAAATCAAAAAAACTGGCAATTGAAGGAGGTTGTATACATTTTTTCTACACTTAATGCCTCTGGATTCGCTTTGATGAAATAAACCCCATTATCCGAAAAAGTTTCATCGAACACAGATTGAGATGAGGAATCCTCAGCCCAGGACTTGTCCTGATTAACTTAGGAACAAGATTTCGCCATGTAATCGGTTTAAGGTATCAGGATTTGCTGTTGAGCCTTCGAGCAATACTCGAAAGCGATAAAAAAAACGGATAGGATAGGAGACATGTACGAAATCGTTTTTGCTCTCAAGGACTCACTAGGGATATCTTGAAAGAAATACGTGATAAGTCCCTGATTTCATTTCACAGCTCACTCGCTCCGTTTCTTGACCTTATGAGATCGAAGTAAAAATCGGACGTGCGATATACAGAGTGTTATTTAAGTACGTTTCCAAACTTCAGGAGGTGGTTCTTTGAGTAATTTTAAAATGAAAAGATTTTTTGTAAATTTAGTACTGGTATTAAGGGCAGTAAGGAGCTAATTTAGAACCAATTAGATTGAAATTATCACGTCCCCCTAACCAATACGAGGAGTTTCCAAGGTATTTACAGTATATTCAGATAACAGATAGACCGGATGTAAACAAAAGGTTCGGGTGATTTTCACGCTAACGCCGCCGTCTCGACGTAAAACAGGAGCCCTCATTGGTCAATTCGCAATTAAATGCCTATGCCGAGCGGCAGAGCAGTCGTATCAAGGCAGAGTCACATTCAGGTTCAGACGAGTTACGTATGTCGTGTGCATCATTGCAATTTGATATTTCTTTGGACGTTTTCGTTTGTTATCTTATTGAGTTGTTGAGTGTGTCGTTGTTATTGTTATACCTTGTTATTGATTGTTATTGTTATCAACTGCTTGCGCAAAATGCCCAGTAGTACAGATACTGCCGATGAAGTTGTAAACTCCTGTAGTCCACCTAGGAAACGCTCTAAAAAGACACCTGAGTGCAGAAATGAAAGAGGTCATTTTGAATATATATAAGATCGAGCGCGAGGAGAACGAGGCAACAACCATCAAAGAAATTGTTGTGAAGGTTTCTCACAAAGTTGGGGTGTGTCGCGCATCAGTGTTTAATGTGTTAAGACAATACAAAAAAAATCACACCTTTTCTGAGCCAATGACCAGTAAACATCGCAAAAGTATTGTTAAATCATTGGATGGAGCTGATAAGCATGCGATTAGGAGGAAAGTGC
The DNA here is from genome assembly GCA_963669975.1 of Acanthoscelides obtectus. NCBI lineage: Eukaryota > Metazoa > Arthropoda > Insecta > Coleoptera > Chrysomelidae > Acanthoscelides > Acanthoscelides obtectus. The sequence continues at coordinate 333,236 of CAVLJG010000005.1, forward strand.
ATGAATTCTTCTTTAGGAATGAAATACCTACTATAGATAAAGTACTGCAGGAGGTAAATGGAGATACAACGTTGCCAAATTTCAAACGATCAACTTTCCATGCGTTACTGAAGCATTTAAATTTCAAATGGAAAAAACGGGGTCGTAATAGCTTACTACTGGATAGAGAAGAAATTGTGCTACGGAGGAGGGATTATTTAACAAAAATTGGGAAATATAGAAATCAAAACAGGAAGATTTATTACCTTGATGAAACGTGGGTAAACGCAGGACACACTACAAGTAAAGTATGGGTTGATGATTCTGTAACTTCATCCAGGAGGGCCTTTCTAGATGGACTGTCCACCGGATTAAAAAATCCAGCAGGTAAATACGAGTAATAGACAACAATCGGATGTTTTTCAAACATTGGGAACAAGGTTCTAAACATTAATTCCAGGGGGCAGATAAAACATATTACAAGTAACAAAACTTTTATAACTTTCGATAAAATGCGTGGATGTTTTATTGTCATTTTCATTTGTTAGAACTTTTTTAAGCCATGTTTTTATGTGTTTTCGATATTTCAATAATTTTTTAATATAATCTTAAAATATGTCGAATATTATAAACTTAAAAAAGTCACTAAGTTTTATATTGTGTACCGTTCCTAATATTTCTAATCATTTTAATACATACTTTAAGCTTTATAAAGTTATAATTTGTTAATATTAATATTTGCGCGTATTTCAGGTTCCTGATCATTCATTTTTTAAAGGTTTATAACTTTAAATTAAATTGTGAAGCGCTGAGTAATCATACGACGTTCAATATTCTTTCTTTCAATATGACAATAATCCCAATTATAGCAATCGGATACTCATGTCTCAATGTTTTTTCGCTGAATGTGATGAAAACATTTGAAAAAGGTTCGCTTATTGAAATAAATCTACACCAGTTAGTACTTCGATTTCCAGGTAAAGGGAAAAGGCTCATTATCTGCCATATTGGCAGTGAGGATGGATTTGTTGTTGACGGTCTGTGGTGCTTTGAGTCTAAGACAACTGGAGATTACCACGAGGAAATGAATGGCGAATCGTTTGAACAGTGGTTTTCAAAAATTTTACCGAACTTAGAGGAAAACGCAGTAATTGTGTTGGATAATGCGCCTTATCATTCTCGAAGAATGGAGAAGGTCCCAACAACGGCTTCAAGGAAAGTTGATGTTCAAAACTGGCTCCGCTCGAAAAATATCAACTTTGAAGAAGCAATACTGAAAGTACAATTATTAAGAATTGTCAAGGATCACAAGGCGGAATATCAAAAATACGCCATTGACGAAATGGCAGCAAGTCAAAATAAAACTGTGCTCCGTTTACCTCCATACCATTGCGAGCTCAATCCCATTGAGCTCATATAGGCAGAGGTTAAAAATTATATAGTATAGCTAAGCACAATACAACTTTTAAATTTTGTGACTTCAAAGGACTTTTCAAAGAAGCACTAGAATTAATAACAGCGCAAAAATGGGAAAACTGTATTAAGCACGTGAAAGACAAAGTTGAAAAGAGAATGTGAGAACTGGACAATATTTTAGAGGAACAACTCGAGCCATTCATTATTGACGTTGGTGCTTCAGGCAGTAGCGATGATGAAAGCTCATCAAGCTCATCTTTTCAATAAAAGATGTCGTTCATCAAATTCGGTAAGTTATAAGTAATTATAAAGCTACTGTATTTTTTAATTAATTATTGACATTTTTGAACCCATTTTGGCAAAACCTATTCAAGAATCTACTTTCTGACAATGTTCAACCATGCACATTTTTTTACGTTTTGAACGTTTTAATTCGGTTACATATTTACCTAGAAATCAAAAAATATACTAATCGATATTCTAAAAGCAATTTTAAGAGATATACGATTATTTTTAATTTAGGCTAATTTAAACGCCATTTTGAGATTATATTCGACTGTATTTCACCAAACATCAGGCGGCATCCGAAGCTGGAAATCGAAGCGAAAATTTTGAAACCCTTATGTATATTTACATCATTATATATTTCTTACCCCACCCCCACATGATCCTATATCCATCACCAATCGTATACACATCGAATTGTGCTAATTTACTACAAAGTTACGCAAAGCAGCATCTACTATCTAAAATATGTACTGCGTGACTCTAAATACGTCCCTGCCGAATGTTACAGCGTTCGATGATCACGTGGTCTTGTTTATGTCCGGTCTATCTCTTATCTGAATATACTGTAGGGCCAAGCCTTTTTAACAGAAATGCCAAAGATATGAGCTTTTTTAAAATAAAACTTAAGCAGTTTCCTATGAAAAATGTTGTTACACCGTCTCCAAATATTGTGGTTCATAAGGATTCAATTTTTTGCAGATTATTTGTTTTCTATATTTTTAATTTTATATTCATTTTGACGAGTTCTACACATTGGATCTGTCGGAAAGAACAGTAAGCCATTGATAATACAATTTTCTTCTCAGAGATACACCGAGACTTACTCGGCATTCTGCAACCAACAAAGCATGCAGGCGAACTGACTTGCGACATGGTCGTCGCGCATGTCGTTGAGCAATTCCTCCAGAGATGGCGCTGTGGGTGATGCTCACATCGATGAGAATGAACTATCTACACGCTAACAGCTATCTAGTACGCAAGTTGATATTTTCTGCGTAATAACCCTGCCGTTCTCGTTCCCGTTGTTCACGCTCTTGCTCTCGAAATTATTTACAATGGATGCTAATGCCGCCCTTACTCATCTTTCATTATTCCCATCTTAATTTGTATTTGGAAGAAGCTCCGTCCCAATTATACGGTGTTCTGATACCACCAGGGCCGTATTCAAGGGGTACATGAAAGGGCAATAACTAAAAATAGCTGTACTACTCAGCTCTCGGAAACTGCCTCCTTCACACAAACCAAGATATAACATTTTAACAAAGGTACACGAAAACAAAGATAAAACGTTGATATTGTTGCCATGGCATTCTCTTCAAATACAGTCATTATGTTGCCGAAGAAATTATTTTTTGTGGGTGTAACACTTCAAGAAGGTTTTAGTTGTTCAATGATTTTATATCGTTTATGAATTCTTCAGTTTTTATCAGATCCATGTAATATAGTTTCCGTGAGTTTATGTTTCATTATTACTTTCCACTTCACATCGCAAAACAAATTTCTATAAAATTGAATTGATTAGAAATAAAATACAACCTTTTTACGTTTCATAAATATTCCTGTCTGTAGTCTATTTTCTCGCCTGTCAGTTGTATTGTACTTCACCAACCAGGCATCTCAGCAAGCTTGCATAATGTGTAATTTTCAGGACGACGCATATACGAGGGCGGTCCCAGAAGTACCCAGCCTGACCTAGAGATGGCGATCGTTGTTTGAAAAATATCATTGTATTAGAAAGTATGCAACCTATAAAGCATATGTGTCAAGTTTGAAGACGCCACGTTGTTTAGTATTTGCTTGGCAGCCATCAATACTGAACGTTTTCAGTGAATTTGTGAAAATGGAGAAAATTGGTCATCGTTATGTGGAACAATACTTTTATTTCAAAGGCCTCAACCCAACCAATATAAAAGCTGAACTGGATTCTACCCTGGGTGAGTCTGCTCCTTCGTTTACAACAGTAAAATGGTGGGCAGCAGAGTGTAAACGAGGCCATATGAGCTGCCAAGACGAGCATCGCAGTGGTCGGTCAAATCAGGTGACAACTCCAGAAATGGTGAAGAAAATTCACGAAGCGGTACTGAATGATCGTCGACTGGAAGTGCGCGAGCTAGCAGACATAGTAGACATTTGAAAAAGTGCGGTTCATCGCATATTATCTGAAAATTTGGAGATGAGAAAGCTGTGTGCAAGATGGGTGCCACGATTGCTCACAATCGAGCAAAAACAGTGTCGTGAAGATGTTTCGATTGAGTGTTTAGCGAAGTTTCACGGCAACAAAGCAGAATTTTTGCGTCGTTTCATAACCATGGATGAAACATGGGTCCATCACTTTACACCCGAGATAAAAGAACAATCAAAACAATGGACTCAAAAGGGACAACCGGCTCCAAAGAAGGCGAAGACCGTTTCATCAGCAGGCGTCTTTTTTTTGGGATGCGCGTGGGATAATTTTCACTAACTATCTTGAAAAAGGTAAAACTATCAACGGCGAGTATTATGCGATCATATTGCAACGTTTGAGCGATAAAATCAAGCAAAAACGGCCGCATTTTCTTAAGAAGAAAGTGTTGTTTCATCAAGACAATGCACCAGCTCACAAATCCGTTATCGCAATGACCAAAATTAACGAATTAAAGTTTGAATTGCTACCTCACCCTCACCAGACTTAGCCCTTTCGGATTATTTTCTGTTTCCAAACTTGAAAAAATGGCTCAGTGGTCAAAGATTTTCCAACGATGACGAAGTGATGTCGGCAGTTAATGGCTATTTTGAGGAGCAAGACAGTTCTTATTACAAAAAGGGTTTCGAACTTATTGAACATCGCTGGGAGAAGTGTGTATAGAGCTCAAACGAGATTATGTTGAAAATAAATACAAAATGTTTGTTTTCTTCGTTTTGTCAGGTACTTCTGGGACCACCCTCGTATCTCAAGGAAGCGTATTTGAGCCATGGATCCAAGGGAATTATCATCAACACAAATTCTCACTAAGAGCGTATGCACTGCCGTTTCACCCGTTTCCTTTCAGCTATAGTATAAAACTTACCGCTTAAGCGTCCCATAATGCAATCAGATCTTACATTACATCAGAGCCAAACCATGATATCTCAAGCGTTATGACGTTTAGGCAACACGTACAGCTACAAAACAAGTGCACATCAAGTACACAACAGCTGGTTCTCAATTGACAATTTGTGGGAAAACCTACATGTCAATGTCAAACGCGATATAATGTCACTTTTCACATATAGCTCAAAGTGTATTCGTTACATACGTCGTTATCAGTACGGCATGGGTCATGGATTTGATGTTCACCTCAGGTTGTAAAATAGTACCGCTCCGCCTTTGGCGATGGCAAAAAGGCAATCGTAATTAAATTAATGCCGAGCGAGAAGCACTGACTGTCTTCTCATTGTTATGAAATTTAATTTTCCGAAGGAGGATCTTCATTTCGACCCTTTCGTAAATACTACGCGGCCTCGTTTTTCATGAAGCCGTCTAGAAAGAAACGTCATCTCAAATGAAGAGTCGCAGAAGGAACGCATACGAATATTTATAAAGGAAATCGTTCAATTGACGCTGTGCTCTTCCTTCTGTAATACAAAAATGGCGTCATGTAGGTTCACTCTTCATATAACGAAAACTAGTAACCTCCAAAAATAAGAAGAAGCTGTTTCGGTATCTAAGTACAAACCTGAATTCCAAAGTTTCATCACCTCAGATCCGCGACGCTGACGGTCATCTCCACATGGATGCCACCGAATCTGCGAACTTACTGGCAGAGTCCTTTAGTGATGACTTCGTCGATGAGCCTAATGGAGACCTTCTACCGACCACTATCTGCCATAGGTATCCCAACAGCCTTTGCGAAGTTGAGTTCTTGCCTGAAGATGTATTAATGCACCTGCGAAATCTGAAGACCTCTTCCTCCCCTGGTAAAGATGGGATGACGGCTGCTGTACTTAAAAACTGCGCTTCAGCACTGGCCCTACCATTAAGCTTGATATTCACATCGTCTTTTAGATCTCATACCCCACCCTCATGCTGGCTTAGTGCTTCTGTTACCCCCGTATTCAAAAAGGGCGACAAATCCTCCGCTAAAAATTATCGACCAATAAGTCTCGTTCCTATCGCCGCCAAAATAGCTGAAAGAATCATATTAGATAAGCTCCTGTCATTTGCTTTCGAAAATGACCTTATCCCTGAGAATCAGCATGGATTTCTCCCTGGTCGATCAATAATGACCAACCTTCTCCACTCTCTCAACGATTGGACTCAGTATCTGGACACAAAGACTCCTGTTGATATAATCTACTTAGATTTTTCTAGGGCTTTCGATCGCGTACCACATAGAAGGCTTCTGTTTAAGTTGGAATGTATGGGAATAAGAGGCGAGTTGTTACTGTGGATTAAGGCTTTTCTCACCGGGAGGACTTTCTCTGTGCGCGTCAGTGATAGCCAGTCTCACCTTCATCATGTAGCAAGTGGAGTTCCTCAAGGCTCTGTCTTGGGGCCAGTGCTGTTCCTTCTGTATACAAGTGACCTGCCCGCATTGATTTCCTCCACATCTTCAGCTTATGCCGCCAAACCAAAATTTACAATACTGTCGTAAATTCTGCTATGCTTCAACGAGATCTTGCTATTGTTTGTCAATGGTCAGTCAGTTGGCTTTTACCCTTAAATCTAACTAAGTGTTGTGTCCTCCACCTCGGGAAGACAAATCCGCGATTTACATACAAGATCTCTGACCACAACATCGAAGCAGTTTCCAGCCACACTGATCTGGGCGTTGTAGTCAACGATCGTCTTTCCTGGTCAGAGCATATTCACCACGTTACATCAAAAGCCAAGAAACTTCTATACATGCTGGAGAGGTCTTTCAAAGGATCCGATGTCAACACTTGCGCCTACATTTACAAGGCATCCGTGAGGCCAATTCTTGATTTCGCTGGCCCGGTATGGGACACTGTGCTTCTGCGCGATAGAAATCTCGTCGAATCAGTACAGCGTCGGGCTACTCGTATCCCTTTTGGAGCACGAAGACCAAGCTATGAACATCGCCTTGAATTATCCAACCTGACCTCATTCTCTGAGCGAAGACTTCGTGGCGATCTTATAGTTACGTTCAGGATACTTCATGGTTTGATGGACACCAACCTCATGCATCTATACCGTCTGTCGCGCAGCAATCTACGCGGACACAGCCTCAAACTGCATAAGGAGCCATTTAAAACAACAGACCGACAGTGGTTTCTTCCCAACCGCATATTCAACACCTGGAATAGTTTACCTGAAAGTGTGGTTGGTGCTACTTCAGTTAATAGCTTCAAAGTGCAGTATGATAGCTGGAGGAGTGTACAAACTTTATAGCTATGAACTGTCTTTTTTTATTTTTTTCTATTTGATGTATTTGTGTTATGTGTCCGTGCACTATATTTACTGCATGAGCTTATAGTACTGTGTACTCTGCTCATCTCAATTATCGTAATAATAATAATAATAAAGGATTGTTTTTCTTATAATTGTACCGGATGTTTGAAATTCATCTCTCCATTGAAATCTCGCGAATAACTTGCCTATTTAGAAAACTAAGCAATTGGCAATGCTTCGCCATTCAGAATATGTTTGAAGACAGACCGAATTGTCCCAAAACAGTTTTTATTCACTCCTGATTTTATTAGTGATGGGATTTGATAATAAATTGCACATTTACATTGCAAATTTTTCTCTGCTGTCTCTTGACAAAAACAAAGATAAAACCTGGACATTGTTGGCACAGCACGCTTTAAATATAGTCATGTTGCCAAAAAAAACAAATTGAGGTAATTAATTTTTATGGGTATAAGTAACACTTCTAATGTCACAGTATACAGGGAGACGCATCGAAAACGAAACAGGCGCATTTACTGGCAGTTTAGTTTTTTTTTGTAAAAACGCTCAGACCTGTCGATTTTGTTTTCGAGGGGGACACAAATATGGCAAAAAATCACGTTAACAAGTGCAGCCCCCTGGGCGGGGGTGACACCAACCCTAAAATCTTAAATGGAAAGGGGGGTCGAGTGATACCTTATTTTAACGGTCTTTCAATTCTCTTTATTAGTTACTCAATAAGTAAATGCTTTTCTTCACTGCGGCCATGGTTTGTTTATCATTTTGTTGTTGAAAATAGCTATAGTAGCGTTTTTTTTGTGGCTAAAAAGTTATTTCTTGAAGAAAGATAAGGAAATATCTCGTACTTATTTTAAATAGAAATTTAGTACATAGTTTCTGATTGTTGCTAAAATAACTTCTAACGCTTTATTACATAAATTAACCATGGTATATTCCACAGCAGAAAGAGTTGAAATTATCGAAATATTTTTCGGAAATAATCAGTGCGCTAATAGAATAGCAGAAATATTTAACGAGCGACATGAAAACAGTAACGTGCATGATAACAAAATAAATGTCCTTCAAATATACTCCACAAAAGGAACCCCCGATTAGCCAAGGCCAACTATTGAAATTAAAGTAAAATAAGACAGAAATTGTACTTCTCGTCTTAATACAACTTACAACTAGGCATATTCTTAGGAGAGACGTCAGGACCAACAAAATTCCTTGTAATGTTCGGAAACACTGAAGGAATCATCACTAGACAAAAGCCTGAGGATTCAGAATGATCTACGACAGACCTTTCACCTGTGAACACCGTGAATTTCTTAGCTTCGAGACTGGACCTTCCAGCTGCTAGATCTCCTCGTCAGGGATGGAATTGAAGATATAAACACAAAAAACTTGAGCAAACCGAAAACGTTCGAGCTCGGGCGCTTTATCGTAAACAGGCTGACGTGAATTCCAAGATAGCAGGCCAACGATTATCCTGCGACATATTAATACTAAATTGTCCCTCTAATCAATAATCGATATGATGCAGCTAATTTTGCTACGGTAACCCAGATAGACTAGGGAAATTTATGCGAGGATGCCGGTTAAAATGTTATGATGTTTTTCGATATTTTCATTTGATCTTGGTCTAGCTGTTGTTCTACTTGAGTCTGTGATTTATTTAGTTATAAATTAGAGCAGCCGATATAAATATACAAGGTTCTAAGGCAGGTGTTTATAAAAAGATAGACAAGGACATACAAATTGCCCCTACTGCTACGCTCAATGATTTTCTTTTGGCAAATTTAATAGTTTATTGGTTGTATAATTTCACTTGTATTATATCTTTCTTTCTCAGCGATTCAGTATGGTGTTGACGATCAGCAAAGAAACTCTGTAGTTTTTTTCCGTTAGTTGGTTTCCTATAAAACATATCTTCCTTAAGGCCACACAAGATACCTTTAATTCATGAAATAGCACCCTTTTTTTGTGTATCTTAAGTTTAGTCATTAAGGTTTGGGTGCTACGTCTTCCATTTTTTTTATCGGATTTTGACTCTCAGCGGTAAGCTCTTTTTTATATACCTTTCTTTTAGTCAACAGAAACAGAAGAGAATCATCAACCTTTTTCCTCCTTTTGGTTGCATCTTGTTGCAGTCTTGCAAATTGATGGAAGCCATCCCCTTGAAAGAAAACCCTAATGTGAACAGGTAAAATGTCATTCTAATTAACAATTTCATAGATCTTTATACATTTATTATTGGTTATTGAATTTCTTAAAGACTTCTTGATTTTATTGGACATTCTACGTATTCAAATATGTCACCTTCTATTACATTGATCATGATTTTGATTTTTCAGCTGCCATAACTTTTTAGAACAAGGGTATATTAGTTTAGTACATTTTTATCTCTTTTTTGGCCTTTGCTTTACTTTTTCTGTACAAAAAAATGTACATGTGCGATTATTTTCAATGAGTAGTTTTATCTCAAACAGAGAGTAGAGTAGATTTTTAAACAGTCTTTCTCTCTCTAGGGTTTTTTTACTGCCATAATTTTTGGAAACGAGGCAAGCAGCCCCTGCCCAGTGACGTGCCCACTACTGGCCACTTTTTGGCCAGAGTTGAGGACATCTCGGCCGCGCCTGACAAAGAAGACCTACAGATAAGTTTAATATTCAGGCGCAAAATGTCTGTAAATACTTCGGGCGTATACCATGGTAGACGTCTCGCTGGGTTATCTCGAAAAATAATTTTGTCAGGTTGTATTTAAGATTTATAACATCATTTATTTTTTTTATTACTGGCACTCCAGTGGTGGAGCACATGTGCGTTGTTTTGCATTAATCAATATAATAATAATATTTATTCACTCAATGTACAAAGATAACAAACAATATGAGTAAATAAATATAAAACCAAAACAGGCCCATCGCCTGTACATGGACCAATAATTTTAAGTTGCAACTGTAGAATGCAAATGACAAAAAAGGACAAAAATTAGCTACAGTAGATTACGTATTTACTTGATGTTCGTATTTATGAGTTTATGAATTTCAGTCCTAGATATAGAATGTAGCCACTTTTTTAAATTTCTTTTGAAACAATTTCCGAAACGTAAATCTTTTAAGTCTTTAGGTATAATTTCATAAAATTTTGAGGCTAAATAGAGATATGACCGCTGCATTATAGATTTATGCGGCTGAGGAACTAGTGTGCCACGAATTTTGTACCTTGTATAATGATTATGTTTAATTTTTTGGTCGGTGTTTACAAATTTATGGTAGTGAGTATAAGAAATAAAGCTGTCTTATATCATACATCCGAACATCTGCGTATAATTTCTCAGTGGGATGAAGTTTCGGTTTTTTAAATATCATTTTTAGAATACTGTTTTGAAAAACATCTGAATTATAGATATGTGAGGAACATGCAGCTCCCCATGCTAATATACCATATGTGAGATGAGGCTCAATCAGTGCATGGTATAATGTTCGAAGATATTTTTCTGTCAGTATATTCCCAAGGTATTTAATTTGGTAGGATACAAATCTAACTTTCTTTAAAATATAATTGACATGGATGTCCCATCGTAAGTGAGGATCCAAGACCACTCCAAGGTATTTTATGTTGGGCACTCTATTAATTTGCATTTTTTGATCATTAATGTTGAAGGAAAAATTTGTGTGGTAAAAAATGTGTTAATGCTTAATTTTCTACTGTTAAACCACCGAATAATTTTGATAAAATCATTTTCAATTACATTTTTCAGATCAGACCAGTCAGTGCCTTGATATAATTTTACAGTATCATCTGCAAAACTGGTTATTTTGCCAACATATCATTTAAATATATATTGAATAATAGCGGACCTAAGACAGTTCCTTGTGGGACACCACACTTAATATTCATTTCTTTACTAAACGATCATGATATCTGCACAGATTGTGGGCGATTTGACAAATAATTTTCGATCAGTGAGTACGCGTTTCCTCGGAAACCAATTCTCTCTAATGCTTCTAATAATAATTTGTGATTAACTGTGTCGAAAGCTTTCTTTAACTCAACAAAAATGCAGATTGAAGGGATTCTGTTATCAATATTTTGATGTATTTGATTTACAATTTTAGTTATTGCATCCGATGTAGCCTTCCCTTCTGTAAATCCATATTGATTTTCACTTAAAATTTTGAATTTTGTGAAATATCGAATCATTCTAGTATATAAAACTTTTTCAAAAACCTTTGCTACACTGGATATTATTGATATTGGTCTATAGTTGTTAACATCTGTTTTTGTTCCTGATTTATGTATCGGTATTATATTACCTTTTTTTAAAATTGCCAGATTCAAAGCATTTGTTAATCGCTTCTAATACCATCGAACCCAGGACTTTTTCGATTTTTTAAGGACGTAACAGTGGTGTACTTCACATTGCTCGACTTTATCCAAAATAAATGAGTTCAAAGATCTTTTTGGAGGCTGAGTATTGGGTACATTTGCTTGTCAGTAAAACATTGTACAAATTCATCGCATATTTGTTGAGTATTTTTTAATACTGTTCCCGATGTTGTATTTAACTCGGTGACACACTCTTTAAATTTTGTTTTCTCAGTAATCTCATCAATAGTTGTCCAATCATTTAAGTTATTATTCAATTTATTCAGGTAATGTTTTCGTTTGGTTTGCCTTGCAAATTACTTTCTTTTTCTATTGCCGATGTTATTAATCCTTTGGTAATCCAGCCATTTCTGCTTTTCTCTTTGTGTCTAATTATTACTTTATTGGTACTAATATCTATTAGTTTTTTTATTTTTTCTATGAAGGGCTCCATCAGAAGTTAAAGAGTAATCGTAATTGAGATATGTTTTTTTGATGTTATATCACGAAAGACCACGTCACTAATTTCCGACGATGTATCTATCTATCTCACTTACCTAATCAACAAATGCTTTAAATCTGGCATATATCCCTCAATTTTAAAAAAAGGTAATATAATACCGATACATAAATCAGGAACAAAAACAGATGTTAACAACTATAGACCAATATCAATAATATCCAGTGTAGCAAAGGTTTTTGAAAAAGTTTTATCTACTAGAATGATTCGATACCTCACAAAATTCAAAATTTTAAGTGAAAATCAACATGGATTTACAAAAGGGAAGGCTACATCGGACGCAATAACTAAAATTGTAAATCAAATATATCAAAATATTGATAACAGAATCCCTTCAATCTGCATTTTTGTTGATTTACAGAAAGCTTTCGACACAGTTAATCACAAATTATTATTAGAAGCATTGGAGAGAATTGGTTTCAGAGGAAACGCGTACTCACTGATCGAAAGTTATTTGTCAAATCGCCCACAATCTGTGCAGATATCAGGATCATTTAATAAAGAAATGTATATTAAGTGTGGTGTCCCACAAGGAACTGTCTTAGGTCCGCTGTTATTCAATATATGTTTAAATGATATTTCCCAAATTAATTGTGTTGGCAAAATAACTAGTTTTGCAGATGATACTGCAATATTATATGAAGGCACTGACTGGTCTGATCTGAAAAATGTAATTGAAAATGATTTTATCAAAATTATTCAGTGGTTTAACAGTAGAAAATTAAGCATTAACTACTCTAAAACACATTTTTTACCATTTGGATCTTATGCTAGACATCTGCCAAATTACACAAATTTCTCCTTCAATATTAATGATCAAAAAATGCAAATTAATAGAGTGCCCAACATAAAATACCTTGGAGTGGTCTTGGATCCTCACTTACGATGGGACATCCATGTCAATTATATTTTAAAGAAAGTTAGATTTGTATCCTACAAAATTAAATACCTTGGGAATATATTGACAGAAAAATATCTTCAAACATTATACCATGCACTGATTGAGCCTCATCTCACATATGGTATATTAGCATGGGGAGCTGCATGTTCCTCACATATCTATAATTTAGATGTTAAAAAAAAGTATTCTTAAAATGATATTTAAAAAACCGAAACTTTATCCCACTGAAAAATTATATGCAGATGTTCGAATGTATGATATAAGACACCTTTATTTCTTACACAGTATCACTCACTACCATAAATTTGTAAACACCGACCAAAAAATTAAACATAATCATTATACCAAGTACAAAATTCGTGGCACAGTAGTTCCTCAACCGCATAAATCTATAATGCAGCGATCATATCTCTATTTAGCGCCTAAATTTTATGAAATTATACCTAAAGACTTAAAAGAGTTACGTTTCGGAAATTGTTTCAAAAGAAATTCTATATCTAGGACTGAAATTCATAAACTCATAAATACGAACATCAACTAAATACATAATCTACTGTAGCTAACTTTTGTCCTTTTTTGTCATTTGCATTCTACAGTTTCAACTTAAATTATTGGTCCATGTACAGGCGATGCCTTCTATTGGGCCTGTTTTGATTTTATATTTATTTACTCATATTGTTTGTTATCTTTGTACATTGAGTAAATAAATATTATTATTATTATATTATATCTCATTTTCGAACTTTTTTCGATTAGAATGCCTTCTCTGCGGGCAGTCTAAACCCCTAATGTTCCTGTAATATGAAACCGTGGTACTTCAAATTGCAATTAAGTTATGCGACAGGCTGCTCATAATTTTCTCGTTCGTTTCGTCAGCGTCAGTTGATCGATCAATTTTCGCGGAACAAGGAAGCTTAAACGCATTTGCTTAATGAGGGACATTTATCAAATGCTTGAGTATCTATTTTGAAGGCGATACGTGAGCGTCGAAAAGGATATTTTGACACTCCCTTCAATAACCAGATAACAAAGAGCTTCGATAAAAACACAAGGACAGGAACGACGTGTACGTTGCCGACGAAATGGAAATTTTAAAATCGCAATCTTAGATTAACCAATTGGTTTTTATAACATTTTAATAAAGCCAGTGTCACTCACACTCCTACAGGGATTGTCCGGAAAGTAATAGGACTCATTTTCTTCCGCCATGACTGTACTTCGGAGCGTGCGCGAACCGACTGGATTCGGTAGAGGGCACGAATGCTTGGAAATCGCGCAGAAGGAGCCTCTTTTGAAAGTTTTTAAAGAATCGTAACGATTGGCTCAATAAGTTTTTTTAAATCGACTCAGTCCTATTACTTGCCGGACAAACCTTGTAAGACGACTTCAACAACACCTCAAATGTCCAAGTCTATGAGCCGTTTGGATTTTGGTCCGTGAAAAAAAAATGCACACGGGCGAAAAACATAACCTTACTACTGAATCAGTCTGATAAAAGTCGGCTCAACTTCTCGACTTCCATTATATGGGGTTGCCAAAACGGACGCAGGAAAGTAAACGCACATAAAAACAAGAAAGATTAATATTCAAATTAAGTTGGGTACTTTATTTTGAACGTTCATTTATAACATTTATGTATGAAAAATAATACCGCTCAAATGTTCACCACGACTGGATTTACAGACGTCCACGCGATGGTCGAAATTTTCAATGACATTTTGCAACATGGTCGGTTCTATGGCATTTATCTCGGCAATGATGTTGTTTTTGAGTTCTTGGAGGGTGGCTGGTTTGTTGACGTAGACTTTGCTTTCCAAATATCCCCATAAAAAGAAGTCCAAGGGAGTCAAATCGCACGATCTTGGTGGCCATGGCACATTTCCTCTGCGCGAAATCACGCGATCACCGAAGAAGAACTGCAATCGATGGATATTGACGTTGGTTGTGTGGCATGTTGCACCGTCTTGTTGGAAATAAACATCGTCCATAACCTTTCCTTCAAGTTGCGGCAAAAAATAGTCCTCTATCATCACGTGATATCGCTCAGAATTGACGGTAACGGCGTCCCCGGCCGCATTTTCGACAAAGTAAGGTCCGATGATGCATTTTGACCACAATGCACACCATACAGTCACTTTTTGAGGATGCATCGGCTGCTCTTGATACTGACGGGCATTTTCGTTCGCCCAGATGCGGCAGTTTTGCTTTTTTACCGTCCCATTCAAAGTGAAATGCGCTTCGTCGCTGAACATGATTTTTGATGAAAAATTGGCATCAATTTGGCGGTGTTCAAGGAGCCAATCTGAGAATGTTCGGCGCGAAAAATGGTCGGCCCGACGCAGCTCTTGCGTCAATTGGATCTTCAAATCCTTGTGGAGAATGCGGAGCAAACTGGTTCTCGAAATGCCCAATTCTTGGGATCGACGCGTTGTTGATTGTTTCGGATCGTCTCTCCCACTCTCCTTCACAACAGCAATATTTCCCGGTGTGCGAACGCTCCTTGGTCGGCCAGAGCCTGGCAGATTTGCCACAGAACCTGTTGCCTCGAATTTACGCACCAGACGACCGATGGTTGTTTCGTTTGGGCGGTTGTTTTTTATTTTTGCACCATTTTTGTAGTGCTCTTGAATAACTTTAATGCGGTCTTCAATCGAATACGACTCCATAGCGATCAACGGTTAACATTCAACTAACCAAATGACATGTCGGTGACAGAAAACAAAGATGGCGTCTATGTCAAATTGACGTTTACTTTCCTGCGTCCCTATTTATAATCACTAATCACATAATTGTGCACAAAATGCTTAGCAGCTCATCATAGTCGCTTCGCTTTGTCCAGGACAGACATTCACAACTATACAGCAATTTTTAATGTCATTCTGTTTAGGGAAGTAAACGTTGATCAAAACAAAACAGTTTCTAAAAATAAGGCAGTATCAAGAACGAAACACGAAAATAAAATCGCCATTTTTCACGGTAGGCGTTACGTATCTCTGATTCAACAAAAATTTTGGCAGGAAACAGAGCTATTAACAATATTTTTATGACTTTATGATCGAGATAAATCACTGTTCCAAATTATACTGCCTGAAAATAATATAGTCAAAATAGATCGCACAATCAAACGGGTCTTCAAGAATTTTTTTTATATTGAAGCAGTCGCGCAGGCAGAGCTCGAAATTTCCGCATCTCTCCGTCTATTCTGTCACAAGCTGTCAATGTGAATGAAGTAGTAGTGTCGGACAGCATCGTAGCATTTCGAAAAATAAAAATGTTCGAGGTATTCTTCTTACCATGCCAAAAAAAGCTTTTGGTGTTACGCAACGCCTATAATGAGAGTTGAAACTTGAATCTGCTCATTAAGGTGTATAATTGCCTAGTAAAATCTAAAAATTCGGTTTAAATTACATAATGTCAAAGCAGCAAACTTTTGCTGCACGCCACTGGAGGCAATAACGTTCAATGAGTCCTTCAACGTTTTCTAGGACGCAATAAATTCCACTTAATGCAAAAGTATGAGAAAAAATGCGCATTCTCAGGAGAAACCGCAAGAAAGTCAACTTTTTAGGGATAAACCAGCAGCGATTGACGCACTGGAAGCCAATATTGAAGCATTTATTCGTGAGATACCGGCCGATATGTTGGAGAAAGTGTGCCAAAATTGGACCTTGCGCATGGGCCACTAAAGCGGAGCCACGGCCAACATTTACATGAAATAATCTTTAAACATTAAATTATATCGACCGTTCTATCGACTCAAACAAAGATTTAATCGTTTTTTCAAATTTTTTGAGTTTTTTTTTTTGAAAATCAAATACTATACCTCTTAAAAAGTCACCCTTTACAACCTGCGCAAGACAAGTCGTCATTCTACATCCAGCATCGGAAATGGAAGGACCTCTGAAGAAGCTTGCCACTCGTGCTAGCGAAACGTTAGGAAGAAATTCCAACCGACGAAGTCCTTTACAGTATATTCAGATAAGAGATAGACCGGACATAAACAAGACCACGTGATCATCGAACGCTGTAACATTCGGCAGGGACGTATTAAGAGTCACGCAGTACATATTTTAGATAGTAGATGCTGCTTTGCGTAACTTTGTAGTAAATTAGCACAATTCGATGTGTATACGATTGGTGATGGATATAGGATCATGTGGGGGTGGGGTAAGAAATATATAATGATGTAAATATACATAAGGGTTTCAAAATTTTCGCTTCGATTTCCAGCTTCGGATGTCGCCTGATGTTTGGTGAAATACAGTCGAATATAATCTCAAAATGGCGTTTAAATTAGCCTAAATTAAAAATAATCGTATATCTCTTAAAATTGCTTTTAGAATATTGATTAGTATATTTTTTGATTTCTAGGTAAATATGTAACCAAATTAAAACGTTCAAAACGTAAAAAAATGTGCATGGTTGAACATTGTCAGAAAGTAGATTCTTGAATAGGTTTTGCCAAAATGGGTTCAAAAATGTCAATAATTAATTAAAAAATACAGCAGTTTTATAATTACTTATAACTTACCGAATTTGATGAACGACATCTTTTATTGGAAAGATGAGCTTGATGAGCTTACATCATCGCTACTGCCTGAAGCACCAACGTCAATGATGAATGGCTTGACTTGTTCCTCTAATATATTGTCCAGTTCCCACATTCTCTTTTCAACATTGTCTTTCACGTGCTTAATACAGTTTTCCCATTTTTGCGCTGTTATTAATTCTAGTGCTTCTTTGAAAAGTCCTTTGAGGTCACAAAATTTAAAAGTTGTATTGTGCTTAGCTATATAATTTTTAACCTCTGCCCATATGAGCTCAATGGGATTGAGCTCGCAATGGTATGGAGGTAAACGGAGCACAGTTTTATTTTGACTTGCTGCCATTTCGTCAATGGCGTATTTTTGATATTCCGCCTTGTGATCCTTGACAATTCTTAATTATTGTACTTTCAGCATTGCTTCTTCAAAGTTGATATTTTTCGAGCGGAGCCAATTTTGAACATCAACTTTCCTTGAAGCCGTTGTTGGGACCTTCTCCATTCTTCGAGAATGATAAGGCGCATTATCCAACACAATTACTGCGTTTTCCTCTAAGTTCGGTAAAATTTTTGAAAACCACTGTTCAAACGATTCGCCATTCATTTCCTCGTGGTAATCTCCAGTTTTCTTAGACTCAAAGCACCACAGACCGTCAACAACAAATCCATCCTCACTGCCAATATGGCAGATAATGAGTCTTTTCCCTTTACCTGGAAATCGAAGTACTAACTGGTGTAGATTTATTTCAATAAGCGAACCTTTTTCAAATGTTTTCATCACATTCAGCGAAAAAACATTGAGACATGAGTAAAATGAATGATCAGGAACCTGAAATACGCGCAAATATTAATATTAACAAATTATAACTTTATAAAGCTTAAAGTATGAATTAAAATGATTAGAAATATTAGGAACGGTACACAATATAAAACTTAGTAACTTTTTTAAGTTTATAATATTCGACATATTTTAAGATTATATTAAAAAATTATTGAAATATCGAAAACACATAAAAACATGGCTTAAAAAAGTTCTAACAAATGAAAATGACAATAAAACATCCACGCATTTTATCGAAAGTTATAAAAGTTTTGTTACTTGTAATATGTTTTATCTGCCCCCTGGAATTAATGTTTAGAACCTTGTTCCCATGGTTTGAAAAACATCCGATTGTTGTCTATTACTCATATTTACCTGCTGGATTTTTTAATCCGGTGGACAGCCCATCTAGAAAGGCCCTCCTGGATGAAGTTACAGAATCATCAACCCATACTTTACTTGTAGTGTGTCCTGCGTTTACCCACGTTTCATCAAGGTAATAAATCTTCCTGTTTTGATTTCTATATTTCCCAATTTTTGTTAAATAATCCCTCCTCCATAGCACAATTTCTTCTCTATCCGGTAGTAAACTATTACGACCCCGTTTTTTCCATTTGAAATTTAAATGCTTCAGTAACGCATGGAAAATTGATCGTTTGAAATTTGGCAACGTTGTATCTCCATTTACCTCCTGCAGTACTTTATCTATAGTAGGTATTTCATTCCTAAAGAAGAATTCATGCACTTTCCTCCTAATCGCATGCTTATCAGCTTCATCCAATGATTTAACAATACTTTTGCGATGTTTACTGGTCATTGGCTCAGAAAAGGTGTGATTTTTTTTGTATTGTCTTAACACATTAAACACACACACCCCAACTTTGTGAGAAACCTTCACAACAATTTCTTTGATGGTTGATGCCTCGTTCTCCTCGCGCTCGATCTTATATATATTCAAAATGACCTCTTTCATTTCTGCACTCAGGTGTCTTTTTTTAGAGCGTTTCCTAGGTGGACTACAGGAGTTTACAACTTCATCGGCAGTATCTGTACTACTGGGCATTTTGCGCAAGCAGTTGATAACAATAACAATCAATAACAAGGTATAACAATAACAACGACAAACTCAACAACTTAATAAGATAACAAACGAAAACGTCCAAAGAAATATCAAATTGCAATGATGCACACGACATACGTAACACGTCTGAACCTGAATGTGACTCTGCCTTGATACGACTGCTCTGCCGCTCGGCATAGGCATTTAATTGCGAATTGACCAATGAGGGCTCCTGTTTTACGTCGAGACGGCGGCGTTAGCGTGAAAATCACCCGAACCTTTTGTTTACATCCGGTCTATCTCTGGTTTGAATATACTGTAGACCCGAATCAAGACAGCAGTTTATCAACTGGCCGCGACAGCCTTAACCAATTTGTCATTTGAGAAACTATATTTTTAGAATAGTCGAAAGATCATAAAGATGGATAGAAAAATTTCCAAGATCAAAAATTGAGAATCTGACAAACTTTGCTGAATAACCTGACTACTGTTGCTCACCATGTATAAATAAAAGAAATATACCCGTCGACCACTGTACGTATTTTTAAAGAGTTGACCAAGAACCTCCCGAATATCGCAGCTCGATATCTCCTTCCGTTCCGAAAATATCGAGATTTGAATTTTCGTAAAATTTCCACACTATCCGCCAGTTTATTTGCGTTGATTAAAAATTCTTTCGCAATTTGACTGTGTTATCAATTGCGGGACCGGCCACGAGCATAGTCGAGCGAAGCATTTCGCATATTTTGCTTCTATTTCGACCGGAATTGAACGTGTTCTGCGCCCGGCTGCCCAATTGCAGACTTCACACGCATACCAAATCTAATAATGAACCACTAGCTGGTCACCTGCCGCCACTCGTCGGTATGCAAATATGTTCCGACATTTATGCGGCGTCGAGTGTCGACCGTCCGTGTTTGCTTACATCAATTTCGCTGATTATCCGCGCAGGTTGCTTTGTAGAGGAACCAAACGGTCACACTTCGCTGATAAAAGTACGCGGTGAACGCAGTTGGATAGCAGTTCAAAGGAAACGCTGCGCCGGTTACTTTTGAGCTTCGGGCTCTGTGGTTACGTGGTGTCAGTATCTCGAATACTATACCCTGTTTCGCGAGTATCCAACACGTAGAGTGATATCTCTAAATTCCGCATACCTTCACAGGACACAAAATTCTGACGCCAGGTAGACAGTGCCGTATTCTGTTTTGTATGTTTGTACTTGCTAACAGCGCAATTTTCAGGTAGCCAAATAAGTTCGTGCGGTTGCTGTACATCGCACATTGCCATGGATGTTGTTGATCGATAGCGATTGTTTGTTACCTATTGTCGCGAGCATCTTCGACAGGTTGTAGTCGCAAATTTCAGGATAACGTGCCAACAACTTGCAGAAATGTTCAGAGTGAGTCCTGAAACTATTCGTTTGCATCTTCATCAGCTAGAAAAGACGTAGAAGTTAAGCAAATGAGTCCCACATGAACTGGCAAATGATAACAAATTAAGACGTCTTACCATTCGTTCAGCAAACATTTCACGTAACGCTAATGAACCGTTTCTTAATCGGTTATTGACCTGCGACGAAAAATTGATCCTGTATTCGAATAAATTCTAAGCGTTCGTATCATTGGTTGTCGCCTAATGATTCGGTACCACACACGCCCAAGGCTTCCTTGCACCGAAACAAGGTTTTATTGTGTGTTTGGTAGACAGCAAGTGGAATTGTCCATTATGAGTTTTAGGAAAGGGGTCAAACTATCACCGCTAACTTGTATTGTGAACAGCTTCAACGAGTATAAGCGGCACTCATCCAGAAACAGTTGACAACTCGAGATGGTGTAATAAATGCAGTCTGCCAAGTTTTTGACTCTAAATCCAGAGAGTTCTGCAATACCAGAATACAAAAATTGGTTCCATGTTGGCAGAAGGTCATTGAATGTGCTGGTAATTTCTTTGACGAATAAATAGTGTCTTATTGTTTCCCAATAAAAATTTATATTTTTCTACTAAACACCGCACGAACTTATTTGGTTACCAGATACGAGGGATGTCCTTTAAGTTTTGCATATGGAAATAACATAACACGGTAGGTAGTTTTAAATGACTTTATCGTTTTTCGAAGTATTCTCCACGAAGATTAATAGCACTTATTCCACTTGTTTGCTGGCAGATGCAAAACGGCATTGTCTTGGTGGAGGATGATCCTTCTTTCGGGGTTGATTTTTCGAAGCTCGGTGACGACTTTTGGCAAACAAATGGTGGTATACCAATGCGCAGTAACAGTTCTTTGCTCATTAAGAGGAATTGTTGCAATATGACCCGCTTTTGACACAAATGTCGCGACCATCTTTTTCGAAACACTTCGAGTACTTAAAAGACCTCCCTCGTATTTAGAAAAGTTAATTTGCATACAATAAACAAAACGCCACAAACCAGTTTTGCCGAGTAACACAAAAATGTCGCTTGCTGATCAGCTGCTCACCTCCGTAGACGTCAAAGCGTAATGGATACTCGTGAAATAGGGTATGCACAGACAGCGCGATTAAACTGGAAAATTTTCATTACCCGTAATAAATGTTTTAATTAGTCTAAGTAGTTATTTAGTTATATTAAACTGAATTTAATTCTACGTATCTATCAGACATATTTCACACGTACATGCGTACATTCGCTCTTAAAAAAGATAAATATTTTGCTATAGTCAACGCCAAACAAAGTGGCGTGCACGTCATCAAGGTGGGTGTGTTGAAAAATTTACATTGTTGCCAAACTTTTTGTAAAATAATAAAATTTATTATTTACATATCTAGGTTTATAAGCAATATTAACCTCAAATGAGAACAAAAATAATAGTATAATAAAATTATAGATCTGTACTTGCATAATCATTAAGTATGACAATTATTGATCAGATGACACTATGAAACTACCATAACTACCATAAATAAAAATCCAAATGGGGTCCTCCAAATTTTATGCATGGTATTTATTTTACAGAATTCATACAGAAAAATGCATTCTAAAATTAGGTAAGCTACTGGTGTAAGCTTTTTCTGTACAATAAAGTTAGTCGGAGTTTCTTTCTTCAGCGCTGTCTGAATCTGAATCTTCATCACTCTCAAAGTTGATTATTAAAGGTTCGATGTCTGGTCGATCAAAAATTCGTTCTCGTTCATACCATTTAAAAATTTCTTGCTCAGTATGTCGAACACTATTTTTCCACATGTCTGGGGTAACCGTTTGTAGAGCCTCGTTCCACATATCCAAACAGCAACACGCTACAAAAAATGAAATAAAATTTCACTATTATTAATATACATTACATATAATTATTAGTAACCTACCTCTTGAACAGCATTTAAAGGCAACAAAGGCCCGTTGTTGTCCCTTTCTTGCTCAAAGTAGTGCATTAACGAGGCCACGAGTTCCTTACACCGACTATTTAACTGTTTGGGCATCTTTATATACCAAAATTGCCTTTATCTACTCGTAAAATGAATAATTTTGTTTTGAAACAAACAGTTGTTGATTTACAGTATGCGGGGCCAAAGGATTTATAAAGATTTGAAATGCCACAAATTGATTCAGTGTCAAAATTAATACAAATGTCAGTTCCCAGTTTAAATAAGTTTCAAGGTGACAATGTGTCAACGCTGCGAAATCGGTTTAGTGCGTTTACATGTCGATAAGTGATTGGAGCGTTTGCAAAACATTTTATTTCGCATAATGCGTCTAAATTTATCAGAAAGCAACTTATGTGATATTTTAATAACAATGTTTATATGACTATTAACCATAATAAGAGAGTAATGACCATTTTACAATTTATATATCACATTAATATGAAACTGCAATAGAGCAATTGTTTGTGATAGAAACCTAGGCATTAGGTCGGGGAATCTTTATCGTGATGACGTGCACGCCACTTTGTTCGGCGTTGACTATATTGCGCGGCATTTTAGTATACGAGGGGATCTGCATTTTTACATAGAACAGGTACTAGTTGGGAAAACGTAATCAATTAAGCAAAAAACATATAATTTGCACTGTAAGAACTCTCTCATGGGCGGACTTTCTCTTGAACACACAACCTTTATGATTTTTTAAAGCTAGATGAGATTATGTATACTAAGTGACATATAAGTCCGAACACCCAGTTTAAACGGTTTTATTTTAATAAAAGCTGGTGAATGTATTTATCTTACTGTAAATAACAAGTGAAAAAATGTTCAGCCTTATCAGTTGAACATTCCGGTTTTTATACTGCTTTTTTTTTAATTCACTAACCCTCTAAAAATGAATATTTCAGCCGCAGTAAAGAATCAACGTTGGCGGATTTTGGTTCTTGACATCCTTTACGATCGGTTACGATGCCTAGAGTACGGAGACCTGTACGATTTCGTCAACTTAGTGAGTTTGATAGGGGTCGTATAGTGGGACTTCGGGAAGCTGGACTTTCTTTTCGGGCAATTGCAGTTAGAGTGCAAAGAAGTGTAGACACTGTGGTTAGGTGTTGTCAGGCATGGCTTCGAGAAGGCCGTACACAAAGAGCAAGGGGCACTGGACGCCGCCGTAGAACAACAGACCGTGAAGATCGCCGCCTAAGATTATTGGCCATAAGGGACCGTTTCTCCACTACCAGGTCCATTGCAAATGAATGGTTTGCAGAACACGGAAGACCTATTGGCATGCGAAGTGTTTACCGACGAATGAGAAGTTTTGGCTTGTTTTCATACCGGCCACACTGGGTCCTCCCTTCAACTCGAAAACACCGACGTAATTGCCTTGAGTGGTGCAGACAACGGTCACTCTGGGATCAGGAATGGAACAGTATTGTCTTTAGTGACGAGTCTCGATTTTGTTTAGGCATGCACGATGGTCGTTCCAGGGTTAGAAGGCGACGTGGTGAAAGGAGGAATCCACAGTTTTTTGTTGAAGGACATGTTCATCACACTGTTGGAGTTATGGTTTGGGGTGCTATAGCTTATGGTTCCAGGTCACCTTTAATCTTCATCAGAGGTAACATGAACGCGCAGCGTTATATCCACGAAGTTCTAGAACCCCATCTTTTACCCTATCTTGACACCCTGGCAGATCCAACTTTCCAACAAGATAATGCCCGACCACATGTTGCAAGAGTCACAATAGACTTCTTTCAACATAATGATGTCACATTGTTACCATGGCCACCAAGATCTCCCGACTTATCCCCAATTGAGCACGTGTGGGATATGATGGGTAGAAGATTGCTCAATTTGCAACGTCCTCCTCAGACTCTAGAAGCACTTCGAGAGGAGTTGGTGGTTGCCTGGAATGAAATACCACAGGAGGACATTGACTACCTGATCAGAAGCATGCCTAGGCGCGTTGGAGAATGCGTAGCACATCAGGGTGCATCCACACATTATTAAAGGTCAAAGGGCTTTAAAGCAGTGCAATCATTTTGAAATTTTTATCATTTACTTATTATGCTTCATCAAGTACTCATACAAAATTTTATTAAAATAAAACCATTTAAACTGGGTGTTCGGATTTATATATCACTTAGTATATGTTGAAGGTCCAGATTCAGGCCAAGAAATTGAAAATCCTGTTGAAATACAAGAATTTCCCGAAAATTCTGATGTCGATAAGGTTCCAGTATCAACAGAAGCTATTCCAAATTACGGTCAAGCTACGAGGGTAGTTTGAATAGTTTCCGACCTCAATCGATAGATAGCAGCACTCGTAGATAAGAGCTAATGAATTTCATCTGTTGACAGTTACTCACCAAATTTTCGGCCATTCTGGACGGACAAAATGGAGTATAGAGCTGTCATTAAATATTTGATTTGAAAGGCAATACGCACAAGCAAATCAAAGATCAGTTTGATTCTGTGTATAGGGACTCTTCACCATCATTTACGACCGTGAAATTTTTGGCAGCTGAATTAAAACGTGGCCGTAAGAGGTTGGGAGACGATGAATGTTCGGGACTGCAACTACCGACTAAAATATTGTCAAAGTTCAGCAAATGGTGCTAGACGACCGCCGAATTAAAGTGACAGAGATAGCAGAGAGTATGAACGTGTTAAAAGAACGTGTTCGTCAGATATTAAATCAACGTTCAGGCATGAGGAAGCGCGTTGAGTGCCCCGGTTGCTCACGTTAGACCAAAAACGTGTCCGAACGAACATTTCCAAGCTCTATTGGCGCAATTGGGGCGCAATAAATCCTAGTTTTGGCGCCGATTATTCACTGTATCTGAAACTTGGATACACCGTTATACGCACGAAATAAAAATACAGTCCAAATAGTGGACTACAAACGGGGTGCTGGGAAAGTGATGGCGACTGTTTTTTGAGATAGTCATGGAGTTATTTTAATCGATTATCATCAGCAAGGAAAAAGATGCTTACGGAAAAAGAAAATCCTGTTTCACCAAGGCAATCCACCGTCTCACACCTCAATTATTTTGGAGAGAAAAACGCCGAGTACTACTTGTATGAGTTACAGATATGGGCGCATCGCTAGGAAAAAAAGTCAGAAAAAATGTCTCGTATCGTTGTTAGGACGGAAACTTTTCAGACCACAGTTCCGAGCTAGCAGCCGTCGCGAGTGTACGCTTGTGCGACTGCGACCCACCCGGACTTACTGTGCGATCATATTGCGATTTTCATCGCGATACGATTGCTATCTACGATGGCGAGAATCGAAAAGCTGACAAGCCAGCTAAAGCAGAAACAAGATGCTTTCACCATGCTTGCAGAGTAGATGAAGAACCTGGAAGAAGCTTTCATGCAGGCAAAACAGGAGATAGAGGAAGCCAAAGGGAAGCTCCTCAAGGCGAAGAGGAAGGCAAAGAAGACCCTAGCAGTAGAAGAACACGAGGACCAGAATTCCACAGCGGACAATGAGATGGATGCCCAAGAAGTGGACAGCCAGCAACAGGACGACACAGAAGAACAGAAGACGTCAACCGACAAGAGCGACACGGACTACAATGTTGTCACCACGCGGAAGAAAAAAATAAGGGTCTCCGACGAAGACGATGCACCCAGGCACCCAAACAAGCCAGCTGCCATCCAGAAGAAGAGTCCTAGAGAAGCCAGGACCATCGTAGCCCCCATGTCAGAAACAGGAGTTCCACCAATCAACATTGAGGGCACCGCTGATTGGTCATCCATGAGCAGGATGATCAACAATAAGGAAATCCAATTCTCTAAGTCAAGGACGGCGGGAAACAGTGTGAAAGTGTTTACCAACACACCCGCAGACTACCGACAGCTAGTTAGCCTGCTAGACTCAATGAAGAGGCCTTTCTTCACCTACCAGCTGAAGGAGGATCAGTTGGACCAGAGGGTGATTCGAGGACTTACGAGAGAGATGTCTACCGAAGACATCAGAGAAGATCTAGTGAGCCAAGGGATCGCAGACGCCGAGGTTCAACAGATGAAAACCAGGAACACCAAGCAGCCGCTACCGCTCTTCCAAGTGAATACCAGGATGGCGGAAAAGCTGCATGAGGTCCAGAGGCTGGCCATGCTCACGGTCAGCTTCGAGAAGAAAAAGAGATCGACCGAGCCCAGCCAATTCTACCGCTGCCAGCAGTACGGGCACACACAGCGAAACTGCCGTCTCGCTGAGCGGTGCGTCGTGTGGTGAGGACCATAACAGCACCAACTGCAGGCTGCCGACGCCGCCATGAGGGCAACGAAATGCCAAGTGCGGCCTTTGCGGAGAAGGACACCCAGCCAACTACAAAGGATGTAGTAAAGTCCCGAGGAAAGCTGCTGCTGCTCCCAAAACAGCCTCCACCTCAAATAGGACGTCTTACGCTGAAAAAGCGAAGAAAACTTCTGCTCCAGCAGCCGCCACTTCTACTGGAGCTACGGCGCAGAAGCAACACGGCGATGACAGACTGCTAGCTATGATGCAAGCCATCATAACCCGCCTGGATGCACTCGAGGTCAAGATGCAAGACAAGCATTAGACCAGTAATGACTAGGACCAGGACCCATCAGGACCAGGACCAACCAGGACCAGGACCAGGACCCATCAGGACCAGGACCAACCAGGACCAGAACCCATCAGGACCAGGTAACATACAAGTAGCAGAGGACTTGAAACAAGAGAACGCGTAACGACATCGACAGAACTGTGCGAGGTAAAAGGAACCAACCCGGCGTTCCCAGAGACTGAAACACATGAGGAGACGTTGGAGCAGACCGCAGGTCACGCACAACACATGGCCTACCGAGACGCTGATGAGTCGGGCCACGCGGAGGTTAGGGTTTAGTGGGTATTCCTCAAGACAACCTGGAGTCCCACACACGCCGTAGCTCGGGCTTTATGGTATGGTGCATAAACGCATTCCCCCCACCAAAAAAAAAATGGCTATAACGCGTCATAGAGGAGAAAAATCTGTTAACGAACAAGTCGAGATGATCCCATTCACTGCCTGGCAAGGAAACGTCACCAATCAGTCGGATAGATCTCCTTTGAACGGCATCAAATATCGACAGACACTTTTTCCTAAGCTAGTCTTGACCCTAGCTTTGAAGTAGCTTTCGTAATATCCCTTGACAGCATCCTGGCAGCGCATTTCTTTTGAAGCTTTTTTTAAACGGTAATTTCGTATAAATAGTCGCGCAAGATGTGTTTAATAACCTTGGAGCGGCTTCAAAAAACTTTTTACATGAGTATTTTAAAGGTACTTGCGTCATGTCGGTCTTAAAAAATATCTAATGACACTTTTATCATCAGTACAGTTATTTTAAACTACGGTTTAGTGATGTAACGCTTGTTTTGTTTATACGCTTTCAAAATAACCACGATCCCTTTTCAATAAGGCTCAACCACAGTTTATTAGCTTCACTATCGGTGACACTCTCCTATGAGTTCTGGCACCACCGTTAACAGCGCCATCTGACGATCGCGACGAACACAAACGAAACTAAAACGACGATTGTTTACAGCAGGGTTCCTCAAGCGGTGGTTCGTTATATGAAGGGGGTTCGCGAAAAAATTATGGTAATGACGGAGTTTGTTCTCGATATCGCAACACCGCCGCTACGACAATCCGGCAAGAGTTCTACTTCGGCGAATCGAGACCTTTCTGAGAATGCATTGAAAAGAACGCGCTTCGTGAGCAGTACGCATGTCGAACGTGAAATTAAATAAATATAATAGTATTCTATAGATTTAAGATGGATAGTTGGTTAAAAACTGGCAGTTTTGTGAACTCTGACGAAAAGCAAGATGAGCAATCAACTACTGTTTCTTCTCATGTTACCGAACACAGGGTGGCAATAATGAAAGTTATACGAGCCCCTTCCCACTTCAGTTGGCCGAACTATTGAAATCTTAGTTTTTTTCTTATCAAACACAAATAATAAACATGTAGCAGAGTGTTGTAGGTTTAAAATATTAACAATGAATATTTTGATAATATATAGTAGAAAACACCAACTTTCTCACTCCCTAATCAAATTTGCAGCATAAAAGTAACACATGTTGCATCGGTGGCTGAGAAAAATAAAATCCATGACAATTTTTTTTATTAATCACAACTGTCAGAATACGTTTAATATAGTTTTGGGTAGTTAAGGTTTTCAAAATGGGTAGAGGAAAGGTTATTAGTGAGAAAATTCGGTTACTGATAATTAAATTTTTTAATTCTGGGAAATCAAACTCAGAAATTGCAACTTTGTTAGACTTATCGCGGTACAGAGTGAGAAATATTGTTAGAAGATATAACGTAACTGGTTCAGTTAATATTAAGTCACGATATGTGAAAAAAAGTAATATCGCAACTGCTGACCGAAGAGCATTAAGAAGAATAATCGTGTAAAACAAGCGTGCCAATTATTTACTATTAGGTGCCCTATGGAGTGACGCTGTTGGAAGGAGAATTTCGAGGTGCACAACTCATAGAGAGGCCCACAAACTGGGATTTAGCACATGCAAGGTGAGTTTTCTTATAAAAAAAAAGTGAAGTGAAAACCCTAAAGTTGCACAACTTGTTTATAGGCCAAAGAAAAGCCACTATTAACTCCACTGCAAAAGAAAAATCGGTTTAGATGGGCTAAAGAACATAGACAATGGACACCTCAACAATACAATGGAGTGATGAGGCCCGATTGGAAGTTTGTGTTGGTGACAGTCGCAGTACAGTTATTCGCAAAAAAAATGAAGCATTCCATGTTGATTGTCTGAAGAGTAAAGTGAAATTTACAGCATCCATTATGGTCTGGGGCAGTATGTTATCAAAAGGAGTAGGAAAACTTTATTTTATTGATGGAAATGTTGATACAAACAAATATTTGGCAATTTTAGAAGAATCGCTTTTACCAGTGATGGATGAATGTTTGACATCCGGCCAAGATTTTGTGTTTAAGCAAGATGGTGCAGCGTTCCATACCTCAACAAAGGCTATAAAATGGATGGAAGAAAATAATGTACCTCTTTTGAAATGGGTTTCTAGCAGTCCAGATCTGTCACCTATTGAAACTTTGAAAAAGGTTCTACGACAACATCCTGCTCGTACAATCACCGAACTGAGACAAAACCTTCAAGAAATATGGGATTGTTTTACACCAAATTTTTGCCAAAACTTGGTTAGCACTATGCCCCAAAGAATTTCAGTCGTAATAAAAAATAAAGGTGATTTTACAAAATGGTAATCTTTCAATTGTTGCTTTGTTCACTGCGCGTTTATTCGCACATTGTTTATCTGTTTAGATGTTCTATTAGTTATAGGTCTAAGTGATTTCAAATATGTATTTTTTACGACTAGAGTATATCTATAATGTTTTTGAGAAAATAAATTGCTTTAGAAGTAAATAGTTTCGCTTATAAAGGCATATTTTAGTACAAATCTTGAAGTGGGCCAACTGAAGTGGGAAGCAGCTCGTAGTGCGGTGCGTTCTTGCCAGAATAAAAGTAATGAGAGAATAGAGAAGCATGGTGGAAAAAAACGTAAAGTAATGAAAATACGACACTGACTACTTGCAAGTGGGTTTTTATTTCACCGGGGAAGAGTCGGAACTGTCCTCGTTGTTACTGCCCATCCGGCAACCTCAAACCACTGGTCCCCGTTCTTGTTTCTACTTATTTTTACAAATATTTACCTTCTGTTGTCTTAGAATCGTAAAAATCGTAAAAACAAGTGATAAGCCGAGATTAAACGAACCGCGCGTATATTCAGCTAACCAGTGCTCGTGGTTTCATAATTCTACATTATGATAGAAACATAATAATCCGCAAATAGCAAATAAGAAGAGAAACGGTCGCTCTCAAGGATACACCGGCTCGCGCTGCAGGTTTTGTGATGTTATTAAAATAGAGTTTCCGCTTTCATCCACTGATAATGAAAAGTCACGCTACTGTGCTGCTTTATTCTAGACAACTTGTGTGCATACATAACATAACAGTGTAATGGATACCCAGTATAAATATAAATACTTTTATACTCGGTTACAAAGAAAATGCTTACCTACAGGTTGGATAGGTTCACAAGTAGATTGGTGAGCAAGTAGATTGACACCAAATTTGAGTGATAGTACAAAAAAAATTTCATTACTTTGGTTTATATACGTACGCAATGAAGTATTTTTCAAAAATATCTTCTTTATATTTGATTTTACGCAAAATTTTCAAGTCAAAAATGATGTTTGATGAGGAGGAGGTGATATCCAGCCCAGTAACCGAAAATTTAAATTATGAACATCGGTACGAGAAGTCTTATTGAATAAATATGGTGGTTGCTTAAAAAACAAATAGACTAATCATATTAGCAAATTTTCCAGAAATAATTGTAGAGTCTGGTTTTATTGTTGCAAGTTGTTCAAAACATGGACGTATAAAATGGGTACACCAATTTTTGTGGGAAAACTTTTTATTTGACAACAAATAATGATAAAACGTGTTTTTTGGGATTCAATCGTAAGTGTTGTACAAACCACACGTAAAAAGATTTGACTGATAGCAAAAATGTTGTGGCCGAAAAACGAGGCAAAATGCAGGTTTTGGCACTTGTTGATAATTCGATAATAATTTCACGCAACTACTTGGAATTCTTCAATTCAGTAGGATTCATACTTCTAAATAACAACAACAAAATTGGAGTATATTGGTCAAGTATTTTTTTGACAATTTCTAATTGTTTATCCCAAAACACCTGTTTTCCGGACAGCACTATTAGTTTATTGAGCAATATACCGGATTTGTTCAAAGAGCATTTAATAGCAAAATACACGTGTTTGCCTTGCCGATATAAATCACAAACAACTCCGAAAGATAAACGTTATTTTTATGCGAAAAACGAAGGTTACGTTTTTTATTATAAACAAATTCAAACATTTCGTATTTGTGAGTAATTGAACAAATGCGAAAAACATAGGTTACTGTACACATTTTGAAACAAAGCGTATGTCTCTATCATCTTTAGTTGCAAATTACTCACTAATACGAAATGTTCGAATTTGTTTAGAAGTAAAAAGGCAACCCATCCCTTTTTGCATAAAAATAACATTTATCTTTTGTGGTTCATATCAGCAAGGTAAACTAGAGAGCATTTTGCTATAAAATGCCCTTTGAACTAACTCTGTATATTGCTCAATAAACTAGTAGTGAATTTTGTTGTGGTTATTTAGAAGTATAAATCCTTGGAATTTGAAGAACTTCATGTATCTGCGAAAAACCATCGTCGTATTACCAACAAGTGCCTAAACCTGCAGTATGCCTCGGTTTCCGGCCATAACTTTTTTGACCCTAAGACTATTTAATTCGTTGACTACGCTGCTCGTCCACCCATCTTTTTCTGTAGAAAATAGAAGACATGACCAACAATACAATCTGTTTTTCTTGCAGCCACATTACCAAGAGTTTTCACTATATAATTTAAAATATCGAACTACTTTTTTTATTCCTTTTCAAAATTGTCTAAAATAGGTGTTGGGTCTTCATTTTCAATGATCTCCTTTTTTTTTCTTTACAATTATATCAGGAGAATGACTTATTAAGTAGTTGATCGATTACGCAGCGACATTAATCCGTTTAATTGCACGCACACTACAGCCGGTAACCAAAACGGCTACTTACGAGGAGAAGTCAGTAACCTAAACAAAAAGGGGTAGCGAGCCCTCATAATAGTCGCAGCGGCCCACGCACTCTGGCGACCGCGATCAGACGCGAGCCGGCACCGACGGTCCCCGACGGACTATCAAGTGTATCCATAAACGAAAATGGTAACAACCGACAACCAAGTAGAGGCGAGTCATCTTCATTGCGTTCGCAAAATCTAGACAGTATAGGGCGCATTATTTTCTTGCAGCTAATTTGCTATTTACTGAAGTACTATTACATATTTGTTGGTAAACATATTATTGAAATTATTTCACAGGACTTCATAAAATATTTATTTTCAAGATTTTTAACTGTTATCAATGGTAACAATGGTTACATGGACGCTTCGCCACTGGTTTCTACGTATTGTGTTATGTGCCACAAGTCCTTGCTCGTTTTCACATGAACCTTATACCACAATGTAACACATGTGGCTATAAGCCAGTGCTATAGGTATATTTACTAGGGGTTTTTCGTTTAGAAAATGTCTTACTTGTAAAATATGCTTTATTTAAATTTTCACAGGCGTGGTCAATATGTGATTTTCTTTTAGAGAAATCGCTAATCGGGTGAATCGGAACAAAGCTAGTGTGATGAGATGTTGTCGAGCGTGGCTGCAAGAAGGCCGAAATTGAGGAGTTAGAGGTACTGGAGAGACTTGAATGGAATATAGAATTGAACTCAGTACAGCGATGAGTTCAGGTTTTGTTTGGGCACACCTGAAGTAAGGAGCAGATGTGATGAAAGACGGAACGTACTATATTCCATCGAACGGCATATTCATCGCGCCGTGGGTGGTATGGTATAGGGTGCCATCGTTATATCCACAAAGTTTTACAACCACATCTGATTCCCTTTTCGGAAACATTGCAAGATCCACTTTTTCAGCAAGACAATGCACTGCACCCTCCACGAACATTGGAGGCTCTACGAAACCTAATTCAAATGACCTGGGGTAAATACATCAAGAAGATATAAATGCCATGACAACTTAATGAATGTGTGGCGAACACATTATGAACATTAAGGTGGGATATCTCAGCTATTTTGCGAAATTTCGAGGTAAAATTTGAATCACTATTCAGTAGTCGTAAGGTTTAATAAAATATGCTCAAAGTTACGGTGTTGCATTTTCTATGTCATTTAGTATATATCCATATATTAGTTATGCAATGGATGTTAAAATTTATTACAATAGTCTTACTTGAATTTTGCATTACCCGTTTTATTTTTGGCGCAAGGCTAAAAATTTCTCCAAACTTTAAATACATTATGCATTTCGCCCATTTTTTGACTTTTAGCCAGATTTTTGGACGTACTAAACCACTGTGCGAGACCAAAATGACGCAACCGACAAAAACCGTGAAAAGAACTATCAAACACTTAGCACAAGTCCTCTATTTCTGTCATGTCAATATTTTGTAATACACTTTCGTTTTTTTCGGAAAAATTATTGTTGACAATATTATCTGCTGATAAAGACTCTCCCTTCCGATGAAACAAAACAGCCTTATAGCAATGTTTCTGTTTACCAATTAGTTTTTATTAACCTTGCATTCGCCTTATTACAGAGCATGTTATGGTACTAAAACAATATCCAATTTTAACTAGTTATTCAGTGAACCGTTGAGCGATAGTGGCAAGCGGCGGCATAAAATGGCTAATAAATCACAATTCCGATACAATTGGCGATGGCTAGCATTGTGGCGCGTTCAAAAATGAACTATGTACCTCTGCCGGCAAGAATTCCGACAAACACTGAAACAGTTGAAGTCATTCGGCCATTTTAAAAAATAGCGTCAAAATGAGTAATAGTTTGAAAAGGTGAAAGTAATGTTTAATTGCATAGAGTTTATATTTCAGTAGTAGACGGTCAATCATAATTGATGACCTCAAAATAAAATCATAATAAAATTTAAGTTATTAACCGCCACCGCCTCTGAATCGATTTTCAAAATCTCAGACTATCTAAACGATTAAAGAAATAAGCTCGAAATAATTTTTGTACGTAGGTTGTCAAGTTAATAATAATATTTATTAGAGGTAATATTATAGAATAATAATATACTATCACACCCCTAGGCGGGGGTGACATCACCCCCAAAATCTTAAATGGAAAGGGGGTCGAGTGATACCTTATTCTATTGCTTCGTTCCTTATGGGATTTTCAATGTTGCGTTTTTTATTGGCGACTGACCCAGTTACCCGAAATTTAGCTACAAGTTCTAGAACATATTTTCGATGCACGTTACTGTTCTCTGCCGCTCATTAAATATTTCTGCTGTTCTATTAGCGCACTGATTATTTCCGAAAAATATTTCGATAATCTCAACTCTTTCTGCTGTGGAATATACCATGGTTAATTTATCTAATAAAGCGTTACAAGTTATTTTAGCAACAAAGTTTGGTCAAATTAATCGCAAACTATGTACTAAATTCCTAGTTAAAATAAGTACGAGATATTTCCTTATCTTTCTTCAAGAAATAACTTTTTTGCCACAAAAAGGCTCCAATAGCTATTTTCAAAAACAAAATGCTAAACAAACCATGAGCGTTGAGAAGAAAAGCACTTACTTATTAAGTAAATTCTTTTAGTCAAATTTCTTCTGAAAGTAGTACAAACTAATCTGATGTACCTATTAAAGTCTACTTTAAACTTTAAATCAATAAATCTTCAAAACTACTGAACTGTAGCTCATGTATTTTACATCACTAAAAAGGAATTGAAAGACCTTTAAAATAAGGTATCACTCGGCTCCCCTCTCCATTTAAGATGCCAAACTTGTGTCCCCCACGAAAACAAAATCGACGGTTTTTTTTTTTAGCGTTTTTCCAAAAAAACTGAGCTTCCTGTAAATGCGCTGTTTCGTTTTCGATGCGCCACCCTGTATAGCATATTAACATGGGTTACAGCACGTCCAGGCATCTTTAAACGATATCGAGGTTTCACAGAGAACTGTTTTGAAAACAATGTCGAGAAATCTAAATTATATTCAACAAATGATTTATACGACAAAAGACAATTATTTGATATCAAGCAACTTTATATGCAGTGAGCGCGTGAAAATTAACTTCTAAGCCTCATAAGACCATAATGAAGGGATGGATCTTTTCTCCATTTGACTCGAAAATTACTTTTATGAATACGTACACAAAATTTTTTTCCTGAATGTCATACAACAACAAAACAGAACAAAATCAGAAAATCGACATTTTCGGACTTACGTGGCATTGATCTTAGATCGTCGATATTCTTAACATAACCGTAAGTATGAAATCAATCTTCTAAATACATACTCGTATGACTGCAACGAGCTGTCGACTATGTTCAGAATGAACTTACGGTCATGAACCGTTTCTAAGATTTACAAATATTTCGACGCTAACTATCGATATAGTTCATTAACAGACACATATATCAAAAGCGTCAATAAATCAATCAGTGCTTGAACCGGTAGTTTATCAAGTAATTAATACTTTAACAGACAATTAATCATATCATTTGGAAACACGTTGGAAAGACTGACTGGCTTGTCGGATAGTGTATTTATAAATGTACTTCACACGTCAATAGGCTTTACTCATTCTAGCCGGTTATGAATGGAACACGATAAAATTCGTAAAGCTCAAGTTTATTTTTTTACAGCTTCTATTAGTTTTCGGAAATAGTAAAAAGAACCAGATATCAGTTTTTTTCTGACTAGTAGTCAACATTACAGTTGCTTTGGGTTTTTCTAATGTTTCGGGCTGGTAATGGAATCTGTTCCAAAACACAAACTGGAAATACGAACAGTGTAATACTGACCACTTCGATAATTAATTTTTGATAGTCATTTACAGTGGACCCGTCGACCTGGGTCTCAAATTTTGAACTACTAAAATCTCTTCGTGTTGGGCTGTGAAGTGCAGTAATTCGTGTTGATTCAAATGAAAGATTGTTGGAAACAAGCTCAAAAGAAGTCAATAACATCAAAAAAATCTTCAAAGGTGGAATGAATATACAAGGCTGCGTTTCACTCACATCCGAGTTATGTGCGACCATTTAAGATATAAGAGTAGGTAATAATTGTTAGATAAAATATAGTTGATTTTTGAAGGATTTTAGACCATCGGAGGTGAACTGCAGATTAAAAATTTCTTGATTTCAAAGAAAAATTATTTAGGTAATGGATCTTTCAAAGCCGGATATCAAAGCTTTCAAAGCTTATGTCACCAGGTAGTGGTAGTATATGTCGCAATGTTCTACTTTTATAGCAAAATATCGGGAATTACTTCACTTTTTCCACCTGTGTTTTGCAATTATATTTTATTGAATAAAACCCGTATTTCGATCATATGCACTTCAAAAAATTCAGCATGAAACTTTTTTATTCATTTTCAGTAAAGCCAGCGACAGTTTATATTAATTTTCCTAAAAGTGCAATAAAAAATATTTGTTCTACTTGTTGTCACTATGCAGCTTATGACTGAGTTGTAACCGCAAAGCTTTATCAATATTATATGATTTTTTTATGATTAACACTAGCTACCTAAGACGACTGATTTTTTACAAGTCTCGCAGTTTATTATACACTAATTAAAGAATATTTACATAATTTTTCTCCAATCTCTATCTGCTTCTTCGGCGATGCAAAATCTCCAAAGAGAAAAAGACGAAAGTCACCTGACACACTAACAACACTGACCACCAGAAACCAAAAAGAACAATAACAAGGGCAGCAATCCAATCCTGATATCCCTTCGGGACGGCGAACGAATTTCCCGCTTAAGGTTTCTCCGGATCAAGAGTGCGACGGCGGCGTGTATAGAAACAAGCGACAGGCGGACCGGGACTGAGGTTGCCGCTGCCGCTGCCGTGGCGCGTCGCGCGTCAGTCGGTAGGTCGCCGTGGATGGTGGCGCGCGCCAGCTGCAGCAAAAAGGGGGCACCGGAGCTCCCGGAGCCAACATACAGGACCCCTAAGGGTGGCTGACTAAATATCATTCGGCTCTGTCAACCGATCAAGCAATCTATCAGTCATTAAGGAGCATCCGCAGCTAACGGGGACTTGTAACTTTCTTTCAGTAAACACTCAAGCTTTGAGTCAGGGAATCACACAATAATACCCCCCTGGAACAGGATAGTGATAAAAATAGTCAGATGATCAAGGTATCACACAATCAGTTTACCAATCAGTGGAACAGTTACGCAGTTACGTAATCAGCAATCGTTCAACCGGTTAAGCAAGAAATGATTAAGTAATGCAGCAGTCAAAGTACGACGCAATAATGCAGCACTTAAGCAATTAAAGTTACAGAGTGATCGAGGAATCAGGTATCGATATATATCAAGTACCACGCTATCGATATGTCAAGCTATCAAGATATTAAGCTATCACGCTATCAAGCAATAAAGTTATCAAGTTCAAGCTATCAAACTATCAAACTATCAAGCTATAAAGCTGTCAAGCTATTAAGAAATCAAGCTATCAAGCTATCAAGACACAAAGCTATCAAGACATCAAAATATCAAGCTATCAAGACATCAAGACATCAAGTTATCAAGACGTCAAGCTATCATGATATCAAAATATCAAAATATCAAAATATCAAAATATCAAAATATCAAAATATCAAAATATCAAAATATCAAAATATCAAAATATCAAAATATCAAAATATCAAAATATCAAAATATCAAAATATCAAAATATCAAAATATCAAAATATCAAAATATCAAAATATCAAAATATCAAAATATCAAAATATCAAAATATCAAAATATCAAAATATCAAAATATAATATCAAATATCAAATATCAAAATATCAAAATATCAAAATATCAAAATATCAAAATATCAAAATATCAAAATATCAAAATATCAAAATATCAAAATATCAAAATATCAAAATATCAAAATATCAAAATATCAAAATATCAAAATATCAAAATATCAAAATATCAAAATATCAAAATATCAAAATATCAAAATATCAAAATATCAAAATATCAAAATATCAAAATATCAAAATATCAAAATATCAAAATATCAAAATATCAAAATATCAAAATATCAAAATATCAAATATCAAAATATCAAAATATCAAATATCAAAATATCAAAATATCAAAATATCAAAATATCAAAATATCAAAATATCAAAATATCAAAATATCAAAATATCAAAATATCAAAATATCAAAATATCAAAATATCAAAATATCAAAATATCAAAATATCAAAATATCAAAATATCAAAATATCAAAATATCAAAATATCAAAATATCAAAATATCAAAATATCAAAATATCAAAATATCAAAATGTCAAATGTCAAAATGTCAAAATGTCAAAATGTCAAAATGTCAAAATGTCAAATGTCAAAATGTCAAAATGTCAAAATGTCAAAATGTCAAAATGTCAAAATGTCAAAATGTCAAAATGTCAAAATGTCAAAATGTCAAAATGTCAAAATGTCAAAATGTCAAAATGTCAAAATGTCAAAATGTCAAAATGTCAAAATGTCAAAATGTCAAAATGTCAAAATGTCAAAATGTCAAAATGTCAAAATGTCAAAATGTCAAAATGTCAAAATGTCAAAATGTCAAAATGTCAAAATGTCAAAATGTCAAAATGTCAAAATGTCAAAATGTCAAAATGTCAAAATGTCAAAATGTCAAAATGTCAAAATGTCAAAATGTCAAAATGTCAAAATGTCAAAATGTCAAAATGTCAAAATGTCAAAATGTCAAAATGTCAAAATGTCAAAATGTCAAAATGTCAAAATGTCAAAATGTCAAAATGTCAAAATGTCAAAATGTCAAAATGTCAAAATGTCAAAATGTCAAAATGTCAAAATGTCAAAATGTCAAAATGTCAAAATGTCAAAATATCAAAATATCAAAATATCAAAATATCAAAATATCAAAATATCAAAATATCAAAATATCAAAATATCAAAATATCAAGGTATCAAGCTATCAGGCTATCAAGCTGTCAAGGTATCAAGCTGTCAAGCTATCAAGCTGTCAAGCTATCAAGCTATATAGCTATCAGGCTATCACAGTATCAAGCTATAAAGCTGTCAAGCTATAAGAAAGCAAGCTATCAAGATAACAAGACATCAAGCTATTTAGACATCAAAATAAAAGGCTATCATGCCATCAAGCCATCAAGACGTCAAGCTATCAAGATATCAAAATATCAAGGTATCAATTTATCAAGCTATCAGGTCATCAAGTCATCAAGACATCAAGTCATCAAGTCATCAAGTCATCAAGTCATCAAGTCATCAAGCCGTCAAGTCATCAAGCCATCAAGTCATCAAGTCATCAAGCCATCAAGCCATCAAGCCATCAATCCATCAAGCTCTCAAGCTATCAAGCTGCCAAGCTAACAAGCTGTCAAGTTACAAAGCTATCAAGCTATCAACCCATCAAGCTTCAAGCTATCAAGCCATCAAGCTATCAAGCTTTTAAACCATCTAGCTTTCAAGTGATCAAGCTATCAAGCTATCGGTATATCAAGCTATCACGCTATCAAGCTATCTTACGCTATGAATCTATCAAGTTGTCAAGCTATCAAGCTATCAAGCTATCGATCTACTGCACTATCAAGCTATAGGGCTATTAAATTATCAAGCTTTTAAGCTATCAAGCTTTTAAGCTATTAAGTTATCAAGTTATCAAGCTATCAAGCTAGATAAAGCTATCAAGCTATCAAGCTATCAGGCTATCACGCTATCAAGCTATCAAGCTATGAAGCTATCAGGCTATCAGGCTATCATGCTATCAAGCTACCAAGCTATCAAGCGTTCGAACTGGGAACACTGGAGTCGCCGGGCGCTTGGAGGGGAGACAGGGGAACATGTAATCCATCTTCAATACAAGTTTGACTCCGCTCGAGTCATTTATTTGTCCGTAGCTCCAGAAGGAAGTTATTTTGAGAGTAACAATATAATGTAATCATATTTGAATAAACATTAAAGAAAAATCAGTGTCATCGCATAATTTACAGACCTCGTATAAACATAATTAAGAACATAGTAGAGTATGACGCACTCTCCATTGATCTGGCAGGACAGAAACCATTCTGGTAGGGACTCATGATTTTGAATGTTGTTGCATGATTGGGCATTCGGCTGTAGATGTACTTTACAACAATATCACCTGTGGATACACAGCTTTATAGTATGTATCGAATTGATTGTTCCCTGTCTATAGGGTCTGTTGGTGCTTCTGGCATTAGTGGGTCTCTTCGTAAACAATAGCATTTCCTTGTATAGTCAAAGCGATATTCGAGCCAGGCAGGCCTACTACCACCAGCATCTAGTTCAATTTCCCCAATTAACATCAATAGCTTTGACGCAGATTACAGACGCTGTCGGTAATTAAAACCATCTCAATTTATATATTTTGCAGCTTGATCTGGTGGAGGGTAGTGTTAATTGAAAGCGAGGTTCTATCGGGGCTATCAAAATCAAAACATCGTTACAACGAGGCACTGAATTCAGTTTAACAATTTGCGCTTCCGAGTCATTCCTATCACTCTTTTCGAAGGAATTACGCCGTTTTAAAAAGGGAATATTTTTAATAAAGGACGCGTAGAGCATCAAATTACCGGTTCAAAACTTCCCTCTAATGGACAAGTACTAGCAGTTTTGTTCTACAGGGTGTTTCAGTTTATTGTTGCATAACTTTAAGATTCGATAGAACTTTTAAAATTAATGCATAAAGTCTATATAAACATGGATCGAAAAATGCGTGGCTTCCGAAATACAGGGTGTTTAAATTTTTAATTTATTTCGAACAATATTTGATGTATAACAGTGAACATTGGTATACAAGGGTTTTTTGGTACGAAAAAACGAAAATTCACAAGAAAGATTTTTTATGTTGAAAAGTGCGAAGAATCAGTTTTTTTATTCAAAAAGCAAAAAATTGCACTAAGAAAAAATTTTCGGTCATTTTAATACACTACAGGTACAGTAGAGAGCGCCCTCTAGCGGCTACAGTAAAACTATGCCCATGGTTCGTTTTGTCGTACCAAAAAACCCTTGTATACCAATTTTCACTGTTATACATCAAATATTGTTCGAAATATTTAAAAAAAAATATTTTATAAAGTAAATTTAAACACCCTGTATTTCGGAAGCCACGCATTTTTCGACCTATGTTTATATAGACTTTTTCATTAATTTTAAAAGTTCTATCGAATCTTTAAGTTATGCAACAATAAACTGGAATACCCTGTATAATATCAGGGAAGTAAAATTAAGTGTCAATTAGAACGCCCTTACTATTCGCAAGTGCATCATTTACTGGGAAAACGCACGTATACCTACGAAAGAAGAAGAAACTAGCTACTTCATACCATGTTTGGAGAGATTTGCCTAAAAATGCATTTGTCACTCTCCGTATGTTAGTATTAAGTCCTTTAGTTCAATGTTTTCTTAAACATGGGCACAAAATAATCTGACAAATGAATCAACCAAAGATTCGTACTGAAAACCATACGATAACACAAAAGGTTTGGCAAATTTAGATAAACGATAGTGTCGAGAATATCAAAATAACTGTGTAATAACATTCTTATTTTTAAATTTTTTAATATTTTCCTATTATGCAACAAGCAGTTTAGATAAATGACTCAACTCTGAAAACCCTGTATAGGAGGAATAGCAGCGGCCCCAGCCCAGAGCCCTGAGGCAGTCCTGATGGTTGGTTGACAAAGTCACACCGAGTTCTTTGATGAAGGTAATTGTGGTGTTCTTTTCACAAAAAATCGGATTTTGTGGCAAACATTGCTTTTGGTGAAGAAAACGCAGTCAAAGGTGAATGGTAGATATAAGACTGCTTGACACAGCTGTTTGATGATTACAGTATATTCAGATAAGAGATAGACCGGATGTAAACAAAAGGTTCGAGTGATTTTCACGCTAACGCCGCCGTCTCGACGTAAAACAGGAGCCCTCATTGGTCAATTCGCAATTAAATGCCTATGCCGAGCGGCAGAGCAGTCGTATCAAGGCAGAGTCACATTCAGGTTCAGACGTGTTACGTATGTCGTGTGCATCATTGCAATTTGATATTTCTTTGGACGTTTTCGTTTGTTATCTTATTAAGTTGTTGAGTTTGTCGTTGTTATTGTTATACCTTGTTATTGATTGTTATTGTTATCAACTGCTTGCGCAAAATGCCCAGTAGTACAGATACTGCCGATGAAGTTGTAAACTCCTGTAGTCCACCTAGGAAACGCTCTAAAAAAAGACACCTGAGTGCAGAAATGAAAGAGGTCATTTTGAATATATATAAGATCGAGCGCGAGGAGAACGAGGCATCAACCATCAAAGAAATTGTTGTGAAGGTTTCTCACAAAGTTGGGGTGTGTCGCGCATCAGTGTTTAATGTGTTAAGACAATACAAAAAAAATCACACCTTTTCTGAGCCAATGACCAGTAAACATCGCAAAAGTATTGTTAAATCATTGGATGAAGCTGATTAGCATGCGATTATGAGGAAAGTGCATGAATTCTTCTTTAGGAATGCAATACCTACTATAGATAAAGTACTGCAGGAGGTAAATTGAGATACAACGCTGCCAAATTTCAAACGATCAACTTTCCATACGTTACTGAAGCATTTAAATTTCAAATGGAAAAAACGGGGTCGTAATAGTTTACTACTGGATAGAGAAGAAATTGTGCTATGGAGGAGGGATTATTTAACAAAAATTGGGAAATATAGAAATCAAAACAGGAAGATTTATTACCTTGATGAAACGTGGGTAAACGCAGGACACACTACAAGTAAAGTATGGGTTGACGATTCTGTAACTTCATCCAGGAGGGCCTTTCTAGATGGACTGTCCACCGGATTAAAAAATCCAGCAGGTAAATACGAGTAATAGACAACAATCGGATGTTTTTCAAACCTTGGGAACAAGGTTCTAAACATTAATTCCAGGGGGCAGATAAAACATATTACAAGTAACAAAACTTTTATAACTTTCGATAAAATGCGTGGATGTTTTATTGTCATTTTCATTTGTTAGAA
This sequence comes from Acanthoscelides obtectus, assembly GCA_963669975.1. NCBI lineage: Eukaryota > Metazoa > Arthropoda > Insecta > Coleoptera > Chrysomelidae > Acanthoscelides > Acanthoscelides obtectus. Next base: position 376,645 of record CAVLJG010000005.1, read on the forward strand.
CTTTTTTAAGCCATGTTTCTATGTGTTTTCGATATTTCAATAATTTTTTAATATAATCTTAAAATATGTCGAATATTATATACTTAAAAAAAGTTACTAACTTTTATATTGTGTACCGTTCCTAATATTTCTAATCATTTTAATTCATACTTTAAGCTTTATAAAGTTATAATTTGTTAATATTAATATTTGCGCGTATTTCAGGTTTCTGATCATTCATTTTTTAAAGGTTTATAACTTTAAATTAAATTGTGAAGCGCTGAGTAATCATACGACGTTCAATATTCTTTCTTTCAATATGACTAAATAATCCCAATTATAGCAATCTGATACTCATGCCTCAATGTTTTTTCGCTGAATGTGATGAAAACATTTGAAAAAGGTTCGCTTATTGAAATAAATCTACACCAGTTAGTACTTCGATTTCCAGGCAAAGGGAAAAGGCTCATTATCTGCCATATTGGCAGTGAGGATGGATTTGTTGTTGACGGTCTGTGGTGCTTTGAGTCTAAGAAAACTGGAGATTACCACGAGGAACTGAATGGCGAATCGTTTGAACAGTGGTTTTCAAAAATTTTACCGAACTTGGAGGAAAACGCAGTAATTGTGTTGGATAATGCGCCTTATCATTCTCGAAGAATGGAGAAGGTCCCAACAACGGCTTCAAGGAAAGTTGATGTTCAAAATTGGCTCCGCTCGAAAAATATCAACTTTGAAGAAGCAATGCTGAAAGTACAATTATTAAGAATTGTCAAGGATCACAAGGCGGAATATCAAAAATACGCCATTGACGAAATGGCAGCAAGTCAAAATAAAACTGTGCTCCGTTTACCTCCATACCATTGCGAGCTCAATCCCATTGAGCTCATATGGTCAGAGGTTAAAAATTATATAGCTAAGCACAATACGACTTTTAAATTTTGTGACTTCAAAGGACTTTTCAAAGAAGCACTAGAATTAATAACAGCGCAAAAATGGGAAAACTGTATTAAGCACGTGAAAGGCAAAGTTGAAAAGAGAATGTGGGAACTGGACAATATTTTAGAGGAACAAGTCGAGCCATTCATTATTGACGTTGGTGCTTCAGGCAGTAGCGATGATGAAAGCTCATCAAGCTCATCTTTCCAATAAAAGATGTCGTTCATCAAATTCGGTAAGTTATAAGTAATTATAAAGCTACTGTATTTTTTAATTAATTATTGACATTTTTGAACCCATTTTGGCAAAACCTATTCAAGAATCTACTTTCTGACAATGTTCAACCATGCACATTTTTTTACGTTTTGAACGTTTTAATTTGGTTACATATTTACCTAGAAATCAAAAAATATACTAATCAATATTCTAAAAGCAATTTTAAGAGATATACGATTATTTTTAATTTATTCTAATTTAAACGCCATTTTGAGATTTTATTCGACTGTATTTCACCAAACATCAGACGGCATCCGAAGCTGGAAATCGAAGCGAAAATTTTGAAACCCTTATGTATATTTATATCATTATATATTTCTTACCCCACCCCCACATGATCATATATCCATCACCAATCGTATACACATCGAATTGTGCTAATTTACTACAAAGTTACGCAAAGCAGCATCTACTATCTAAAATATGTACTGCGTGACTCTTAATACGTCCCTGCCGAATGTTACAGCGTTCGATGATCACGTGGTCGTGTTTATGTCCGGTCTATCTCTTATCTGAATATACTGTAGTTCGACATAATAAATATTTTTTTCGTACGGCAAAGAATATTCTGTGCCCAGCGTACTACTTGTTGGGAGTAGTGATTAGACTTAGATCTTTTTGGAAGAATTAAAAAGGAATATTCCGAGAAAGGTTATATTAATTTGATCCCGGTTGGATTATCCTCATTCGTTTCTGTCCTCCAGGAGCTGCAGTATCCTGGAACAGGAAATATTAGCGAAGCGAACCGGATAAGAAAAGAAAATGAAAATTCGCTTTAAATTGGCTGCTGAGAGGTGATTTATTGTTTTTTTCACCCGTTATTCTTTCCCGCAACAGTGGAAGAGCAGGAGATGTACTTGCCATAGGATGGAGATCAGCGTATAACCGGATTGTCGGATTAAGCTTCTAAATAGCTCGCCACTCATCGCTCTAGGAATAAACGAACACTCATTTGGCTTTTTTGTCCTTGATAAAACGTTCACCGTAACTACAATGCACAATGCACAAAAAACGAATTATAAACGATAAACATTTTCTATTCAACACTTGCTTTTCCGACGAATGTTCCTTTTTCTTAAGTGGCGTAGTAAATCGTCATAACTGCCGATATTGGTCCGATTCTAATCCCAGAATTTATCATGAGGTTCATACATAGCAGCCACAAAAATTAATTTAATAAGTATAAACTTCATTTGGCGACTTCCCACCACAAATTTATCGAAAACCACTGATTAAAAAAAATGCCGAGACACGTCGATAAATTTGTCAAAGGGGGATAACGTTTATTAATGGAAATTTGAATGAATATTAATGGATTTTTTTGGATATGTTGCAATCCGCTTAACACTAAAATCATTAAAAATCAAATCAAAGAGGATGGAAACCCTTTACTTGATGAGGTTGAAATATATTTCCAGCAGGGTGGCGCTCCTCCTCACGAGTTTCCAGATAAATGGATAGGGCGAAGGCTTTTCTATGGAAACATTTGAAATCTATTGTGTATGTTCCCCAACCTGAAAGTTTGGATGAACTTCGTCAACGCATCATCGAAAGCTGCCATGGAATCCCACATGTTTTTGAAAATGTCCGTCAGGAATTTAAACATCGCTTATGTTTGACGGGCAACATTTCGAACACCTATTGAAGTAAAAAGTGATTTTTTCGTGTGCTTTTTTGTTTTCCGTCTGAACAAATTAAGGTAAATGAAGATCGACCAATTTAAAAAAATCAAACGTCAAAATAAATAAATAAGATAAAAGCTGAGCTGTGGGAGTTTGTTTTGATATAAAATCCAGCAGCCGCAGTGGACGGCTTTTCTGGACAGAACACCTTAAATATCAGTAGCTAATTACCGAAACCCCATAGTATGGTATCAATCATATACTAAGTGACATATAAATCCGAACACCCAGTTTAAATCGTTTTATTTTAATAAAATTTTGTATAAGTACTTAATGAAGCATAATAAGTAAATGATCAAAATTTCAAAATGATTGCACTGCTTTAAAGCCCTTTGACCTTTAATAATGTGTGGATATACCCTGATGTGCTACGCATTCTCCAACGCGCCTAGGCATGCTTCTGATTAGGTGGTCAATGTCCTCCTGTGGTATCTCATTCCAGGCAACCACCAACTCCTCTCGAAGTGCTTCTAGAGTCTGAGGAGGACGTTGCAAATTGAGCAATCTCCTACCCATCACGTGCTCAATTGAGGATAAGTCGGGAGATCTTGGTGGCCATGGTAACAATGTGACATCATTATGTTGAAAGAAGTCTATTGTGACTCTTGCAACATGTGGTCGGGCATTATCTTGTTGGAAAGTTGGATCTGCCAGGGTGTCAAGATAGGGTAAAAGATGGGGTTATAGAACTTCGTGGATATAACGCTGCGCGTTCATGTTACCTGTGATGAAGATTAAAGGTGACCTGGAACCATAAGCTATAGCACCCCAAACCATAACTCCAACAGTGTGATGAACATGTCTTTCAACAAAAAACTGTGGATTCCTCCTTTCACCACGTCGCCTTCTAACCCTGGCACGAGCATCGTGCATGCCTAAACAAAATCGAGACTCGTCACTAAAGACATTACTGTTTCATTCCTGATCCCAGAGTGACCGTTGTCTGCACCACTCAAGGCGATTACGTCGGTGTTCTCGAGTTAAAGGGAGGACCCAGTGTGGCCGGTATGAAAACAAGCCAAAACTTCTCATTCGTCGGTAAACACTTCGCATGCCAATAGGTCTTCCGTGTTCTGCAAACCATTCATTTGCAATGGACCTAGTAGTGGAGAAACGGTCCCTTAAGGCCAATAATCTTAGGCGGCGATCTTCACGGTCTGTTGTTCTACGGCGGCGTCCAGTGCCCCTTGCTTTTTGCGTACGACCTTCTCGAAGCCATGCCTGACAACACCTAACCACAGTGTCTACACTTCTTTGCACTCTAACTGCAATTGCCCGAAAAGAAAGTCCAGCTTCCCGAAGTCCCACTATACGGCCCCTATCAAACTCACTAAGTTGACGAAATCTTACAGGTCTCCGTACTCTAGGCATCGTAACCGATCGTAAAGGATGTCAAGAACCAAAATCCGCCAACGTTGATTCTTTACTGCGGCTGTAATATTCATTTTTAGAGCGTTAGTGAATTAAAAAAAAAACAGTATAAAAACCGGAATGTCCAACTGCTAAGACTGAAAATTTTTTCACTTGTTATTTACAGTAAGATAAATACATTCACCAACTTTTATTAAAATAAGACCATTTAAACTGGGTGTTCGGATTTATATGTCACTTAGTATATTCTTCCAAATTGGTTTATCTAAATATTCAATAAAATTTGAGACATTCCATTTACAAAATCACAACTTTGATATGTAGGTCAAAATTGGGACACTGCCAATATTTTAGAAATATGCTCTCAAATGGCATATATAACATGCCATAAATAGATTTTCCCAAAATGTATTTGTTTATGAATAACGTTCCGCACACACAAGGATGGGCCACCCTGTATACTGTATACCATATTATGACTGTCATTATTATTTCTATTATTAGTATTCCTAATACATTATATGTCGTGACTTGGTATGGATAATGAGCTCATACACCTTAATTTTAAATCATGAATGTTTGTTCTAAACGTTAGCTTGATCCATAAACGTAGCGGTGAATGAGTGGTTGTGTGTGTGTCAAAATAAAGGCATTGGAAACTGGAGTCCATTTGCCACAAAATGTTGTCAATGGATTTATATTATCTGATCATTGTGAGAGACGGTAAAAAAGAAAGAAAAGGAGTGGGTATAACTGAATAGTTGTATTAAACTTGGCTTCCAACTACCTTTAAGTCTGACTACCATTTTATCCTTTCCGGATATAAAAATTTATTTAGCGCTAATTCAATTCCTTAAAAAGGCAAATATTACTATACTGACTTCGAAGTTGAGTAATTTATTTTAACAGTGAGTAGATCTGATCAAAAGAAATGTTTTTTTCCTTTACCATTTTTCTGGTAAAATTAAAGTAACAAAGTTATAGCCCTTTGGAAGTTTGAGTACCGCCCTGTCTCAATAATAACATCATGTGCTCGCGTTTGGCAACAACGGATATAATCCGCCTTATCAGTTCATCGCATCGGAAACAAAAAAGCGAAAGAATTTGGAACGATGTTTTTACAATAATTTTATTCAGTTGTATACATACAGTCAGTGTCAGTCGGTAACGCGTGCGAACAGTGGTGTCTGTTGCGTGGCTCAAACGAAATAAAAAATGGCACATGTTCATGCGGATCGGTTTCCCAATCGAGTGCAACCAACCCCTCGTGACTTTGTTAATGTAGTACAACGGGCTCGTGAATCAGGTGACTTAAGACCTCACAGGGGACCTCACGATCAAATACAGGTCCGCACTGAAATACTTGTCGGGAGGATACTTTATAAAACAAGGTAAAATTTTTTTTTTATTTTTACACACATATTTTGGTTTATCCTCCTTCTACAATCATTATCTGAAAATTAATGACTCAACTTCAAAGTCACTCTGTATAAAATAAACCTTATCTAGAATGAGTGGTTATAATAAACATTATAAATGATAAAAATAAATATTTGAACAGGTTATTAATTTTGAGCCAACCTAAATCTTTGATTGGGCCAGTTACATGATCATATTCCCTTAGATCCCGCAGGCCTCTGCGACGGATAGGTTCCCAAATACTCGCACTCTTAATTGACCACCCTATATATCTCGGAACACGGCTGGAAATTGTTGACATTCAGGCGTTTTCTATAACGACCCACACCGAAAACAAACCGTCGAGTTTCCTTTGAACTGTAACGAACGTCGCGATTGTTTTTTTCTCAAATTGCAAAGCGCAAAAACGCATCTCGTCGCGTGGAGCGTCAGGCAAACATTTTTCGCTACAAACGAGTCTAATTTGAAGCATTGCTAAGCGAAGGCTCCTCCGACGCTTACTAGCCTCCGGGTAAATTGCAGCCAATTGTCCGAAATAGAATGAAATATTTTATTAAGCACCGACTCATTAGCGCTAAGCTTTTAATTACGACCGACAGAAAAGGGAGAACCGCTGGTTTGTTACGCTCACCACTTAAAAAAAGGATGAAATGTTTTCAAATTAAAAAAAGTGTTGACCAATATTATAAGCATTGCATTTACTTTGCACGTACGAGCCACTTCAAGATTTGTACCAGAATATGCCTTTATAAACTAAACATGACTAAACTATACTAAGTGACATATAAATCCTAAAACCCAATTTAAATGGTTTTATTTTAATAAAATTTTGTATAAGTACTTTATGAAGCATAATAAGTAAATGACAAAAATTTCAAAATGATTGCACTGCTTTAAAGCCCTTTGAACTTTAATAATGTGTGGATGCACCCTGATGTGCTACGCATTCTCCAACGCGCCTAGGTATGCTTCTGATCAGGTGGTCAATGTCCTCCTGTGGTATCTCATCCCAGGCCACCACCAACTCCTCTCGAAGTGCTTCTAGAGTCTGAGGAGGACGTTGCAAATTGAGCAATCTCCTACCCATCATATCCCACACGTGCTCAATTGGGGATTAGTCGGGAAATCTTGGTGGCCATGGTAACAATGTGACATCATTATGTTGAAAGAAGTCTATTGTGACTCTTGCAACATGTGGTCGGGCATTATCTTGTTGGAAAGTTGGATCTGCCAGGGTGTCAAGATAGGGTAAAAGATGGGGTTCTAGAACTTCGTGGATATAACGCATATATATATATATATATATAACGTTACCTCTGATGAAGATTAAAGGTGACCTGGAACCATAAGCTATAGCACCCCAAACCATAACTCTAACAGTGTGATGAACATGTCTTTCAACAAAAAACTGTGGATTCCTTCTTTCACCACGTCGCCTTCTAACCCTGGCACGACCATCGTGCATGCCTAAACAAAATCGAGACTCGTCACTAAAGACAATACTGTTCCACTCCTGATCCCAGAGTGATCGTTGTCTGCACCACTCAAGGCGATTACGTCGGTGTTCTCGAGTTAAAGGGAGGACCCAGTGTGGCCGGTATGAAAGCAAGCCAAAACTTCTTATTCGTCGGTAAACACTTCGCATGCTAATAGGTCTTCCGTGTTCTGCAAACCATTCATTTGCAATGGACCTGGTAGTGGAAAAACGGTCCCTTAAGACCAATAATCTTAGGCGGCGATCTTCACGGTCTGTTGCTCTACGGCGGCGTCCAGTGCCCCTTGCTCTTTGCGTACGGCCTTCTCGAGGCCATGCCTGACAACACCTAACCACAGTGTCTACACTTCTTTGCACTCTAACTGCAATTGCCCGAAAAGAAAGTCCAGCTTCCCGAAGTCCCACTATAGGTACGGCTCCTATCAAACTCACTAACTTGACGAAATCGTACAGGTCTCCGTACTCTAGGCATCGTAACCGATCGTAAAGGATGTCAAGAACCAAAATCCGCCAACGTTGATTCTTTACTGCGGCTGAAATATTCATTTTTAGAGCGTTAGTGAATTAAAAAAAAGCAGTATAACAACCGGAATGTCCAACTGATAAGGCTGAAAATTTTTTCACTTGTTATTTACAGTAAGATAAATACATTCACCAACTTTTATTAAAATAAAACCATTTAAACTGGGTGTTCGGATTTATATAGTATATTTTAAACCTATAACACCTGCTACATTTTTATTATTTGTGTTCGATAAGAAAAAAACTAAGAGTTCAATAGTTGGGCCAACTGAAGCGGGAAGGGGCTCGTATTTTCACCCCATTAAAACGTCTATATTGTTCCTTTAACTAGCTTGTACGTGAACGTCTTGTACGTCATCTAGACGTAGACATCTAGCAGGCTGGCTGTTGCATCATAGCATGAATCCCGATGACGCAATTAACGGCTTAACAGAATCAACATGGCTACCTGCTCGCTGTAACTAGACAATCGGCAAACATGATTTACGCCATTTCTCAGCATAATTACATGCCTGTCACGTTGAATTACATGGAAGCCCCGTCGAGATACATGACTCTCCTTTTAACAAGAATTGCTTCTCTGGAACAATGCGCATCGTGCCTTGTAGAAGAAGACGATTTCATCTGATTTGATGTCTTCTTATTTCCAGATTTCCCTATTTCCAATGTTTTGTTTCGGATAAGGTCGATAACTAAGAGTGTCCCAGGAGTCGACGTCAAGCCGGAAAAGGTGGGATCCTGAATTTCTCTGTAATTCGAAGAGCAAATAGCTTCGAAATATGAGAGCGCTGACAAGGAATCGTAGAAATCTGGAAATGCCCCAGCCTTTCTGAAGGAGAGACAATATTATGAATATCAGGGAGGCCAGAAAGGCGTCCTACGACTGACGATACGGCACATTATTTTCGCATTTGTGCAAAGTAATCGCGTTTTAAGTATGAAATTGAAATTACGCCCCCGAGCGGTCATTTTAGGAAGCCGAAAATTTCAAGCAATATCCCTTGATCACTTTTGTTAAGAAATTTTCTAACGGATAATGTTTAAATGCAAAAATGTCATAGGTTAATAATAACACTGATCAACAGCCAAAAAATATCCTAAATAAAATTAACAAAATATTACTATTTTTAATGTGCTAAAACCGGAATGAAACTTATTTTTTCAATATCAGTTCAAGTTTTAGAGATACGGTAATTATATGTGTTCCTGCTGTGACAGTGTTAGTATACTGTAATTCACAAGAATGCACGTGCTAAATTTTTATATTCGGCAAGGAAAGATGTTGTAATCGGCATTATTGTGTTACGTTATACATACGTGTACATTATATTGTTTTATATTAGCCATTTTTTCCTCAGTTGGCTGACAGCGTTCATGCAAGTGTGTAAACAATCTAGATCAGTTTTGTTACATGTGTGGTGATGTGACTTTTGCGTCTCAGAGACGGTCTATTACTCCACTAACAACAAAGACATATCAGCTTTATTTCGGTTGTAATACATGTGCTTCAAGTCTGAGGAGCTGGTTAAATGGCAAAAAACGATATATGCGCTTTGCTGTCCTAATGATTTGGAGAGAGCCTACAAATCATATTAATGATTGTTACTTTTGCATGGTACCTTGTGTTGGACAAGCCACAGGTATGTCCAAGAAAAAAAAATCGGTTATTAACTACCCAAACATACCATCTGCGATGAGACCTGTGCCTCACAGTGACGAAAATCCTATTCCAAAACCCCCAGAATCCTACACTTGCGAATCAGAAAACGAATCAGATCATGGCGATCGAGTGATTCGTCAGGAAGAAGACATGCCATCAACGTCAAGAGATCCTGATTTTCTACCGAGCACGTCATGCCGCACAAAATAACACAGTCAGAATTAAATGATCTTGTAAGAGATTTAGAACTTCCAAAATGTAAGGCAGAGTTACTTGGATCAATACTGCAGCAGTGGAACTTGTTAGAAGACGATGTTTCGGTATGTGTTTTTCGTAAACGCCACAAAGACTTAGAACCATTTTTCAATATGGAGAATAGCTTGGTTTTCTGCAGTAACATTAACGGCTTACTGGCGGCTTTAAATATAAACTATAACCCAGAAGAATGGAGATTGTTTATAGACAGTTCAACATTGAGTTTAAAGGCAGTGTTATTGCATATTGGAAATATTTTACCATCTCTTCCTGTAGGGTATGCAGTTCACATGAAAGAATCATATGACAATATGAAGTACCTATTGACATGCATAAAATACGATGAGCATCAATGGCATATTTGTGGCGATTTGAAAGTTGTTGCACTTTTACTTGGGCTGCAGCTAGGCTACACAAAGTTTTGCTGTTTTTTGTGTGAATGGGACAGTCGGGCAAAGGCACTTCATTACACCAGACAAAACTGGCCTGTTCGTCAATTCCTAGAGCCAGGTCAAAAAAATGTACAGCATATGCCATTAGTAGATTCGAAAAATATTTTATTACCACCACTGCATATCAAGTTGGGCCTAATGAAAAACTTTGTCAAGGCATTAGATAGAGATGGGTCAGCCTCTCAATACCTGCGTCAGAAATTTCCAAGACTAAGTGAGGCAAAGGTTAAAGAAGGTAATTTTGTTGGGCCACAGATTCGAAATATTTTGAAAGATACGCAGTTTGAAAACACTTTAACAGGTATTGAAAAAACTGCTTGGAATGATTTCCGTCTGGTGGTCACTAATTTCTTGGGAAATAGACAAGCTGACAACTATGTCATAAATATGCTGTCATCGTATCAAAAGATGGGCTGTAATATGTCTCTTAAGATACATTTCCTACACTCACACCTGGACTTTTTTCCTGACAATTGCGAAGCCGTAAGTGATGAGCACGGCGAACGTTTTCATCAGGATATTTCAACAATGGAAAAAAGGTACCAGGGAAAGTGGAATCCTTCCATGCTTGCAGACTACTGTTGGACTCTTGGTAGAGATGCTCCAGAAACGATCCATAAAAGAACAGCAAAAAGACAGCGCATATAGTGATTCTTATAAGTATATGAATCTTGTTACTTTTTTTAATATATCCTTAAAAATAAAAAGTTTTTTTTCTAAACCGCAACTAATTTTTTTATTTCATTTTTGGATTCAGCGCCCCAAAATTAACAAAGAAGTGCACTTTTCCCACAAGATACAATTAAAAAACTAAAATTTGTTGTCCAGTGTAATAATAATAACACCGGTCATAGTAGGCGCTCTGGGAACAACTAAACAAGGACTTGACCAGTATCTACAACCAATCCCAGAGAATCCAGCACTGAAGTTAATCCAGAAAATAATCCTTAGCATCGCGCACATTCTACGCAAAGTGTTAAGTTATGTCGCTTTAATCTCAGACAAAAAACCTATAAGATGTCATCTTGCGAACTTAGGTAGTTTTTAGGGCGCAAACAGTCATTCCACGTTTGCTCCCTAGGATCGTTGTGAACGTCCATCTATGGAGGAATCACTCAACTAAAGTACACGCATTATTGGTTGCATATGTTTTATGAGTACAAATGGTCGTTGTCTGTACTTTCTATCTCTGAGAAGAAGTTGGTTGAATAGCAAGATCGCATCTGGATGATTTATGTGTATTGGTCTGAATGTGTATAAAATCAGTGATATATATATATATATAAGTATATCTATTGGCTGCGCCCGACGAGTTATTTTTATGTTGTGCTTTCTGAAGAGAGGTTACGTTCAAAGTTGCGTTGGTGCAATTACTGTTTGCATCTATATGGCTTGTAATTCGACAACTTGATTATTATGTTATAAAAATGTTTTATTATCATGGTACAAATAATGCATTGGGACTTTTAAACAAATATATCTCGAAAACTATTAGCTTTAGACAGTTCTGACAAGTGAACCATTTTTGTTGTGAAAATACGAGAAAATAAGATTTTTTCGGTCAGTTTTTGTATACAGGGTAGCACAAAAAAGTTATGACAAGTGCTTTAAATAGCGCCCTCTAGAAGTTTGGCCATAAGAAATAACGGATTCTTCTTTCTCTAACTAAAAAACCTCCCTATACCGATTTTTATGCCATTATATGAAATACTTCTCAAGCAGTGAGGAAAAATATAAAATAAACTTGTAACTTTTATAGTCTGTATCTCGCAAACTATCAACTTTTGGACTTAGGTATGTTTAGGTCAATTCACATATTTTGGTCTGTAGTATCTCCAGTTTCGAGATTCCCCAACCTTTTGCAGATAGATAATAGATACCTGTATACAGTATATTCAGATAAGAGATAGACCGGATGTAAACAAAAGGTTCGGGTGATTTTCACGCTAACGCCGCCGTCTCGACGTAAAACAGGAGCCCTCATTGGTCAATTCGCAATTAAATGCCTATGCCGAGCGGCAGAGCAGTCGTATCAAGGCAGAGTCACATTCAGGTTCAGACGTGTTACGTATGTCGTGTGCATCATTGCAATTTGATATTTCTTTGGACTTTTTCGTTTGTTATCTCTTGTTGAGTTTGTCGTTGTTATTGTTATACCTTGTTATTGATTGTTATTGTTATCAACTGCTTGCGCAAAATGCCCAGTAGTACAGATACTGCCGATGAATTTGTAAACTCCTGTAGTCCACCTAGGAAACGTTCTAAAAAAAGACACCCGAGTGCAGAAATGAAAGAGGTCATTTTGAATATATATAAGATCGAGCGCGAGGAGAACGAGGCATCAACCATCAAAGAAATTGTTGTGAAGGTTGCTCTCAAAGTTGGGGTGTGTCGCGCATCAGTGTTTAATGTGTTAAGACAATACAAAAAAATCACACCTTTTCTGAGCCAATGACCAGTAAACATCGCAAAAGTATTGTTAAATCATTGGATGAAGCTGATAAGCATGCGATTAGGAGGAAAGTGCATGAATTCTTCTTTAGGAATGAAATACCTACTATAGATAAAGTACTGCAGGAGGTAAATGGAGATACAACGTTGCCAAATTTCAAACGATCAACTTTCCATGCGTTACTGAAGCATTTAAATTTCAAATGGAAAAAACGGGGTCGTAATAGTTTACTACTGGATAGAGAAGAAATTGTGCTATGGAGGAGGGATTATTTAACAAAAATTGGGAAATATAGAAATCAAAACAGGAAGATTTATTACCTTGATGAAACGTGGGTAAACGCAGGACACACTACAAGTAAAGTATGGGTTGATGATTCTGTAACTTCATCCAGGAGGGCCTTTCTAGATGGACTGTCCACCGGATTAAAAAATCCAGCAGGTAAATACGAGTAATAGACAACAATCGGATGTTTTTCAAACTTTGGGAACAAGGTTCTAAACATTAATTCCAGGGGGCAGATAAAACATATTACAAGTAACAAAACCTTTATAACTTTCGATAAAATGCGTGGATGTTTTATTGTCATTTTCATTTGTTAGAACTTTTTTAAGCCATGTTTTTGTGTTTTCGATATTTCAATAATTTTTTAATATAATCTTAAAATATGTCGAATATTATAAACTTAAAAAAAGTTACTAAGTTTTATATTGTGTACCGTTCCTAATATTTCTAATCATTTTAATTCATACTTTAAGCTTTATAAAGTTATAATTTGTTAATATTAATATTTGCGCATATTTCAGGTTCCTGATCATTCATTTTTTAAAGGTTTATAACTTTAAATTAAATTGTGAAGCGCTGAGTAATCATACGACGTTCAAGATTCTTTCTTTCAATATGACTAAATAATCCCAATTATAGCAATCTGATACTCATGTCTCAATGTTTTTTCGCTGAATGTGATGAAAACATTTGAAAAAGGTTCGCTTATTGAAATTAATCTACACCAGTTAGTACTTCGATTTCCAGGTAAAGGGAAAAGGCTCATTATCTGCCATATTGGCAGTGAGGATGGATTTGTTGTTGACGGTCTGTGGTGCTTTGAGTCTAAGAAAACTGGAGATTACCACGAGGAAATGAATGGCGAATCGTTTGAACAGTGGTTTCAAAAATTTTACCGAACTTAGAGGAAAACGCAGTAATTGTGTTGGATAATGCGCCTTATCATTCTCGAAGAATGGAGAAGGTCCCAACAACGGCTTCAAGGAAAGTTGATGTTCAAAATTGGCTCCGCTCGAAAAATATCAACTTTGAAGAAGCAATGCTGAAAGTACAATTATTAAGAATTGTCAAGGATCACAAGGCGGAATATCAAAAATACGCCATTGACGAAATGGCAGCAAGTCAAAATAAAACTGTGCTCCGTTTACCTCCATACCATTGCGAGCTCAATCCCATTGAGCTCATATGGGCAGAGGTTAAAAAATATATAGCTAAGCAATATACAACTTTTAAATTTTGTGACCTCAAAGGACTTTTCAAAGAAGCACTAGAATTGATAACAGCGCAAAAATGGGAAAACTGTATTAAGCACGTGAAAGACAAAGTTGAAAAGAGAATGTGGGAACTGGACAATATTTTAGAGGAACAAGTCGAGCCATTCATTATTGACGTTGGTGCTTCAGGCAGTAGCGATGATGAAAGCTCATCAAGCTCATCTTTCCAATAAAAGATGTCGTTCATCAAATTCGGTAAGTTATAAGTAAGTATAAAGCTACTGTATTTTTTAATTAATTATTGACATTTTTGAACCCATTTTGGCAAAACCTATTCAAGAATCTACTTTCTGACAATGTTCAATCATGCACATTTTTTACGACTTGAACGTTTTAATTTGGTTACATATTTACCTAGAAATCAAAAAATATACTAATCAATATTCTAAAAGCAATTTTAAGAGATATACGATTATTTTTAATTTAGGCTAATTTAAACGCCATTTTGAGATTATATTCGACTGTATTTCACCAAACATCAGGCGGCATCCGAAGCTGGAAATCGGAGCGAAAATTTTGAAACCCTTATGTATATTTATATCATTATATATTTCTTACCCCACCCCCACATGATCCTATATCCATCACCAATCGTATACACATCGAATTGTGCTAATTTACTACAAAGTTACGCAAAGCAGCATCTACTATCTAAAATATGTACTGCGTGACTCTTAATACGCCCTTGCCGGATGTTACAGCGTTCGATGATCACGTGGTCTTGTTTATGTCCGGTCTATCTCTTATCTGAATATACTGTAGATGCGATCAACTACAAATTTGAACTATTTTCCCGTACCAAAAAAACACTCCTATCCACTCTGAAATTTCCTTACGTCTCACAATACTGTTGGCGCGAATTTGAAATTATCGACAGCCGCCGTTCGGCTTGCGGAACAAATGCCCGAATCTTTTACGATACAGTTGATGAGGAATAGAGAGCGTTCGGAAAGCGCGAAACTCCATTGTGAAAAAACCTCTTCGGCCAGGTAGTATTTCCGACGGAATGTCAAGGGTGAGATAAAATAGCGGCTCGAACGCGAATGCTTTCCTGCGTCGAACGTATCGGCGAGATGTGAAAGTTAGAGGTTGGGGCGAACGGGAAATCCCCCTTGTCCGCAGACGGACGCATATCTCTCGTTTATCGTCCAACAAACAACGGACATTTAGATACGCTCCGCTTTCTTCCACATACATTTCAGTCAGTTAATCAAGCGGAAAGTGGAAATATGGCGGGACAGGAAAAGCTTCTGCCGATGTATTTTCAGAACTATGCTGCCATCGGTATCTCTAGATGGATGAGTCCTCAAGCATTTCAGCCTTTGTGAAGAAATTAGCTATAGCTGCTCACTATTCCACTCAAATATCAAATAGCCTTTCATAGGTTTTACTAAGCTGATTACGGGCCAATTTCACCAACAAGTTATTCTCCACCTATAGGGTAACAGACCGTCAGATACAGCGAATGAGCTTCAAGTTCCAATCAACAAATTTTAGCAACCGATAGCTATGAAATGTTGAATACAAAATACTGTCAAAGTATGAGATGACAACTTGTCATTGAAACATCACCATCATTTACTTGCCGTTCATCAGAACCGTTATGGCACCTTAGATTGATATTCCCACAAAACCATTCAGGTTTTTTGATCTCCACACATCCATAAAGTTGAATATTGTCCGTTGTTCAGGAACTGAACAAACATCCACACTATATTCACAGCGATTAAGAAATTCCCAAATATATGCCTTAAAGCTACCAGCAAACCTAAAACCTGCAAAAAACTACGAATTTGCCATATTTCTCTTTTTTACGAGTACACATTCTAGATTATATTTATATTAGACATTATTTGAATACAACTGGTTATTGCATTTCAAGGAGTGACACATGTGTGGGATGTGTCAACTCTTGGTACCAGTCACAAAACATATAGTCTGAAGGTTTAATTCCATGCTGTTCAATGACAACACGGTGACTTGTGTGGTTGTCAGCGGCCATTTTGTGAAGGTGCGACAGGGTTGCCAGATTGTGCATTAATATCCCGTTTCATCCTCCTGATCCCAGTGGAGTATGTTCCGCCAACTGTTTACTACTATGCTTTATAAGACCATTCGTGACATTTTTTATGATTTTTGGACATTATTTGTGAAATATTTTTCATAATGTTTTGTCTATGTCCATAGTAATTGCATTATGCATCAGGGACATGTAGGAATTGACACGTCTTACACATATTATCTGTGTTTTAGGATGGAGAGGACATAATGTTTTTATTGCTTTGAAGAAATTCATTAACCCATAAATTAATAAATGATTACTATTATGACGTAAAGGAAGATGAGGAATTGGATGGAATGTATTTTATATTCTATTTTCTTGCAAAATACAGGCAAATCCACACTATTCAACAGGTATGTAATGATAACTTTCAGTATATTGGAGTTGGTAAATTCAAGGGTGGCATGCATTAACAAACGTCCAAATCTGCTGCCAAATTTAACGGCTAGAAAATCGACCTATTATTTGCCGCATTCCCATTCGCTGAAGAGAATAACGGATTGTTAAATGTAAACCTATAAAATATATCAAAATACATGAAAGTTGTCCTGTTTTTTCTGTACAAAAGCATCATGTTGGAATCAAAAAGTGGTCTTGTTTATAATACAGTCGAATTTTCACGATTTTATTCAATATTACAATAGAAATCACTAATATTCAGAGACCTTTGACAGCTTCTGTCAAATTTCGATAAGGTATTTTCCCGTTGGTCCATAATATTAATGTTTGTGAAATCGGCCCTAAAACAGTTATATGTCATCTATGTTGTAAAGTGACAAAATCAAATAACTTTTTTTTCTACTATTTTGATCACTTTATTAACGATTGAGTACTGACTCCTAGGCCAAACCCTTTTCAATGATTTCCTTTTGGCAAATTTAATAATTATAACTACCTAATCCTGAACGTATAACTTCACACATACTTTATCTTTCAATATAACGTTCAATGAGTACTTCAATCTTTTCTGGAGCGCAATAGACCCCCCTTCATGCAGCAGTATGAGTAAAAATACCCATTCGCAAGAGAAACTCTAAAAAGCCCCTTTTTAAGAATAAATGTCGTAGTACCCTCGTAGCTCACCAAACCAACGAGCTCATAGCGCGCACGCAGCGAAGGAAAGCGCATTTTTTTAGAGAAAAGCGAGTCTTTTGTATCTAAAGAAGGCGTTCAAAATGTCGTCCTCCACTTTCCACACGAGCTTCATTACTACGAACCCAGTTTCTTCTTACTCCAGGTCCATGTATTATTTCAGCCGCATTAAAAAAATGTTCGCGAAGTTGTGCTTTAGTTGTTTTTGGACCAGCCCCATAAACCATTTTAGGTTCTCCCCAATACCAGAAATCCATCGGATTGAGGTCAGGAGATCTTGCTGGCCATTTTCGAGGATCAAGAGCATTTCGACCGATCCAGCGATTTGGATAATGTTCATTCAAATACTGAATGACGCAAATGTATGTCCTTCTGTCTGGGCGTACCCGTTGGCGAAATTTGTCGCGATAAATTTGAGCTTCACCGTAAACTAACAACATATAGGCGAAATCTTGATTCAAGAACATTGTAAATAAACACGACGACGTACGCGAACAAAAACAAAACAACACGCCCGATGCTTGTTCGACAAAACGATAAAGTAATTTAACTATGCAAAACGATAACTAACCACTGTTACCGTTTGCGATCGATTGCCGGTTCGATAAGAGTGATGAAACACCGACGCGCTGTTGTCATATGTGTTTTAAATATTTAATTAATGAAACTTACTTACTTACTTACTGACTACAAATTTTGGCTTAACTTAGAAAAACTTAATGCCATTTATTTGTTAATTACCCAATTTAAAAACGTCTTAGGTTAGATTATAAAAATTAGTAAGATTGTTGTCGATATAAAACACTAAAGCCATTTAGACAAAAATTTATTGACTTTTGGACCATGGGTCATATGAACTTTTTGACTTGGTTTGCCACCCATTTCAATAATACACCCTGTATTATAGACCCGCCACTGGCATCTAACCACAAAACATTTCAATTTTATTGACCCTGAAAAAGCATATTCTGGAAGTTTGTCAAATGCAAAAAGCAAAATGCAGATACGCCGCTATTTTTGAACATCTAAGCGTATTGTAATCTTAAAAAACGTCGTGTCGGTGTTACGAGCGATCTTTATGTTAGCGCACCCAAATGTTTCTGTAATTTATTCTAGAATTATGATCATAACAATTTGTAGCAAAATTTTAGGTGCGATACTTGTAAAGCCGTTATGTCGCTGCAGATGAAAATGTGTGGAAGATTGGAAAATAAATGATAGGTACGTCATTAGAGTGATCATACCTTTGAAAAAAAGTGGCGTAGCTTCAAAATAGACTAGTTTCAAAGTACTATACGAGTTCTTGTATGGCAAGATTATATCTTCAACTTGTTCAACCAGTTTAAATGGTTTTATTTTAATAAAATTTTGTATAAGTACTTAATGAAGCATAATAAGTAAATGATAAAAATTTCAAAATGATTGCACTGCTTTAAAGCCCTTTGACCTTTAATAATGTGTGGATGCACCCTGATGTGGTCAATGTCCTCCTGTGGTATCTCATTCCAGGCAACCACCAACTCCTCTCGAAGTGCTTCTAGAGTCTGAGGAGGACGTTGCAAATTAAGCAATCTCCTACCCATCATATCCCACACGTGCTCAATTGGGGATAAGTCGGGAGATCTTGGTGGCCATGGTAACAATGTGACATCATTATGTTGAAAGAAGTCTATTGTGACTCTTGCAACATGTGGTCGGACATTATCTTGCTGGAAAGTTGGATCTGCCAGGGTGTCAAGATAGGGTAAAAGATGGGGTTCTAGGACTTCGTGGATATAACGCTGCCCGTTCATGTTACCTCTGATAAAGATTAAAGGTGACCTGGAACCATAAGCTATAGCACCCCAAACCATAACTCCAACAGTGTGATGAACATGTCTTTCAACAAAAAACTGTGGATTTCTCCTTTCACCACGTCGCCCTCTAACCCTGGCACGACCATCGTGCATGCCTAAACAAAATCGAGACTCGTCACTAAAGACAATACTGTTCCATTCCTGATCCCAGAGTGACCGTTGTCTGCACCACTCAAGGCGATTACGTCGGTGTTTTCGAGTTAAAGGGAGGACCCAGTGTGGCCGGTATGAAAACAAGCCACAACTTCTCATTCGTCGGTAAACACTTCGCATGCCAATAGGTCTTCCGTGTTCTGCAAACCATTCATTTGCAATGGACCTGGTAGTGGAGAAACGGTCCCTTAAGGCCA
Organism: Acanthoscelides obtectus; assembly: GCA_963669975.1. Classification (NCBI taxonomy): domain Eukaryota; kingdom Metazoa; phylum Arthropoda; class Insecta; order Coleoptera; family Chrysomelidae; genus Acanthoscelides; species Acanthoscelides obtectus. The sequence goes on from CAVLJG010000005.1 coordinate 396,066, forward strand.
ATAATCTTAGGCGGCGGTTTTCACGGTCTTTTGTTCTACGGCGGCGTCCAGTGCCCCTTGCTCTTTGCGTACGGCCTTCTCGAAGCCATGCCTGACAACACCTAACCACAGTGTCTACACTTCTTTGCACTCTAACTGAAATTGCTAGAAAAGAAAGTACAGCTTCCCGAAGTCCCACTATACGGCCCCTATCAAACTCACTAAGTTGACGAAATCGTACAGGTCTCCGTACTCTAGGCATCGTAACCGATCGTAAAGGATATCAAGAACCAAAATCCGCCAACGTTGATTCTTTACTGCGGCTGAAATATTCATTTTTAGAGCGTTAGTGAATTAAAAAAAAGCAGTATAAAAACCGGAATGTCCAAAATTTTTTCACTTGTTGTTTGCAGTAAGATAAATACATTCACCAACTTTTATTAAAATAAAACCATTTAAACTGGGTGTTCGTATTTATATGTCACTTAGTATACATGATGACCTCAAAAATTATATTTTTTTCACCGAGTTTTTAAGCATTAGAAAGTTTTGTTCAGTGTTTTGGGACAATCTTCTGTAAAGATTTCATCACTCTGGCCATGCTGATCCAGAGCCTTGGCAACAAATAGGGTAAAACCAGCTAGAGGGAGAGTTGGACCACTCGTCTCTTATTCGCTAGGTTCTATACCATGATCTATACTGAGTGATAGAAAAAAATGTAAAAACCTACGTATGTTTATTAGAATTCAAGAGTTTTGACATATCGATTTAGACAACTGTTTTACTTGGACCAACCGTTAGCTAGTATTTATCATTGTGTTTTATTAATTAAACAAAAAAAAGGCGTGGCAATCGTTTTTATACTCTGATCTGTCTAGATTATTGTGTATGCACTCATATAAGTTGTATCTGTTTCATGCTTTGATGATCCTGGAATAGAAAATATTATTATTTGTCGTTGAACTTCCTTAAAACCATATCTATTCTTCTCGATGCTTGCTTTCGAATATTCAGTTTTTGTCTTCTTTTGAATATTAATTCCAATTATTTCCGTCTGAATAAACTTGATATAGCTTCCATCTTCTGCATTCAATCAGCTCTGTCTCCGATACAGTACTCCATATCGCAGTTCAATTCATGCATATGAAACATTATGCAGATGAAATTTGCATTCGTAACCATCTGCAGTGGATGTACGGCCGTCTGTGTGTGTGTTTGTTTGTCACTAAATAGATACGGAATCACATACGAGGCTTTCCAGAAGCTACTGTGTCAGGAGCACGTATCTCTGTTTCAGTCTTTATGGATGGATGAAGCTCTAGCAAGCACTTGAGCAGAGGCCAAACTCTGAAAGTTTTTGGGTAACGCGTATGACACTGCATATTAAGGACGTGTCATCACTTAGTAGGAATATTCTACTTTGAGCCTTATGAAGGGATTTGTCTCCTGGGTACTTCTTCTTAATTCGAACGTATATTTTTCGCCAATTTGGGCGTTTTTTTTGACATTAGAACTAGGCGTTCATGCAGCCAGTAACTAGGCGTTAAGCGCATAGCAAAAAAGTGACTGAGTATACTTGTGCTTACATTTGATAATCACTATTTCTGATTCAATATATCTGAAATATAACATTAAAGATAATAAAAGGGTAAACCTAGCTGCAAGATGTTTGTATGTTTGAATATAAAAAAGTGTCAATTCTAAATACATCTAAAAGCTGTTACAATTAAGGAAACGTTCAAAAACATGGCATGGATAGAGTTGGTAGTGTCACCTACGATGATACTGATAGGTATCATGGTTCAAATATAGCCTAAGAGCAGGACCGAAATACATTTTGAATCGATGCCAGTGATATTATTAAAAACGCGCGACGTTGGACAAATCTTGCGTGGAAGCTGCTCGTGGATATTTTTACACATGCTCTCAAATTTATTTATTAGACCAAAAAGATAACAAACTAATAAGCGTTCGTTACTGCCAAGGCGACAGTAATATCGCGTACGTCAATAAAGTACCTGAACTGATGTTCAGCAGAGTTTGAGAGAGGTGACCAGGATTGAGGTTATCGCACTTTAGTTCAAAAGTTATACGGATTATCAGCACACTTATATAAACGAGCCTATTAACTAAACCTAAAAATGACGTTTTCATCATTTGACAAACCGATCACTGTCTGCCGAACTGTGATGATAACGCCTCATAGCTAGGTATGTAGGAATAATCAAGTTGGGCCATGAAAGGTGACGTATTTCACATATAACAGATATTGTACAAATTGCTTTAGATACATATTAAAAGAAATACGTGTGATTATATAATTGAGTTTACCCTTGTTGTACAATGTCCGATTTGAAACTGTGTAAATCAGGGATCGTAACATCGAATAGAGTAAAAGATGTATTGAAATGCACTAAGCCAAATGAAGCAGTTTTCAAAACATTTACACACTTTCCAATGCTCTGTTGGAATCGACGTACAAGTTGAGAACTTGAGAGCTATGGCGTGTGTGGGACTCCAGGTTGTCTTGAGGAGACTACCTAATACCCACTAAACCCTAACCTCTGTGTGACCCGACTCATCAGCGTCTCGGTAAGGTCATGTGTTGTGCGTGACCTACGGTCTGCTACAACGTCTCCTCATGTGTTTCAGTCTCTGGGAACGCCAAATTGGTTCCCTTTACCTCGCACATTCTATCGATGTTGTTAAGCGATCATCGATAGAGGGTCTGCTAGGTTCTCTTGAAACTCGTGTTTTCGAAAAATCAAGAGTTTCAAGTCCTCTTACCTATATATTGTTCCTGGTCCTGGTCCTGATGGGTCCTGGTCCTGGTGGGTCCTGGTCCTGGTGGGTCCTGGTCCTGGTTGGTCCTGGTCCTGGTTGGTCCTGGTCCTGGTGGGCCCTGGTCCCGGGAGTCCTGGTCCCGGTGGGTCCTGGTCCCGGTAGGTCCTGGTCCCGGTGGGTCCTGGTCCCGGTGGGTCCTGGTCCCGGTGGGTCCTGGTTCCGGTGGGTCCTAGTCCCGCGGGTACTCCTAGTCAAGGTTCCAGTTAGCGTCTGCCAACTGTGACTTGGGTCTAGGGTACCTGGTTCTGCGGTTGCGAGGCCTCTCGTCCGGATCGTAGTCCATGAGGAATCGTAGCTGCTCGTTCGGGTGGTCCTGATCTTTCTGGAAGGTCTTCTCCGCTTTTTTCCTCATGTACTCGTGAATGGTGTCCCAATGCAGGTCTCTACGCAAGGTTGAGTTTCTTACGTAGGATGGTGCACTGGTGGCGATCCGGAGTAGCTTCATCTCTAGAACAGCAAGTCGCTTGCGGTAGCTGGAAGCAGCGTACCCCCAGACCGCGGAGGCGTAAGCGAGCTGAGGTCTGGCGATGGCCTTGATCAGCCGTAGCTTGGTCGCTAGCGGAGTTGAGAACTGTAGCATACAACGGGCTTAAAGGGAGCATCAAGTATTACAAAAAATACTAAATAGTATTTTCTACAATATTTGGACACATATGGCAACCCTGCTTTTCTATGCTGGCTCGAAGAGGACGATGTCGATATTGCAAAATCACCCAAAACCTAGCATCGAAGATGCAATGTCGTCGAAGTCAGGGGTGCGTGCGTCATGGGCTGAAGATGGTTAATTTGACTTGTTTTGTTTGAACGTGTTAATCGAAGCTTATAATGAATGAATTAGCATCATACTTGAGCAAAAGAACCTGGTTACCTAACACCTGAACGGCCCCAAAGGGGATTGAGTTCTCCAAAAATGCTTAGATTGACGGTTTTTGAACTATTACACAATTTCCAATGCAGTATTGGAAACTATGTGTAAGTAAGGGATCGTAGGACAGGAGGGGGTAGAAAATGTATCTGGGAATATTAGCTGAAATCCCTCCGCAGATACCAAGGAGTCGCACTACTCGTCAAACGTACCCTGACGAGTCATGTCCTCGATGACGCCGCAGACATCAATGGGGACGGAATCACGGGCCAGGTCCATCACAACCACCATCCCTACAGAATCACCTCCCTTTATGTGCCACCAGGGGGTGCCCTAGACGAAGATGACATCGCTGATTCCTGACAGGCCCAGGAGCACGCATAGTCATCGGAGATCTAAACTGCAAGTCTCCGACCTAGAACAACAACGTCGAAGACAGGAATGCATGGCAGCTCCAAGAACACGTCGATGCCCTGGCGGGGGTCATCGTCGATCGGGAACAACCAACCTACATTCCATTCGGCCTTGGGCGACCTGCGGTACTGGACATAGCCATCCTCCGCAACCTCAGAGAGGAGTTCGAGATAGAGACCGTGGTGGAAGGATCGTCGGACCACAATCCGATCCTACTAACACTTGGCACAGGGTCTAGAACTCGAGATAGCTTGAGCACCAAACGGACGAACTGGAACCTCTACAAATCCAACGACCAAAGGAACATCACTCAAATTCCAACCATCCGATCAGCGGAGGAACTGGACAACGCAGTAGAAGAGCTGGAGAATGCTGTCCTGCGAGCGCACGAGGACAGCACCCGCTCCGAGACTACGGCAGTTCCTAGACACCTAAATGGTCCAGCACCGCACCATATTAGACACCTGATCAGGGAGAACAGAAGACTCAAGCGAGTACATCTCCAGCTGTTGACAGAGGAGTCGAGGATTGCGCGAAACAGAGCATCGCTAGCTCTGAAGAACGCACTCGCGGAACTCCAAAACAGCAGATGGAATGCAACCTGCGCAGAACTAGAGACCCAGGATGGTACGGCCTGGACTATGTAACGAAAATTTCGTCGTCAGCGCACCACGATCCCCACACTTCACGGCCAACGCGGCTTGGCCTATTCCAGTGAAGAAAAAGCCGAAACATTCGCCGATTCGCTAGAATCCGAATGCAGGCTCAATTACCATGAAGACGAGGACGACAACCACGAGGAGGCCGTGGAAGTCGCAGCCGAAATCATGAGGAGACGACCACCTGGCCAGGAGACAGATCACCCCTCCAGTCCAGAGGAAATGCGCCTAATCATCCGCAGGTTGAAGGTCAAAAAGGCGCCGGGAGGGACGGCATCAACAGCAGGATGCTGAAGAACCTTCCCTCCAAAGGCATTGCTGCGCTCACCAACATCGCCAATGCCACTCTGAGACTGAACCACTTCCCGCGGCGGTGGCGGGAAGCCCAGGTTATAATGCTCACCAAGCCAGGCAAGGACCGGAATTTGCCTCAGAACTACCGGCCCATCAGCCTGGTTTCCTCGATGGGCAAAGTAGTCGGAAAAGCCATCGCCGTTCATCTAGAGAAGCAGGCAGAAGAACTGGAACTTCTCGCCCCAGAGCAATACGGCTTCAGATCCTCCCACAACACGGATCTCCAAGCACTACGACTGACAGAAAACATCACCAGTGGCTTCAATCTCCAAGAGGCAACCGGCCTGCTGGACGTGGAACGAGCCTTCGACCGAGTTTGGCATGATGGACTCATCGCCAAAATGGAAGCCGCCGGAATCGATGCAAACATGTGCCAACTGATCCAGAGCTATCTAACACAAAGATGGTTCACGGTGAAGATTGGTACATGCCACTCAATAAGACGACAGCTGGAAGCAGGCGTGCCCCAGGGGTCAGCCTTAGCCCCGCTGCTCTACAACATCTACACACACGACGTACCGAACACAGCAGACACAATGCTGGCCCTATATGCAGACGACACTGCTATAGCCGCTAAGCATCGACGACCCGAGATCATCCGTAGGAGACTACAGGATGAACTGGACCACATCCAGGACTGGTGCGTGAGATGGAAAATCCGCATCAACGTCCAGAAGACGCAGGCAATCTTCATCCAACGAAGAAGGATTGCAGGACCTCCCGAAGCATCCACCTTCGACGAAGATATCCAGTGGAGCGACAAAGTCAAATATCTGGGGATCGTATTTGACAAGTCCCTCACCTGGAAAGATCACATAGAAGCTGTCATTGCAAAGACCAGAGCAGCCATGGCCCAACTCTACCCATTACTGGGTAGACACAGCCGGATGCCGCTAGCGACCAAGCTACGGCTGATCAAGGCCATCGTCAGACCTCAGCTCGCTTACGACTCCGCGGTGTGGGGGTACGCTGCTCCCAGCTACCGCAAGCGACTTGCTGCTCTAGAGATGAAGCTACTCCGGATCTCCACCAGTACACCATCCTACGTAAGAAACTCAACCTTGCGTAGAGACCTGCATTGGGACACCATTCACGAGTACATGAGGAAAAAAGCGGAGAAGACGTTCCAGAAAGCTCAGGACAACCCGAAGGAGCAGCTACGGCTACGACTCCTCATGGACTACGATCCGGACGAGAGGCCTCGCAATCGCAGAGCCAAGTACCCTAGACCCAAGTCACAGTTGGCAGGCGCTAACTGGAACCTTGACTAGGAGAACTTGCGGTTGCTCCCCCCCACCCCACGGCGTGGAAGCAGAGGCCGAGGACCAGGACGACCAGGACCAGAACCCATCAGGACCAGGACCCACCAAGACCAGGAACCAGCAGGACCAAGACCCATCAGGACCAGGACCAACCAGGACCAGGACCCATCAGGACCAGGTAACAAACAAGTAGAGGACTTGAAACTCTTGATTTTTCGAATACAAGAGTTTCAAGGGAACCCAGCAAACAATCTATCGATAGAATTGTGCGAGGTAAAGGGAACCAACCCGGCGTTCCCAGAGACTGAAACACATGAGGAGACGTTGTAGGAGACCGCAGGTCACGCACAACATATGGCCCTACCGAGACGCTGATGAGTCGGGCCACGCGGAGCTTAGGGTTTAGTGGGTATTAGGTGGTCTCCTCAAGACAACCTGGAGTCCCATACATGCCGTAGCTCGGGCTATGGTATGGTGCATAAACGCATTCCCCCCTCACAAAAAAAAGATACCAAGACAATTGAAGCAGGTTTTGACATTTTACACAAATTACAATACAGTATGGGAAACTGTGTTTAAGTTATGGGTCGTAACACAGAATGGGACAGAAGAGGTATTGAGGAGTATTAACTGTTATCCCTCCGCATATACCAAGTCGATTAAAGCAGTTGCTGCAGGTGCACTGTCGTCCGTTCCAACTTTATCTTAGTTAGGTGTTCGCCAACTTGGGGTCGTCATCAAAAACTCATTTTGAGGCGTTTCAGCCGAGCGTTAACCCATAAGCATCATAAGGACAAATTATCCTAACAAAATGTCAGTGATCCGATTAATACTCTGCCCTCCACCACAAATGGTAGACGCATCTGCTCCTGTCATATTCATCGGTAGACTTCTCCCCTGTATGAAAAAGTGTACATGTAGTTATTTTAACATGTTTCTCGTGTATTCCGTACGATCTCCCTAGCGGTAAGGCAGGGGCAGAGACGGAGCACGATATCGCTCGACAAGCCTTATAAAAAAGCACTTTCCCTTTATTTCCCTTATCCTTGCCCTGGGCGATACATTCTGCTTTTTCTCTCCTTACGCGTATTATATGAAGGAGCGCACGTATGAGTCCCTCTGGCTAGAGAAAATGGATCATGCTGATCAAAGCGGAACCCCATCTTGTCATATTATATTAAAAATGTAAAAAATAAGTAAAAGCGTACAACGCTCACTTTGTAATGTTAAGTGGAGACGGCATCTGGATCTATGGAACATTTTTTTTGTAATTTCGGAGTGAGCAGTTTATACGATCTTACATTTATTAAGTTTTGATGAAGGGCGTCACACTGTTGGAACTCTGAAAGCTTGAAGGCTGAAGATTCTTTGAACCCGTTTTCAAAAGAAATGCATTGAGTCAAGTTATCGCGATGTTTATGTACTTGTCGACTTTTAAGTTTGACCTATAAATTTGACCACTTGTTACTATTTTGGAGCGAACAAAAATGGTAGTTGCAATTTGAATTTATGACGTTCGATAAATCCCACTGTGGCATGTTTTAATATTTTTTTTTTGGTGATGGGGGAATGCGTTTACGCACCATACCATAGCCCGAGCTATGGCGTGTGTGGGACTCCAGGTTGTCTTGAGGAGACTACCTAATACCCACTAAACCCTAACCTCTGTGTGACCCGACTCATCAGCGTCTCGGTAGGCCATGTGTTGTGCGTGACCTGCGGTCTGCTACAACGTCTCCTCATGTGTTTCTCTGGGAACGCCGGCTTGGTTCCCTTTACCTCGCACATTCTATCGATGTCGTTAAGCGATCATCGATAGAGGGTCTGCTAGGTTCTCTTGAAACTCTTGTTTTCGAAAAATCAAGAGTTTCAAGTCCTCTTACCAATATGTTGTTCCTGGTCCTGGTCCTGAAGGGTCCTGGTCGTGGCGGGTCCTGGTCCTGTCGGGTCCTGGTCCTGGTGGGGCCTGGTCCCGGTGGGTACTGGTCCCGGTGGTTCCTGTTCCTCTGCATCCACGCCGTGGGGAGAGGAGCAACCGCGGGTTCTCCTAGTCTCCTAGTCAAGGTTCCAGTTAGCGGGTGCCAACTGAGACCTTGGTCTAGGGTACCTGGTTCTGCGGTTGCGAGGCCTCTCGTCCGGATCGTAGTCCATGAGGAATCTTAGCTGCTCGTTCGGGTGGTCCTGAGCTTTCTGGAAGGTCTTCTCCGCTTTTTTCCTCATGTACTCGTGAATGGTGTCCCAGTGCAGGTCCCTACGCAAGGTTGTGTTTCTTACGTAGGATGGTGCACTGGTGGCGATCCGGAGTAGCTTCATCTCTAGAGCAGCAAGTCGCTTGCGGTAGCTGGGGGCAGCGTACCCCCAGACCGCGGAGGCGTAAGCGAGCTGAGGTCTGGCGATGGCCTTGATCAGCCGTAGCTTGGTCGCTAGCGGCATCCGGCTGTGTCTACCCAGTAATGGGTAGAGTTGAGCCATGGCTGCTCTGGTCTTTGCGATGACAGCTTCTATGTGGTCTTTCCAGGAGAAGGACTTGTCAAATACGATCCCCAGATATTTGACTTTGTCGCTCCACTGGATATCTTCGTCGAAGATGGATGCTTCGAGAGGTCTTGCAATCCTTCTTCGTTAGATGAAGATTGCCTGCGTCTTCTGGACGCTGATGTGGATTTTCCATTTCACGCACCAGTCCTGGATGTGGTCCAGTTCATCCTGTAGTCTCCTACGGATGATCTCTGGTCGTCGATGCTTGGCTGCTATAGCAGTGTCGTCTGCATATAGGGCCAGCATTGTGTCAGCTGTCTTCGGTACATCGTGAGTATAGATGTTGTAGAGCAGGGGGGCTAAGGCTGACCCCTGGGGCACGCCTGCTTCCAGCTGTCGTCTTGTTGAATGGCATGTACCAATCTTCACCGTGAACCATCTTTGTGTTAGATAGCTCTGGATCAGTTGGCACATGTTTGCATCGATTCCGGCGGCTTCCATTTTGGCGATGAGTCCGTCGTGCCATGGAGACACACCTGTGCATTTTATAAGAAAATGATTGAGCATTTTACATAATGTCAAAACATCTGCAAGTGGACCAAACCACAACAACCCGTAAAGTCTTGCAGCAAAAAATTTATCCTGAGAATGGGGGAACCGCCGTATAGGGGCACATAAACAAACAAAAAGGTGCTCGCAGAAGTTAAACATTTGTTGTGGAAAGTGTAGCCCCTTTTTTATTCGCCTCTTAGTTTTTATTCTAGGGATTTTCAAAGAAAAAACGAGAAAGATGGTAAATTTCGGTTGAAACGCCGATATCCCCTTTATGGCAAAGAAAAAAGAAATTTTGCGCAACGCATTTTGTAAATCTCGACGAGTACTATAAATTACCTAGAGAGCATTTTTTCCGTTTCGGATTAAAAAAATTACTAATGATGGAAAATTCGGCCTTAAATGCGATTTTCGATATTCAGGATCTATCTCCTCCAAAGATAACGGAACCACAGGCGTAGCAATTTTTGCATAAGAAAGCCCGCACTTCAGACTCCAGATTAAAAATATTTTCATTTCTTTACTTGTCCGTCTTGTTATGATCCAGCCGCATCAAGCTCAAAACAAGATGAACTTTAAGTTAATGTCCGCTCGAATTCTGGTATATCCTGGTGATAATACTAACTGACATCGTAATTAACGACTTAGCTAATTATGTAATGTATTCGTCTAATTAGCTAATGACCAACCCGTTACACCACTCTTAAGCACCTGGAACTTTCGCGGAAACGCTGTACAACGAGCCAACAAAAAGAGCTCAGATCCCAATTCAAAGCTATGTATTGAGGTATAATAAAAACACCCGTCATAATTTATTGAGTTAGCTGTGTGGCTGTCATCCGTTCGCTCGTTTTTTACATTTGCTATATTTTATTGGCGCCCATTAGGAATCGAATAAGAGAGGAAGGTAAAAGGACTGGCACATAAAAATAATTTCGTCCATTCGTTCAAAGTCATTTCTAAACTTCAATTCCGGATTTTACTACCCGTAACACGTTTTGAAGTTGATGCAAAGCCGACGGGCGCTATAAATTGCCAGCTAGATGCCAGGCAGGCAGTAGTTTAGTTAAAATGGAAAGATTTATATTTCATAGAAGCCTAAGAGACCCAAGGATCCTAGAGGAATTCTAAGTTTGAACTAATATAAAGAAACAAACTGGCATTCGTCGATTGCATCTTATTTTGAACCAGCTAATTCCGTACACATCAAAAACTGAGTACAACCGGTCCTTCTATCTTGCTTCGAAGTTGAGTCATTTATTTTAACACTGAGTAGATCTGATCAAAAGAAATGTTTTTTCCTTTAACATTTTTGTGGTAAAATTAAAGTAACAAAGTTATAGCCCTTTAGAAGTTTGAGTACCGCCCTGTCTCAATAATAATATTATGTGCTCGTGTTTGGCAACAACGGATATACTCCGCCTTATCGGTTCATCGCATCGGAAACAAAAAAGCGAAAGAATTTGAAACGCTGATCACGATGTTTTTATTCAGTCGTTGTGTCAGTCGGTAACGCGTGAATGAATAGTGGTGTTTGCTGCGCGGCTAAAAAATGGCACATGTTTATGCGGATCGGTTTCCCAATCGAGTGCAACCAACCCCTCGTGCCTCTGTTAATGTAGTACAAGGGGCTCGTGAATCAGGTGACTTAAGACCTCACAGGAGAGGGCATGCCGGTGCTCCAAGACCTCACGATCAAATACAGGTCCGCACTGAAATACTTGTTGGGAGGATACTTTATAAAACAAGGTAAATTTTTTTTTTAATTTTTTTTTTATTTTTACACACATATTTTGGTTTATCTTCCTTCTACAATCATTATCTGAAAATTAATGACTCAACTTCAAAGTCACCCTATATATTCCAATGTCATCCGAATTGGTGGAATCATTCTCGCTATACAGGGTTATCCAAATTAAGTGTCCACCATTAGTAACTTTGTTATTAGTGAAAATACAAAGTTGTTTGAATTAGCAAACTAGTAGCATTTTTAACGCTGGTAAAAATGAGAAATAAAAAAAAACAATTGAGAGTCGTTATTTTGATTTTTTTCAGTAAAATAACATTTTTTTAAATGGAAACCCCTGTATATTATATTTTTTTCTGTTAAAGCATCAAATTTTAAACAAAAAAGTTCATAATGACTTTTCCGCTAAAGTCAAAAATAAAGTCAAAATAACGATAAATATTTTTAATTATTTGCAGTATTATAATATTAAGACGGCTATGAAAACAACATGGCGTTCGCGATTTGACAGCATTAAGATAAGCGACAAATTGTTAAACTGGACATACTCGCAACTAGAAGGCTTTGGAAAACAATGATACAATCAAATAATGTCAAACATTAGTGTAAATACTTGTTTATAAGCTTTATTGTGTCATTAATTTAAAGAAAAATGTTCTCCCATGAAGAAAAGTGTGATATGTTAGAATGCTATTTAGTGTGCAGAAAATCCTCCTTGAGAGCAAGAGAATACTACAGTGAATTATATCCCGCTCGCATTCAACCGTATGAACGATATTTTCTGAGACTTTATCGAAAATTTAGGGGCAACGAAAATGTTTTTGCTAAAATAAGGGCAAAAAAAGAATTCATAATAAGCGAGGCCACGGAAATTGCAGTTATTGGATATTTTGAAGCTTATCGTGAGAATTCAATAGCAGATATTCTCAAGGACTCTAATTTCAGTTATGGTACTGTTCAAAGGATTTTAAAAAAATACAAATTTATTCCGTATAAGTACCGACCAGTTCAAACGCTTTTGGCAGGGGATCCAGAGAGAAGACTTGTTTTTTGCCATTGGTATCTTAGCTTCTGTCGCCAAAATGTAAATAACTTTCGTTACCTTTTATGGACAGATGAATCAAATTTTTCAAATTCTGGAATGTTTAATAGAAAAAACCACCATTATTGGTCAAGAGAAAATCTTTTGTTAGTACATCCAAGAGGCCCACAAGTCCGTTTCAGTTTCAACGTTTGGTGCGGTATAATTGGTTCAAAAATTGTTGGCCCGTTCTTTTATGAGGGAACCCTAACTGGTGAAAGATATGTGGAATTTATGTCAGAAATTCTGACTAATTTCTTAGACGAATTGGATCTTATAAGTAGACATCATCTGCATTTTCAGCAAGATGGCGCACCTGCCCACAACTCCAGAGGTACTTATCATCTTCTAAGTACTACTTTTAATGATCAGTGGATAGGAACAAATGGCCCAATACAGTGGCCTCCCAGATCACCAGATCTAAACCCACTTGATTACTTCTTGTGGGGTTACTTAAAGAACCAAATTTACAAGCGAAGGTACGATAACCTTGTCGCGTTAAAGACTGCAGTTAGGGAAAAGATAACCCAGATAGATGGTAGGACCATACTTAAGACAGTTCGAGCAGTTGAAAAACGTGCCCAAAAATGTATTGAAGAACAAGGTGGTGTTTTCGAGCATCTTCTTTAAAAAAAATTGTTATTGTATTTTGTAAGATTATAAGTTGATGTTGAAAATAAAGTTTGTCGATACAATTTAATTGTTTCAGATTGGAGGCCATAACTTCAACAATTTGTAACCTAGGAGAAAAGTTATTGTAAGCTTTCTTGTTTAAAATTTGATGCTTTAACAGAAAAAAATATAATATACAGGGGTTTCCATTTAAAAAAATGTTATTTTACTGAAAAAAATCAAAATAACGACTCTCAATTGTTTTTTTTTATTTCTCATTTTTACCAGCGTTAAAATGCTACTAGTTTGCTAATTCAAACAACTTTGTATTTTCACTAATAACAAAGTTACTAATGGTGGACACTTAATTTGGATAACCCTGTATACCGAAAATCAACGTTTTAATTGCTTTTTGCTTAATCTCCACCGGATAAAATGAAAATATTGATTTGAACATGTAAATAGCTGAATCCGAGTCGTGTATAATTTAACTATTTACCTTTTTATTACATCTAGTCACTGTAGAAATACATTCCGAGATGTAACGATTTCTAAGAGATCAGCTTCTCTCACAAAGTTTTAACGACTTCCCGGCTTATCTGCAGAAGTAAAATAAAAAGTCCGCACTTAAATATACCGAAACGTCAGATAAACACAATTGAATCGTCCTTCTAAGCTTCTGAAACGACCAAAAAGGGTCTGTTATCGGGCGCCCACGTGGCATCATCATTCTGGCAGCATGATAGCGACGCGAGCGCCATCTGGATTACAGACGGGTCGCTTCTGAACGCACCATTCATAAGGAATGGTTCCACAGTAAAATCGAGGCTGAGACTTAACCACTTCCCGCGGCGGTGGCGGGAAGCACAGATCAGGCAAGGACCGGAAGTGGCCTCAGAACTACCGGCCCATCAGCCTGGTTTCCTCGATGGGCAAAGTAGTCGAAAAGGCTATCGCCGTTCGACTAGAAAAGCAGGCAGAAGAACAGAAAAGCAATTCGGCTTCAGATCCTCCCACAACACGGAACTCCAAGCGCTACGACTGACAGAAAACATCACCAGTGGCTTCAATCTCCAGGAGGCAACCGACCTCGTCCTGCTGGACGTGGAACGAGCCTTCGACCGAGTTTGGCACGATGGACTCATCGCCAAAATGGAAGCCGCCGGAATGCAAACATGTGCCAACTGATCCAGAGCTATCTAACACAAAGATGGTTCACGGTGAAGATTGGTACATGCCATTCAACAAGACGACAGCTGGAAGCAGGCGTGTCCCAGGGGTCAGCCTTAGCCCCGCTGCTCTACAACATCAACACTCACGACGTACCGAAGACAGCAGACACAATGCTGGCCCTATATGCAGACGACACTGCTATAGCCGCCAAGCATAGACGACCCGAGATCATCCGTAGGAGACTACAGGATGAACTGGACCACATCCAGGACTGGTGCGTGAAATGGAAAATTCGCATCAACGTCCAGAAGACGCAGGCAATCTTCATCCAACGAAGAAGGATTGCAAGACCTCCCGAAGCATCCATCTGCGACGAAGATATCCAGTGGAGCAACAAAGTGAAATATCTGGGGATCGTATTTGACAAGTCCCTCACCTGGAAAGATCACATAGAAGCTGTCATCGCAAAGACCAGAGCAGCCATGGACCAACTCTACCCATTACTGGGTAGACACAGCCGGATGCCGCTAGCGATCAAGGCCATCGCCAGACCTCAGCTCGCTTACGCCTCCGCGGTCTGGGGGTACGCTACTCCCAGCTACCGCAAGTGACTTGCTGCTCTAGAGAAGAAGCTACTCCGGATCGCCACCAGTGCACCATCCTAAGAAACGCAACCTTGCGTAGGGACCTGCACTGGGACACCATTCATGAGTACATGAGGAAAAAAGCGGAGAAGACCTTCCAGAAAGCTCAGGACCACCCGAACGAGCAGCTAAGATTCCTCATGGACTACGATCCGGACGAGAGGCCTCGCAACCGCAGAACCAGATACCCTAGACCAAGGTCTCAGTTGGCACCCGCTAACTGGAACCTTGACTAGGAAACTAAGAGAACCCGCGGTTGCTCTCCCCCCCCCCCACGGCGTGGATGCAGAGGACCAGGAACCACCGGGACCAGGACCCACCGGGACCAAGACCCACCGGGACCAGGACCCACCAGGACCAGGACCCGACAGGACCAGGACCCGCCACGACCAGGACCCACCAGGACCAGGACCCTTCAGGACCAGGTCCAGGAACAACATATTGGTAAGAGGACTTGAAACTCTTGATTTTTCGAAAACAAGAGTTTCAAGAGAACCTAGCAGACCCTCTATCGATGATCGCTTAACGACATCGATAGAATGTGCGAGGTAAAGGGACCAACCCGGCGTTCCCAGAGACTGAAACACATGAGGAGACGTTGTAGCAGACCGTAGGTCACGCACAACACATGGCCTTACCGAGACGCTGATGAGTCGGGCCACGCGGAAGTTAGGGTTTAGTGGGTATTAGGCGGTCTCCCCAAGACAACCTGGAGTCCCACACACGCCGTAGCTCGGGCTATGGTATGGTGCATAAACGCATTCGCCCCTCACCAAAAGAAAAAAAAATCGAGGCAATCAGTTGCAATAGTATCTAATTTGCAATTCCGTCAGCGTTCAATCACTGCGACGATACTGTTGTAACAACGCGTTTGATTCTAAAGACTTCAATAAGTGTTAATTGGTATTTTTCCCGAAACTTAAGCAGATGTGGCAGATTTCTCAGTTGTACACAATTTCTAATGTCCGATTGGAAACTGTGTAAATTCGGTATGTATGGAAGAGGGTGGAAGATGTATTAAGGGGTATTTACTGATATGTACGCTGGTGGTCAAATAGAGCGGTTTTTTAACATTTATACATTTCTCAATGCACTATCGATAAGTTAGCGGGTATAAACTGATACTTCCCTGCAAATGCTGATTCGATTGAAGCTGTTTTTGAACTTCTGCACAGTTTTCAGTGCAATATTGCTGTGTATAGTCAAGCTACCATGGCAGTCCGCTGGCTCACCGAGCGAGGAGGTCCAAGGTAATCGAAACCCTTCTCCGTACTTATCTACCGGCTCATCATTACCACCATTTCCCGTTCTATTTCCGTTCTATAAATGATAAATGCTTCTTGAACGTCTCGACTTATCCTTGCTGAGGGCAAAGGCTTCCGGAGCTTACACGCCGAAACGTCTAGCTGACTTCAAAATGTAAATTGGAAAGTTAAAAGTCGTGCATACATTTTTACTTTTTACGCATAAGCGAAATAAACGTAGTACTGGGCATTTAATAACGTTTCAAGTACTTGGGCGCTCTGACACAGCATAAACCAAGAATTGCTTTTGTTCACAATTTACGTTTGTTGCTTGTTCCAGTTGCCTCGTATACACCATTTGGTCAGAGTGAAACATTTATCTCCACTTCTTCACTTACCACGAAAGAGCCTCTAACTTGAAAAAGTATGAATAACGCGTACAACGCACAAGCGTTTCTAGAATTTTTTCTGCATTCACTAAATATTGATATCATATCAACTTTATCGTTTCTCGTAAAACTCATAGTAAAAAATGCTGTAGGTTTACCTTTTATGGAATAGGAATAAGTGACAATAAATTTAAGTGAAACAAAGATTGCCAAACTTCAAATAACTAAGCAGTAATGGGTACGCTATGAATTGACTTTCATTTGTTTTCAACAGCCTACTATTCTTTTCAAATAAATGATATTTGAAAACATCCTAAATTTTCATAGCCTCCTTACTTTCTTGCGGCGATTGGTAGTATGAAAGAGTTGTAATTTTGATTTGTTACTAAACCGATCCTAGCTTTATTTTTTCTTTCTTTCTTTTATGCAGCTGTCATTTGACAACAAAAGTGATACTTGTTATACATCATTGGATAGATAACTTTACATACAATAAGGTTTAAAAATCTATAAAAAATCTTGGGTTGAAGATGTATTTTTTCAAATGAATATACTAACATGAAAAACACGTATACAAGCTTTCGTTTATTTAGCTCGGCTTAATAGACATTAATTTGTTGATCACGCCAGCTTAAAAGCTTAAGAGATGTTTTTGTCTTGTAAGCAGTATGGCGGATTTTAGGTTACTCACAAATTCCTTAAGCGCCGCCATTTTAAAACGAAAATGTCACTTGTGACCCATCGTTTGAAAGGGAATTTTGCATAGAGTACGGTTATGGAAGAAAATATTTAGGTTTCCATTTGGAAAATGAAAGTCCAGGTGACTTTTTTTAGCTAAAAGGAAGAGATAACCCTTTCAACTTTCCAAAAATACCTATTAATGACTAGCTAAACATGATCCAATCTTGGGGCGATATCTTTATTGGCCAAAAAAATACAGCTTGTATCTAATTTAAATATACATATATACATATATATATATATAACTTGAGACGTGGTCATTGTCGTCTAGACCAGTTAGGTGAAAAATTAAAGCTTCCGCCTTTTGTTGGGTACTTCGACAAAATTTAAGCAAAGAGGACTCTTTATACTTTTTTAATTCTCTCTAGCTTTCAATGGACTTTGCCATCATCATCGGGAGCTGCAATTACAATGATAACAGTAGCAACAAAAGTGCAAAATGAATTTAAATTGACTCAACTTACAGTAGTATGTGAGGATGTTGCTAATTGTTGTTTATGTATAGGATGAGGGAAACGTCCAGTAACATGGTGAGAGCTGGATAGATGGTACAATGGTCAAAATTATATAAAATATGACAAGAACAAGTTAAAAACAGATTAAAATTATTTAAAAAACATTAGAGCATTACATCGTGAAGCCACTCGATGATTGCACAAAATGGTGGTCATGGAATAGTGAGTGAGATTGACAACCTTCGGCCTTCTGTCAAAGGGTTTCATCTCACTCACTATTCCATAACCACCATTTTGTGCAATCATCAAGTGGCTTCACGATATAATGCTCTAATGTTTTTTAAATAATTTTAATCTGTTTTTAACTTGTTCTTGTCATATTTTACATAATTTTGGCCATTGTACCATCTATCCAGCTCTCACCATGTTACTGGACGTTTCCCTCATCCTATACGTAAACAACAATTAGCAACATCCTCACATACTACTGTAAGTTGAGTCAATTTAAATTCATTTTACACTTTTGTTGCTACTGTTATCATTGTAATTGCAGCTCCTGATGATGATGGCAAAGTCCATTGAAAGCTAGAGAATATTAAAAAAGTATAAAGAGTCCTCTTTGCTTAAATTTTGTCGAAGTACCCAACAAAAGGCGGAAGCTTTAATTTTTCACCTATATATATATATATATATATATATATATAAATAGGAAAATAATGGGCAAAATCCACAAAAAGAAAGAAAGTGGATTCGTGCAGAAAATAGGATAGGCAACCCGAGCGATACGTATTTCTGCTGCATGGAGAAAATATACATACATACTATGCTGCAGAATAAAGTATATTCGTATTATTTGTCGCAAAATCTCCCAGTATTCCTCTACCCCAAATAACTGCTCTGGGTTTCTTATCACATTTTTTTTTGATAAATTCATTATTTCGGCTTATTGGGGATAACGACTAGAAATCTGCCCTTATGCTGCCCTGAGCAGGTAAAAAATGCTTATCTTTTGATGGAGCTCTAACGTTTTGCTTTTTAAACGGATCCGATCAGCCTAAAAATAAAAACACGAAGGGCCGATAGCATACCTTTCGATGGAGGGCAATTTTTGAGGTTTAACATCCGAGAGTATACGTATAGCCCAGGGAATATAGAAGAAAAAATGACGCCAGGTAGGCTGACGCAGACATCGGTGGATCCTCAAACACATTATTGAAGTCACAGCTGAAAATGTAATCATTTTACTAGTAGGGAACACTGAACTATTAAAATCTGATAAACATACGTAGGCGTTTACCTTTTCTTGTCACTTGGTATACAAAAATAGAAAACTGAGATAGTTCTACCTCACCTCCACGCAACCTGCAGCCCCACAATTCCTCACCCCTACATATGTCAGGATCCTCTGATACGTCAAAAAATATATAAAATAGTAATTTTTATGTAATCTGAAAAAATGGTACATAATAGTTACTATGCTTAAAACAAATTCGTAATGGCAATTCTTGAATTAAAAAATATATCATAAAGCTGTGCATGAATCATTCTGAGATTTTATCAAGTCAAACGGTAGATCGTCACCACAACCCTCCCCAGACTATCGAATCGCTGTTTACGTTGAAAGGCCTTTCTGAGAAATAAAAGGGGCTGGTTGTTATTAGCTTATGAGATCGAAATGGAAGCGATAGCGGTTGGGAGCTGTGGTAGAAAGGGAATTTCCATGGTGCTTTAAGACGACCCACCCTTTTATCAACATACCTTAGTACGGGTCAATTTGAAAGCCTCTGGAACAAAATACTTAGGTCGTCGGAGTCCAAGGTGACCGTTAAAAAAGTGGTGAAATGTCGCGGAGACCCTAACATGCCTTGACCTTCAAGGTATTGTCTTAAATCACATCAAATATGGATAGAGGGGAAGATTTCACGTTCTATCCGTATCATGGCCTCCAAAAATGTTGAGCTTTGATTATCAAACAGATACAATAATCTCTCTACAAGTAATTATACCCAAGCATAGGCGTAGCATTTTCTCCTTTTTACTTCTGGCGGAAAGCTTGAATTTAACTTTGACTGTTACGTTCAAGGTCAGTTCAAGGTCCAACCAGTTTTTGACACCTCACATGGATAAGGAGGAAGGTCATTGTTAAGGTCAAATACGTGATCAGTAGGATAATCTCGAGAACCCTTACTCTAGAAGATATACTTCCTCATTTGGATAATTGGCTTTACTTAAAAATGCACTTGATTGTTAGGTCAAATTGAAATTCAAGGTCATATTCAGACAGCCTAAACATATACCTGGGTGGAATTTATTTCAAACCCGTGGTCTTGGGGACTACTTTATCTGTTGCATATTAGACCTTAACCATGACCTGTAATAACTCACTGGCGTTGAACTTTTCGCTCAATCCATTTTCGGTGTCTACAATATACAGGGTGTCTGAAAAGTTCCGGAACCTCACGATAATTTGTGAACCAATAATGCAAAGAGAAAAGGAATCCTTGATGTTGATAGGAGTTTTTCTCAGCTTTTTAATGGTGACCTTGACCATGACCTTTACGGCTATTTGAAGGTATAGTCGGTTTCTTAAATGGAGACTTCCATTTTTACCCCGTAAGTAGTAGGAGCGGGAAATTTGACGTTCAAATATGGTCTTGAACATTTCTGAATTTTTACCTTAAGAGGTCATGATCAAGGTCAGACCAAGGTTCGATGATATAAGTTGAAAGCAAGTAGTTGTATAGGGAAACCACGGGGACCTTATTTTCATGATTTTCCCCTGGATATAAGATGGCAACCTTGGATCTGACCTTGGTCATGACTTTTCAAGGTTAGTCCTGTTTTAATAAGACCCTACATATTTGACCGCGGCAATGGAGAAAAAAATGTTTGGTTCCAATATGTCTTTGACTATCTTTAGAACTTGATCTTGAACTTAAACATCAAGGTCAAACACAATTTACGTTCATTCCTAATTCAGAACACTGTGTAGTCCCAAGATAATTTGACTTAACTGTTATACAAAAATCGATGTGACGTTTACATGACCTTGAAGTTAATCATTGTTCAGGTCAGATCCAAGGTCGCCATTAAGTATCGTTGGAAAAATCGTGAAAATAATGTCTCGGTAGTTTCCTTATACGATTACGGGTTTTTAAATTATATCGTCATACCTCGGCTTGACCTTGACCATGACCTCTTAAGGTCGAACTTCAAAAATGATCATGGCCATATCTGATCGTTAAATTTTCACCTCTTTTTATTTGCGGGATCAAAAATGGAGAGTACGTATGACTCTTAAAAAGGGACCTTGACCTCAAAATGACCTTGATTTTCGATGGCAATGTCAAATTCATGGTCACCGTCGGTAGGGAGTGGAAACACTCAGGCCTGTGGAGAATTTGTGTGTATTGTCGAACGCTTTCTATACTTGGATCATCTTGTTAATCTGAGATGTAGCTAAAATTGTCGGAGAACGCTGAACAAACGTTCATCGGAAGAACGCGCTTCGCGTCTCTTGCGTCAAGGGAAAAGCAAATAATCCGCTGCCAGAATGGCAAAGATTTACATGCTTAATGTACGTATCACCAAAAGTAAACCGGAACGACACGCGATGGTAGAAAGTTTGCGAATGTTAGAAAGAACAAACAGTGTGTTCATAAGGAGAATTTTTATTCTTTACATGGTTTTGTCAGAAGGGTTACTGAGATGCTCACACTTTTATCTAAAAGTGTGCCTGGACAATTCTAAGTTATCGACGATTCATCTACTTGAATGATGCACTTCCATCTGCATCTACATCCACCTGACTCCATTTTTTCATCTACGCTCCCGCAAAACTACTTGTCGTTCTATTCAATCTCCTGTGGTGGAACCTGAAACCAATAATTTCTTTTGAAGTATGCGTTCCCCAACTAAGGCAATGGCAACATGTAAATGCAACGCCTCCTTTCATGATCGTACCAGCTTCGATTCGTTTGCATCGAACTGAAAACGAACTTTGGAAGCGGCCAAATTAAAAGTTGAAAACGCGATTCAGCAATTTCATCATAGTATCGGTGTGAGATGAACGATGAAAGGTACGTGCCTATCACATCGAGCGGAGCGTTCGTTAAATTAATTTGCTGCCGGAGGTGAACTGTGCCAAGTTGATGCTGCAACTACACAAGGGCACGTTTCGTGGCAGATGCATAACGAATATTGCGCTAGTGATGCCCATTAGAAGCACTAGAATATGCATAAAGCGGGCTACTAACGTTATTGTAATGACGTAACGTATGTCCTAATGGTTTTGGCACAAAATTCTTTAGCTTTAATTTTAACCAAACGAAAGTTTATTTGCTTACTTTACTGTCAGTTGACATATATTTATTTTGTTTTCGCTTTAAGATGTCATATAAATTAGAATTAAGAAAAATTATCTACAAGGTGGTTGAGCGGCTATCCAGAGCTGGAATATGTGGAATATTCCAGATTGAAAATATTTCACGCAAAACCATTTATCGAACAATAACGTCTGAATCTCCCAAAAAGTGAAAGACCACGTGCATTTATTGCACAAAGGTCAGAGAGATTGGTGCAAAGAGCAAAACATCAGACTGGAATGTCAACAATGACACTCGCTCGTCGATACAGATCTTCTAAGAGACTTAAGTGCCCCAAATAACACTGATAAACACAGGATTTGTGGAATGACAATTTTTAGGTGTATCTTATGTATTTTGAGACCCTCAAATTAAATCTAAAAACAGATATTCGGTAACATCCACTTTTATGAATTACAATACGTAACATCTCATATTGCTGCATTTCTCGGCGTTTATGCGATGACGCACATATATAATGTTAAGACCTGTCTATTCCTGTTTACTATATGCGAGCTCTATGTTTAGAGAGCACATTACGTATTAGTAGACTAATAGCAAACGAGTCAGTTACGTTTTCTGTGTTGAAGAGTGCTGAGATGTTCTGACTACTGCTAATTTTTGTTAAAACGGTGTGTTGTTTTTAGTTTATTGTGATCGAGACTAGCTTTATGGACAATGCCTAGAAATTGTGTAAATAGTGCGAACATTTTTTGTTATGTGTGCGGAGAGCTAACTTTCAAATCCCAAAAACGTTCTTTCACTCCCCTTGTGTTGAAAGCATACGAACTTTATTTTGGAATCGAAGTTGGCGACCAAGATAAACTATGGGCTCCTCATATATGTTGTAAGACTTGTGTAACGTTGTTAACAGGTTGGTTAAGAGGCGACAATCGTAAAATGGTTTAGAGGAAACCGAGAGACCATACTATGCTATTTTTGCCTCACAAATATTAAAGGTATTGGACCAAAATCGAAACATATTGTTAAGTATTTTAATTTACCATCAGGTTTGCGGCCCGTTGAGCATAGCGATTAACTTTCTGTCCCAGTTCAACCAGAATCTTGGTCTTTGGATGAAAAAGTCGAATCAACAGATTCTGAAAGTGATCCTCCATTTGACCTGCCAGGATGTTCAATAGCGCCGCATTAATGACTTAATTCGAGAATTGGATCTGTAAAAATCTCAGTCAGAACGTTTAGCGTCAATATTAAAAGGATGGAATCTTCTCCACGGTATTAACAGGAATTGTTGCAGTATGACCCGCTTTTGACACAAATGCCGCGACCATCTTTTTCGAAAGACTTCGAGAACGGATGACCTTTGTTGGCTTTTCATCACCTTGCTGTACACACAAAAATTCAAAACCAGCAAATATAAGAGACATTCGAACACAGTTGTGTCTGGCAGAGCAGGATGGGCCACACATAGCACATTTGTAATCAAAATACTAACGGTTATAAAACGGCTCCGGAATATTGCACCACAAATTCGATGCTCAAAACTGAAGAATAATGTACTCTAAGGTAGAGATCATTAAACGAGGATTCCTCCGGCGCTACATTAATGATCTAGACTGCATTCGGCGGCACTAAAACAGTGAAGTACCTTTTAATTTGACTACTTTATAATAATGGGCAATTTTCGAGCTATAAAACTTTTGCGCGATGGTAAAGAATAATGTTGTTAAAAACTCCATTATTTAGTAATAACTTTCCGTTGCAGTCTGAAAGTTTGATATTAAGTTTGCCGCTGGTAAATATGACTTCGTAAACATGAAAGAACTTTACATTCCGCATTGTATAATTTTATTCAGCGGGTTGACTTTGCGATATTGCTTTAATATGTGGAGTGAACTTCGATGGAGCATAGCGTTGAAAACTTCGTATGCATGTAACACGACATAATTTGAGGCGCGAAACTCTATTTTGGGTAGACGAAAGAATCGAAACAGCAAAGCCTGTATTTTTATGTTGCGCAGGCAGAAGCCTAAATGCCAGGGCACCGCGAACTGAAAATTCAAATTCAAAATTTGATTTACTACCTTCAAAATATAGTAAAACCTACAGAAATATACAATTTACCGAACAAAAACCCCATAGAACGCATAGCCTTGTGTATGGGAATGTTTATATCTTATAAGTCTACTAGAATTACAAAAATCCATAATACTTAACATTTAACTTACACCTAAAAACGTTAAAAACAATATTTATAGAAGAAATGTTTTCGAACATGTCACATTTCAGTCAGTAATAGTAAGTAAGAGGCCTGTTCAATATTGAAACCCGTCCTTGGTCCAGAAAAGAATGATTGGCCAATACAGGGTGACTTTGAAGTTGAGTCATTAATTTTCAGATAATGATTGTAGAAGGAAGATAAACCAAAATATGTGTGTAAAAATAAAAAAAAATAAAAAAAAATTTTTACCTTGTTTTATAAAGTATCCTCCCGACAAGTATTTCAGTGCGGACCTGTATTTGATCGTGAGGTCTTGGAGCAACGGCATTCCGTCCATATGTGAGGTCTCTTAAGACCTCAGATCAGTTGACTTATCAACTGATTCACGAACCCGTTGTACTACATTAACAAAGGCACGAGGGGTTGGTTGTACTCGATTGGGAAACCGATCCGCATAAACATGTGCCATTTTTTATTTCGTTTGAGCCACCCAACAGACACCACTATCCACTACCGACTGACACTGAATGTATATAACTAAATAAAATAATTGTAAAAACATCGTTCCACATTCTTTCGCTTTTTTGTTTCCGATGCGATGAACCGATAAGGCGAATTATATCCGTTGTCGCCAAACACGAGCACATAATATTATTATTGAGACAGGGCGGTACTCAAACTTCCAAAGGGCTATAACTTTGTTACTTTAATTTTACCAGAAAAATGGTAAAGGAAAAAAACATTTCTTTTGATCAGATCTACTCACTGTTAAAATAAATGACTCAACTTCGAAGTCACCCTGTATATCTACAAATAATTACACTTTTTCCAGAACAAATTTAATCCAGCATTTTGAGGAATCGGATGCGTTTTTAACGAGCGTCCCTCGTATACACTATACCTGAAGTTTGGCAATCATGTTTACATTTGCATATTCCTGCGCGACAATCACCTGTCATTTGTCGACGCATCACTCTTCCGGTTCGCACATTTTCTCCACGTGAAACAGATATAGGAGGTTAGAAGGGACTTTGCCGGTTTTTTTTCCCCAAAAATTGCTTTTCGATAATTTTTAATGTGTTCGGGTGTATTGATGTATAGCGTTAACACCTAACGATGCTTTCCGTCGCTATCAATAAACCCAATGTGTCCGTCCTTTTGGTTTTATATTTGTAACAAGTGCTCTCATCCACGCTTTCGTTTTGAACACCATTTGGCTGCAACCTCAGCGACGAGTAAGTTGTCTGATAATTTAAACCCTTCCCCGATTGGTCGTTAACTTCATATTTGTGTTTTCAGCTCCTGAAGATGGCTCCATAGACAAGCCGAAAACTCGAGATTACCGTTAAAAGTCCAACTGGTCGTTGGCAATGGCAATGACTACTGCTTGCAATATATATATATAACTCAAATATCTTTCTTCAACGAAAACGTTTTTAAAAAGATTTATTTTTGAGAAAGACCAAATACAATGATGTTAATTGAATGAGTTCTGAATCGAGACTGACTGCAAAGTTCATTATACAAACCAAAGTAAAGAACAAATGAAATACAATACTGTAACTGATAAGAAAGGCACGTGGAGGCAAAAGTCCTTGTTCAGCATATTCTTCTCTGTAGACTGGTACATAACTCCTCCACCCCTAGAATGAAGCTTCCCCTGGAAGGTGAATTTCTTTCTTCTTATATCTTGAACTGGAATCTTCTCTTCTAGTGCGTTTTGTGGGACTTGGACCTTCTTCTTTCATCTCGGCTAATTCAATGTCGATTTCTAACTTGGATGCTTTCTTGTTTCTCCATCTTCTATATAAAATTATGCAGCAGATGCTTGAAAATACGAGATATAGTAATATGGTCCAAATACTGGGTTTTCCAAAATTTTCTATGGAATTTTCTTCTAAAATTGGTAACATTCGATTAACTTGTAATTCTGGTAAATTTAACGTTTTCAGAGTAATTTGTGTCTCTGGGATATTTTGTTTCATAAAATGGAATTCCATTTTGTCAGCTACGAGGGGCTTTCCATAGGTTTTGTCTTGAAAGATAAGTTCATTGTCTTGGAATGATATTTGGCATTCACTGGCTTTGACTAAGAAAATGCCAAGTAATGACTTTGTATCGATTTGCTCCTTGCATTTAATTTTCAATTTTTCTTCGGTGAGAAATACAGCTAAATACTGGTTAATTTCGGGAATAAATTCGATGTGATTTTCTTCAATCTGAAGCTTCGTGTATCTACATGGTTCTGTATGATCTTCTGTAATTATTGACTTCTCGCATTGGGCTTTGTGATTGGCTAATATACGATTAGGGCATTGATAGATTCTACCTTGGATACAAATCTCGTGCAGGGGTTTGATCTCATTTCGATCAGATTTTAGCAAATACTTATAATTTGGGATAATAGTGACGAATTCTGATTTGTGCATCAGAGTCGGTATGGGTAACATATAATAAAGATCGAAATGTTCAGGATAATCTATAGGAATAGATAGAAAATAACTTATTTGATTCTCATCGATTTTACAACTGATAGAAATAATAGATTCATAATCTAGCATATTTTCATACTTTACTTCAAATGGTAATTCATTTTTATAAAATGTGGATATCTTACGGAGTTCTTGAAATAATTCTCTAGTCCTTATTATACTGGGATGCATGGTTTTCAATTTGCAAAAAGTTATCGAATTTTCGATATCTTGTAAAATATTCAATATGGCATTATAACGGATAATTAATTGATTGATAATGTCCTTCGCTGAAAGAATATCCTGGTTTGTTGTCTGGTTCAATAAAATATGTTTCAATTGTAAAATGTTATTTCTTAATGTCATCTCATTGTGCTGTATATCTTGAATAGTCCCGTTAAATTTTGCGACAAGTTCATTATTTACTGAATATTGCATTCTCAGCTGATTTTGAATATGGTGCTGATTTTCTTGTAAATGAGATAAAATTTTATCAATACGTTCTCCATCGTCGGAGTCTAAATTTCCTGTTATTGTTTTTACTACATAGCCTAT
Organism: Acanthoscelides obtectus; assembly: GCA_963669975.1. Taxonomy (NCBI): domain Eukaryota; kingdom Metazoa; phylum Arthropoda; class Insecta; order Coleoptera; family Chrysomelidae; genus Acanthoscelides; species Acanthoscelides obtectus. The sequence continues at coordinate 423,131 of CAVLJG010000005.1, forward strand.
GCCATTAAAAAGTCCTCTCTTATTGCGAGTCTTTTGAGAATGAGATTTAATGTATTCGATTTTCTCTTGAATCAAGCTCCTTATATAAGATACTATCTTACTATAATTTTCTAGCTCGTTATTAATCTTAGAATGGTTTCTGTAACTATAGTTAAGATTACTGTATTGAATATTCAAATCTTCATATTCCTTATATAAAGGTGATAGATCATAATAGTGCACAAAAGTATGTTTTGTCTTTTGTAGCCTAGCTGTGCCTAAATTTACTGGCAAAATTCCTAAATTGTTCGTTATGTTTCTTATTTCTGCTCCGCATCCGAAATAGATGAGGTATCTGAAATATTAGTAAATTTAAATTGATAAGTTTTCTTCCTGGGCCTTTTAATATTGGATAAATGGATATTTTTGGAAGTATTGGCATGTGTGGGATCTATCTCCGCTCTTTTTAATTTCTTATCTATACTAATTAATTTTTCTTGCTTATACTTATTTTTAGTTTTCTGTTGCTTCTGCTTATTCTTAACATATACCTTGTTAGGAATATCAGGCAAAACTTCACGTTTCTCATTTGCTTTATTTATAACTTTTTCTTTATTCTGTAATATCTTTTCATTTAAATTCCTATATACTAATTTCATTTTTTCCTTATGATTCTGTAAATAATTATTTAATAATTGCTTATCTATGTCTATATTAAAAGGTGATTCTGTTTCATTAACATTTACTTCTATTCTAGATAAAAAGTCCGCATTTGTGTTTGATTTGCCTTTCCTGTAAACAATGTCAAAATCATGTTCTTCTAATCTTAAGCGCCATCTTAGTAATTTTGAACTAGCATCTCTAACTGAAAATAACCATTGGAGGCTTTTGTGATCTGTTACAATAGTAAACTTACGTCCGAAAATATAAGGTCTGAAATATTTTACTGCATATACGATACTTAGAAGTTCTTTTTCTGTCGTGCTATACTTTGTTTCTGAATCACTTAATGTTCGTGAGGCGTACGCTATTGGTAAATCTGAGCCTAAGTTACCTTGGGATAATACTGCGCTGATTGCATAATTACTTGCATCCGTAGTTATCAAGAATGGTTTGGAAAAATCCGGATATTGGAGTATCGGATCGTTTGTCAATAAAGTCTTGCATAATTCGAAACATTTTATATAATCTGCGTCATTGGGATTAATAATTGCATCTTTTTTCAATCTGATTGTCAATGGCTTAGTGATTTTCGCAAAATCTTTTATAAACTTACGGTAATAACCTAAAAGTCCAAGGAAGCCTTTAATTTGCTTCTTAGTTTTTGGTATTTTAAATTCTGTGATTGCCTTTATCTTATCGGGGTTTGGTTTCACACCATCCGCCGTTACAACATGACCTAAATACGATACTTCTTTTCTAAGAAATTCCGATTTGTCTAACTGTATTTTAAAATTTGACTGACGTAACCTTTCAAAAACTTCTCTAAGTCGAGAAATATGTTCCTGTAAACTAGTACTGAATATTATAATGTCATCTAAATATACTAAGCATTTTTCATTTTGAATACCTCTCAGTATGTTATCCATTACTCGCTGGAAAGTCGCTGGCGCGTTTTTTAGTCCAAATGGCATTCTTGTGAACTCGTAGTGTCCATTTTCTGTATTAAATGCAGTTTTTTGAATATCATCTTCTGCCATTTCTATTTGGTGAAAACCTGAAGCTAAGTCTAATGTTGAAAAATATTGGCATCGCCCTAATTTATCTAACAAATCTGTTATGTTTGGAAGAGGATAACGATCTCCCAATGTTTTTTCATTCAGTTTTCTATAATCAATGACTATTCTCCATTTTTGCTTTCCCGATGCGTCTAATTTTTTTGGAACAATCCATATAGGTGAGCACCACGCTGAATGGCTCTCTCTAATAATTTTTTGATCAAGCATTGATTGTATTTGTCTTTGTACCTCTTTTCGGTGGATTTCAGGATATCTGTATGATTTCGTGTAAATGGGTATTTCATCGCTTGTACGTATATGATGCTTAATTTTGCTCGTAAAAGTTAAGTAATTACCATCTATGTGAAATATGTCTGAATACTCTCTTACTAACTTGGTGATTGCGTCTTTTTCTTCAGAGTTCATATGCTCTGTCCTAATTTTGGAAATATCAAATTTATATTTTTGAAAGTTCAAAGAATTAATATTCGGTGGATCAGAATTTTCTGAAACTTCGTAATTTTCAAAATTTTCTACATCTATTGGTCGAGATATGTCAAGAGAAATCTGTTCTTCAGATAAATTTAATACTGTGCAAATTGCTTCGTGATTTTTCACTGTAGTAAGACATTCAGGGATTTCTAAACATGATAATTTTCTGTATGGAATAATAGCATTACCATTTTTTAAATTTTTTATGTTAACCTTAATTATCTGTTCTGTTCTAGGTGGAACAGTGATAACATTAGAAGAATTTTTTGTAATCTCGTGATATTGCATGGGTATCCTTGTTGTGGGTGTGACTAAAAGATCATTGCTCAAATCAATGTTGGCATTCAATATCTCTTTCAGGTTATCGAGTCCTAAAAGGCATTGGAAATGTTCGTGAAACTTGAATAAATGAAATTTCATGAGAATATTTGGATTCTTAAAAATCTTTGGACAAGGTATTGTCATACTGTATTGTTCGATAGATGAACCATGTGCTGAAGTGATTTGATATGGGTCTTTTTGAATATGTCTTGAAAATAATTTTTTCGCAATTTCAGGGTGTATGAAAGATCTTGTACTTCCAGTGTCAATCAATACCTTGAGATTATACTCCGGAAATACAATGTATGGTAGTTTGCTACATTTGTCGGTTAAACTCATAATTTCTATTGACTTGGGTGGTCCGTTGAGACTTATGGTTGTATCTGTACCGAGGCTTCTTGCCATAAAAAATTGTCAGAATTATTCTGAGAATAAGCGCATTCGTAATTGTCATCATTTGGAAATTCTACAACAGGTTGGTCTTGTACACACAAGTTAAACATAGCCTGTTCTGCGTTGACACCAGGTCTGTTAAAATTTCTACCTTGAAAATTTGGTTGCTGATACGTCTGTCTAGTGGATGTACTCATCGGAGTAGGCCTTGGCAGATTATTGATCTGATTAGGTCTAAAAACGTTATTATTGTGAAAATTCGTTCTATTCTGATTAGGATTATTTGGTCGTACATTATTAGGACTAAATTGTCTTTGTAATACTGGACGCTGTACCGCTTGGTATTGATTCCTATAATTACCAAAGTTGTTGTTCATATGGTAGTTCGCCATATGCATATTATTTCGATTAACATTTTTATGTTTATCTACCTTATGATCAAGCTGAAAGTCGTTAGTTAATATATTCAGAGCTTCATTCAAGTCTGTAGGATTTTTCGTCCTCATGAGCGATCCTAGAGGTTCCTTTAAACCTTTTAGAAATACTCTTAATGCTACGCTTTTGCAAAAATTACATATTATCTGAGCTTCTTCACTCACACAATGTGTAGTTAAAAATGATATTTGTAAATTCAATAAACTCTGAACTTTGTTATAAAATTCAAAGGGGGTTTCATTGTTCTGTTTCAATTCACACAATTCTATATTTAGAGTAAATACGTCACGCTTGTCTTGATATGTATTTAAAAGTGCAGTTTTCAAGTCTGTCCAATTTTTTATAATATTGCTACTAATATTTAAAGCTGCATTACCTTTGATTTTCGCTAAAATACTACTCATAAGATATTCGTTCTGGAAGTCATTTTCATCCTCTAATCTATAAAATTTATTCACTAACTTTTCGCAAATATCTATGAATCTTGGTAATAATTCTTGTTGACCATAAAATTCGGGTATCATGTTAAGATACTCTGGGCGTAATGACATGCTTGATTGATTTACTTGACTGTTGTTCATATTGACTGTACTATTTAGTATACTAGGTCTTAATTGCAAATTCCTTAAACTATGTTGGATATGTTCCGTATCCGACTGTGAGTCCGAATCAGTATCACTCAATGTATCATCAAACAGCTTTTGATTGTTTTCACCCCTGTAAGACATTCGTACTTACAGTAGTAATCCAATCCGTCCCATGTGTCCGTATGCCTGGGCCACTGCTGGGTTGCCTGTCCTGGAGCAGATGTTCCTTCTGTCCTCTGGGCTGCTGTCGTCTTGGTTTCTCGATTTGGGTAGGGTTCTATCCCAAATCTGGTTCCGGTGATCACGGTAACGATATCGATATTCCGTCGGATCGTTCGCGACCAATCGCGGTTGGTTTCGTTATAGCCAGTAAACCGTTGAAACGAACCGAAAAATGTCCCTTTTTTCGTCTGGCTATCCTACTGGATTGACTGCGCCACTCAAATATCTTTCTTCAACGAAAACGTTTTTAAAAAGATTTATTTTTGAGAAAGACCAAATACAATGATGTTAATTGAATGAGTTCTGAATCGAGACTGACTGCAAAGTTCATTATACAAACCAAAGTAAAGAACAAATGAAATACAATACTGTAACTGATAAGAAAGGCACGTGGAGGCAAAAGTCCTTGTTCAGCATATTCTTCTCTGTAGACTGGTACATAACTTATATATATATATATATATATATATATATATATATATATATATATAGGTGAAAAATTAAAGCTTCCGCCTTTTGTTGGGTACTTCGACAAAATTTAAGCAAAGAGGACTCTTTATACTTTTTTTAATTCTCTCTAGCTTTCAATGGACTTTGCCATCATCATCAGGAGCTGCAATTACAATGATAACAGTAGCAACAAAAGTGTAAAATGAATTTAAATTGAATCAACTTACAGTAGTATGCGAGGATGTTGCTAATTGTTGTTTTCGTATAGGATGAGGGAAACGTCCAGTAACATGGTGAGAGCTGGATACATGGTACAATGGTTAAAATTATATAAAATATGACAAGACAAGTTAAAGACAGATTAAAAATTATTTAGAAAACATTAGAGCATTACGTCGTGAAGCCACTTGATGATTGCACAAAATGGTGGTCATGGAATAATGAGTGAGATGAACCTTTGACAGAAGGCCGAAGGTTGTCAATGTCTGTGTTGAAAGATGGAACGAAATGTGGGCGTGTGCCAAAACGCTGCCAAATCACTTCAGATGATGTGATTTTCAGAATGTTATGTAAGAAATTGTTAAACCGACCAGAGGCAGTTGAATAAACTATATTTTAATTAATGGGAATTTTAAATTAACAATTATTAATAAATCGTGAGAAGAGAATTATTAGATTTTGAGTGGAATGAAATTTGTTGGTGGAATCGGCCAAAACACAGATTATATTTATGGTTGTGAAGAGTCGAAATTTGAAGAACTTACATATCTCCCCAAATTTCGACTCTTCACAACCATAAATAGAATCTGTGTTTTGGCCGATTCCACCAGTAAATTTCATTCCACTCAAAATATAATAATTCTCTTCTCACGATTTATTAATAATTGTTAATTTAAATTCCCATTAATTAAAATATAGTTTATTCAACTGCCTCTGGTCGGTTTAACAATTTCTTACATAACATTCTGAAAATCACATCATCTGAAGTGATTTGGCAACGTTTGGCACACGCCCACAATTCGTTCCATCTTTCAACACAGACATTGACAACCTTCGGCCTTCTGTCAAAGGTTCATCTCACTCATTATTCCATGACCATCATTTTATGCAATCATCAAGTGGGTTCACGATGTAATGCTCTAATGTTTTTTAAATGATTTTTAATCTGTTTTTAACTTGTTCTTGTCATATTTTATATAATTTTGACCATTGTACCATCTATCCAGCTCTCACCATGTTACTGGACGTTTCCCTCATCCTATACGTAAACAACAATTAGCAACATCCTCACATACTACTGTAAGTTGAGTCAATTTAAATTCATTTTACACATTTGTTGCTACTGTTATCATTGTAATTGCAGCTCCTGATGATGATGGCAAAGTCCATTGAAAGCTAGAGAGAACTAAAAAAAGTATAAAGAGTCCTCTTTGCTTAAATTTTGTCGAAGTACCCAACAAAAGGCGGAAGCTTTAATTTTTCACCTATATATATATATATAATGTATAGTTTACTCCCCAACCTGAAAGTTTGTACCCTGTATACGTATACGCATCGTTGCAGTGCGTCGCTCTATTTATAACCCACCTCCTCCCAACTAAATGACGTCAAAGCTACATGCGTGGACGCGACGATGGAAAAAAGATCCCTAACGATCTGCTGTGATCAGTAATTATCGGCGGAGCGTATCCCGCGCGCTTTTTTTTCCGCAGATACCGCATCGCGGTGGCTGTGGCGATAGCATCTGTCTCCGAGCCGGAGCCAAAGTAGGCGGCCATGGAAGGAAAACAAAAAAGTGTCGAGCACCCTCGTCGCGGCCTGCTTTCTCATTAATGACGCGCTGCTTCAGTTTATTTCACAGGCTGAAAGACTATAATTAAGTCCGCGTGACAATGAGCCCCACACACAGACAACCGAACCAGAAAAGCGCCGAGGGTTGCTTAATTTTTTAAAATACGATGCCAACTGAGCTATGAGAAATCGCTACGATTTCGGTCGTTTGGGATTGTAAAAGAAGGAACATACATACAAAAAGTTTAACTGATGTCTAAGCGTAAAATTTTCTATTGTCAATAGAAAACAAGACTCTAATCTCCTGGTGACGCCCCAGTACTTCGGCTTTTGCCTATGCAATGCATATGCCTATATGTATCACTAATTAACGATATCATTCGTCAGACTTGCTAATTTTTTGTAATTCTGTGGTGAACTAGGTGCTAAGGCAGTGATAATACATTTATTGATGGGACGCTAGGTTTTATGATGTTTTGTAATATATCGTGATAAATCGTAATAAATCGTAATAAATCGTAATAAAGCGTAATAAATCGTGATTAATCGTGATAAATCGTAATAAACCGTAATAAATCATAATAAATCGTAATAAATCGTAATAAATCGTGATAAAACGTAGTAAATCGTAACAAATCGTAATAAATCGTAATAAATCGTAATAAATCATAATAAATCATAATAAATCGAAATAAATCGTAATAAATCGTAATAAATCGTAATAAATCGTGATAAATCGTAATAAATCGTGATAAATCGTAATAAAACGTAATAAATGATAATAAATCTTAATAAATCGTAATAAATCGTAATAAATCGTAATAAATCGTAATAAATCGTAATAAATCGTAATAAATCATAATAAATCGTGATAAATCGTGACAAATCGTGATAAATCGTGATATATCGTGAAAAATCGTGAAAAATCGTGATAAATCGTAATAAATCGTAATAAATCATAATAAATCGTAATAAATCGTAATAAATCGTGATAAAACGTAGTAAATCGTAACAAATCGTAATAAATCGTAATAAATCGTAATAAATCGTAATAAATCGTAATAAATCATAATAAATCATAATAAATCGTAATAAATCGTAATAAATCATAATAAATCATAATAAATCGTAATAAATCGTAATAAATCGTAATAAATCGTAATAAATCGTAATAAATCGTGATAAATCGTAATAAATCGTGATAAATCGTGATAAATCGTAATAAAACGTAATAAATGATAATAAATCTTAATAAATCGTAATAAATCGTAATAAATCGTAATAAATCGTAATAAATCGTAATAAATCATAATAAATCGTGACAAATCGTGATAAATCGTGATAAATCGTGATATATCGTGAAAAATCGTGAAAAATCGTGATAAATCGTAATAAATCGTAATAAATCGTAATAAATCGTAATAAATCGTTTTGTAACCGTCATTTGTATTGTTTTGTTTCCGTTTGAGATTTAGGTTATGTAAAGGTAACCTCCAAATCAAACAAGCTGAAGTAAATCAAATTTTATAACGTTGAATGATTCAATAATCACGTCATTATGTTTTGTGCATTTGTGGTTCATCGCCTTGAGAGTGTTTGTGTTGATGGAATTTTTACTATCACGAAGAGATCTCATACTACAAGCTTTGCTTACAACGGGGCTTTTTTCCTCAAGAGAAAGGGGTGTTTCCCATAAAATCGGCTACCAAACAGCTACAAGGCAGCTACAATTCTGGAGGATGCCTTCCCACTCTAAAGATGGAGAGAGTAGCTCCTAAACAACAACCAAAACAAACAGCTAAAGGTAGGGTAAGCACAAAAAAGGGTACTCCATGAACTGGTGATCGGGGCCAAATGTCCCAAAATTTGTAAATCAAACGAAGGACCAACACACCTTAACCAAATGTTCAACAGGAAAAATGACAGTAACTTGACTGTCCATCAATGTCAAACGTAAGAGGGCGCTGCATATAGAAAACCAACTTTACGAGGGATTAACGATAATTCATGAGGAAATTTCTGACATTTCATAACAACACTGAGTCGCTAAGAAAGGAGGATATAATATGTGTGAACTTGTACTTTCAAGATTAGGTAGTTTTACGCTCAATAGATCAATAAATTATGAAATTTGTCAAAAGAAAATCATTGAAAAGAGTCTGGCCTAGGAATCGGTACTCCATCATTAATAAAGAGAAATGACTGGTTTGTGGCCAAAATAGTAACGAAAGGTTATGGATATGACATAGTGAACAAATTTTTCAAAATGCTATACTAAGTGACATATAAATCCGAACACCCAGTTTAAATGGTTTTATTTTAATAAAACTTTATGAATGTATTTATCTTACTGTAAATAACAAGTGAAAAAGTTTTCAGCCTTATCAGTTGGACATTCCGGTTTTTATACTGCTTTTTTTTAATTCACTAACGCTCTAAAAATGAATATTTCAGCCGCAGTAAAGAAGCAACGTTGGCGGATTTTGGTTCTTGACATCCTTTACGATCGGTTACGATGCCTAGAGTACCGAGACCTGTACGATTTCGTCAACTTAGTGAGTTTGATAGGGGCCGTATAGTGAGACTTCGGGAAGCTGGACTTTCTTTTCGGGCAATTGCAGTTAGAGTGCAAAGAAGTGTAGACACTGTGGTTAGGTGTTGTCAGGCATGGCTTCGAGAAGGCCGTACGCAAAGAGCAAGGGGCACTGGACGCCGCCGTAGAACAACAGACCGTGAAGATCGCCGCCTAAGATTATTGGCCTTAAGGGACCGTTTCTCCACTATCAGGTCCATTGCAAATGAATGGTTTGCAGAACACGGAAGACCTATTGACATGCGAAGTGTTTACCGATGAATGAGAAGTTTTGGCTTGTTTTCATACCGGCCACACTGGGTCCTCCCTTTAACTCGAGAACACCGATGAAATCGCCTTGAGTGGTACAGACAACGGTCACTCTGGGTCAGGAATGGAACAGTATTGTCTTTAGTGATGACTCTCGATTTTGTTTAGGCATGCACGATGGTCGTGCCAGGGTTAGAAGGCGACGTGGTGAAAGGAGGAATCCACAGTATTTTGTTGAAAGACATGTTCATCACACTGTTGGAGTTATGGTTTGGGGTGCTATAGCTTATGGTTCCAGGTCACCTTTAATCTTCATCAGAGGTAACATGAACGCGCAGCGTTATATCCACGAAGTTCTAGAACCCCATATTTTAACCTATCTTGACACCCTGGCAGATCCAACTTTCCAACAAGATAATGCCCGACCACATGTTGCAAGAGATTGCTCAATTTGCAACGTCCTCCTCAGACTCTAGAAGCACTTCGAGAGGAGTTGGTGGTTGCCTGGAATGAGATACCACAGGAGGAAATTGACCACCTGATCAGAAGCATGCCTAGGCGCGTTGGAGAATGCGTAGCACATCAGGGTGCATCCACACATTATTAAAGGTCAAAGGGCTTTAAAGCAGTGCAATCATTTTGAAATTTTTATCATTTACTTATTATGCTTCATTAAGTACTTATACAAAATTTTATTAAAATAAAACCATTTAAACTGGGTGTTCGGATTTATATGTCACTTGGTATATTTTCCAAACACAATTCCAAACATAATGCAACCGAAAATAGAAAAGAATAACCGCACAAAACGCATGTACAGAATGTCATTTTCAAAACTTTCAATACACAAGTTGATTTTCTCGCAATATTGCCAATAAATGCGTTTATTCTCAGGAATATCATTATACAGGGCGTTAATAAAGTATGTAGACAAACTTTAATCATCGAATCTTTGATCAATTTGAAGGCTAAATGTTCATATGAACATGGGTCCGTTACGGCTTTCTTTTCGAGCTAAAGCACTATCACCAAAGAAATACGAGTTGATATAACTTATGATAAATTTTGCATATTCTTCAAGTTGTTGAGGCTCAATATGAACGTGGATGAAAATAGTCTTGTATTTTTGTAAAAAAATTATTTAGAAGGTCAAAAGTTTTGAACAGTAACATTTGAATAGAACGACAACAATAGAAAATATCGAATAGTTTTTTTTTTACAATAAATGTTCTATGGCCACCTGTGACTTCAATACAGGCATCTACCCTGTTACACATTGACTCATTGACTGACGAACTCTCCTGAAAATACCAGGAGTATTTTTTATAGTCGGACATGACTCTACAATTCTCTCTTAAGTCCACGCTTTATGCGTTACATACCCATGTTCATATGAACATTTAGTCTTCAAATTCACCAAGGATTCGATGGTTAAAGTTTGTCTACATAATTTATTAACACCCTGCATATATGTATTTTAAAGCTGTCAACGTCGCAAATAATCAAAGCTTATGAATCCAGTTAAATATTGACGATGCAGGGCTAACTTCAATTTCACCTAGGGTCTCCGTACATATACTTATTACATCCTTGGTTCCTTGGCTCCTAAAACTTTTGAAATCCATCCTCGAGGGTAGGAAATTAATAACATTCTGTCGACAACACGGTCCATCAAAGCCGGTGTCCCTCAGGGTTCGGTTCCTGGACCAGTCCTTTATTTACTTTTTATTCATGACATCCCTTGCCCCAGCAACTGTGAAATCTATCTCTATGCTGATGACACCGCCCTGGTGGCCCAGTCGTGCTCCGGGGATCCAGTTCACGACAGGCTGCAAAGTGCAGTGGACGATCTATTGGAATGGGCTAATCGGTGGCTGATCAAAATTATTCATTCGAAAACGCAGACAATGACGAATAGACTAAAATCTCACCCTGTTGTCAAACTTTTTGCATTATTCTGTACCACTTGATCATACTTATTACTTAGTACACAAACATGTGTATATGGGTAGCTCGAGTTTGTAGAGTAAAAGTATCGGAAATAAACCGATATTCCTACGGTATCCGATTACAGAGTTGACATAGTTGCTTGAACTATTTATTCAGCGGTATTTAAACTAGAGATGGAATATAACTTCTTCAAATAGAGCGAGATATCCGCCGTACTACGTCGTTTATGCACCAAAAATGTGGATACCTTGCGTCAGCAGAAAGCACGTGCAAACATTTGCGTAGGTAGATGCGGAAGTCCACATTCAAAGTGAAGGAAAATACACTTTTCCAACATAGACGTACCTGCAAAGGAATTTCCACAAGTAAAATGGGAGAATATTCTTATTGGTCATTGTCTTAAAGCACCCCGTAGTACCATTTCAGATCGTTTAGAAAAAAGTTAACTACTGGTAACGTCGTGATGCGTAAGCCTTACCAGCGACAGGTAAGCCTACTGTTTTCTTTGCGCTTTGTGCGGGTATTGTCAACATTCCTATCATTCCTGAGTCAAACCAAATGTACGGGGAAGTCTGTTATAGGTGAAATATGTCTATTAAAATGACTGGAGTTAGAAGCATATAAATATATTAACGTAAAAAAATTGAGAGGTATTCCCCACACAGTCCCTAAAACACTCCGCAATTAATTTTACGCCCGTCAGAAATATATCAAAGGAACACGAATGTTAAAACGTCAAAAAGCGAGATTTGACACAATTATGATCATTATTATTGTATTCTAATTTAAGATGATAGTGAAAATGCTGGATACTGTAAAAGATAATTTATATTTGGAGAGAGAGAGAGAAAATGATCATGCGGAGAAAGGTATATAACGAAAAAATAGGAAAATAATGGGCAAAATCCGCAAAAAGTAGATTCGAGCAGAAAATAGGATAGGTAACCCGAGCGATACGTATTTCTGCTGGTTGGCTTCATCAGGCCCGAAATGAATGCACATATGCAACTACAAAAGTAAATACACGTTAATAACATATAGCAACAATCTCACATACGACTGTAGGTTAATTTAAAATCATTTTGCATAGTAGTTGCTATTTCTTCTCAATGTTATTGCAGCTCCTGATGAAGATGGCAAAGTCCATTGAAAGCTAGAGATTAAAAAAGTATGAAGAGTCCTCGTTGCTTGAATTTTGTCGAAGTACCCAACAGAAGGCGGAAGCTTTATTTCTCACCTAGCTGGTCTAAACGACAATGACCACGTCTAAAGTTATTGCATTTTATCATCGAAATATGCTTGTTCCACGTGCTTTTTTGCATCAACTGCGTTCTGGCTTATGTCGGCAGTGTAGCTAAAGCAGGTAATAAAGTAAAAAAAAAGAATAAAGATAAATGTCCTAGTACAAACAGCATTCCGGCCTATAAGAAAAAAGCTCTCCCACTTGCTGGTGTAAAGTATGGCCAGCCGTTTCCTTTTCGGTTACCGCCTATGTGCTCAGGATTCACATTAAAGGTATTTACATCGAAGGAACTACAAAGAGGCGGATGCTCGTAGCTCCGATACCCGTGCAAGCTAAAACCAAGTCGCTACCTGCTTGCCCTTGCAACAGTTACAGGAAAAAGTAAAGCTTTTTTTATTGTTAGAAACTGCAGAAGTTTCAGCCGCCCAGATTAACTGTCGGTTCTGTGCCCTGCATTTATTAGATAGAAATTTTAATGTGCATCATTAATTTGGAACCCAATTTACAACTGCTACATCGATTATCTCAAATTTTTACGGTGTATATCCTGAGCGGGGTATTATTGAAAGTTTGTTATTGTCTAGGTTTCAAATGCAGTCTTTAGGGCTGAGAAGGAAGCGGGTGTCAATTATTTTCTTGCTCAAACTGCTACACGATCAAATTGATGCTAATGAGATTACGGTTCAATGCTCAAAATCGTACAGTTAAAACTTTTTACTGTGACAGGGCGTTCACAAATTTATTTCTGAAAGCATCCATATATACAATGTGTGAAAGTTTTAATGCCAAATCTAATTATTGTGATACACATGCTGACAGTTTGATCAGCATCCTGGAAGTAGGTAGGTGCTAGGAATTACTTGAATTTATGATACGATTCTCACTTGAGTGAAATATACTGAGTGACAAACAAAGGTAAACACCTACGTATGTTTATTAGAATTCAAGAGTTCTTTAAATATCGATTTATCTTGCCATGAACAACAACGAATAAAATGGTCAGGTTTTTTTTGGTGGTTCCATGTATTGTTTGGTGATAAAAAAGCGTTCAGTTTATTATTCCATACCTAAACAACATCCACATCCACAATCCAGAGCACCGTTAGCCTTCATGGATCAACATCGCATCGACCGTTTACTTTGACCACCACGATCGCCCGACCTGTCTCCAACTGAACATGTCTGGGACATGATAGATCGCAGGCTCTAGAATTTGTAACAGGATATCGACCACCTTATCATCACGATGCTGAAGCGTGTCAATGGGTGTATGAGAAATCGTGGACCCTCAACACATTGTTGAACCAGATTTTGCAGTCAGTTGACGAGTCAAGCCAACAATTTAATCATTTTACTAGTGAAGGATACTGAACATATACAGGGTGTTTCAGTTTATTATTGCATAACTTTAAGATTCGATAGAACTTTTAAAATTAAAGCATAAAGTCTATATAAACATGGGTCGAAAAATGCGTGGCTTCCGAAATATAGGATGTTTAAATTTACTTTCTAAAATAGTTTTTTTAAATATTTCGAACAATATTTGATGTAAAACAGTGAAAATTGGTATACAAGGATTTTTTGGTACGACAAATATTAATTATATTAATAATATTTCGATTTTTAAGGTTCGATGCATTTTTAATTATTTATGATGAAATAACGTTAAAAAGTCAGTATCTTGATAATTTTTAGAAGTAGGCTGTGGCAGCAAATATTTTTGAAATTGAAAGCAGAATAAGGTTAAACGTCAATTAGTTGACAGTTAGTTTTGTTGTCTGTTGAAACCTTTTTTGCAATTGTGAATGCACGAAATTTAGTTTCTTTTACCTGTTTTTTTTGGTAAGTTTTATAAAAATGCCATTTTTATTCTCCAATCAAGAGTTAGCGGATATTCATTTTGTGTATGGCATTGTAAATGGAAACGCAGCAGAACCAGCCAGAGAATACGCACGAAGATTTCCAAACAGACGACATCCAACTCGCTCAGTATTTGTAAGAGCGCATCGCCAAATAATTGAAAATGGTTTTGGAAATCTCCAAAGGGATCAAAACATAAATCTTCGTCAGCGCAGATTTACCCGTATGATTCTGTGTGAGTTTGATAGAGATCCGACCACAAGTGTTATGAGAGTTTCTGGTGCCTTGGGAATTTCAGCAAGCCATGTTCACCGTGTTCTTAGAAATGACCATAGACGTCCATACCATACGTGTGCAAGGACTACAGCCAGGGGACGGAGAACGAAGAATCACATTTTGTCAGTGGATTCTTGATAGAACTGATAATAATAGGGAGTTTTTAAGTAACGTTTTATGGACCGATGAGTCATGCCTCACTAGACGTGGAGTGGTAAATTTTCATAATCAACATATTTGGTCGCATGAAAATCCGCATGCAGTTCGGGAAAGAAATTTTCAGCATGAATTTAGTGTGAACGTGTGGATTAGTATCTACCGTAATCGACTATTTGGATCCCACCTTTTGCCTGCAAGGTTAAATGCTGCGACCTTCTTGGAATTTTTAAAGGCTGAACATGCAAATATGTGGGATGATGTTGTGTTAGATTTAAGAAGATTGGCCTGATTCCAGCTTGATGGTTGTCAAACTGATTATTCGAGAATAGTTAGAAACTGTCTGGACGAAAATTATCCAGAAATATGGATAAAAAAAAGGTGTTCCAGACTCCTGTAACCACAAGAGATATGCTAATAGACATAATCAGGAATGCATGTGATAAAAATAAGGCCTTATTTGAATAATGCTATACCACGTTCGATCATTCGTAGATGTGAATTGTGTATTGAACAATTGGGTTTACATTTCGAGCAACTACTTTAGATTTTGTATGTTTGTCCTAACTATCTAATAGCATTTTAGTTGTAAATAATTAATTTAATTTGTTAAAAATAATATTGGAAAGTTAAACAAATTAATATTCTGTTTTTTTGTGTTTATTTGGAGTTAGGAATTATTGCTGTGTTTAAAAACACAATATAAACGATCATCTTAATTATTTGTAATGCCAAAATCGAAAATGTAAAAAAAAATATTATTTTCCCATAAATAATTAAAAATGCATCGAACCTTAAAAATCGAAATATCTCAAAAACGGCTAACTATAACGAAAACTCACAGGAGAGCTTTTTTATCTTTAAAAGTGCGAAGAATCAGTTTTTTTATTCAAAAAGCATTTCGGAAGCCACAGATTTTTCGACCCATCCTTATATAGACTTTATGCATTAACTTTAAAAGTTCTATCAAATCTTAAAGTTATGCAACAATAAACTGAACCACCCTGTATGCTAAAAATTATTAAAATCGGATAAACATACGTAGGTTTTTACCTTTTCTGTCACTCTGTATATGTTTTTAGCTTCTTTTTCTTTTTTTTCCCATTAGACAGAATCACTTGCTTTTTGTACGTCTTTTATTTTTGATTATGATTTTATACATTCCGTTTTATTGAACTAGTTCGTCCGCGAACTCTTCAATTATATCAATTATTATCGTCCCTCGCTTATGGTGAATGTGCTACATATTTAGCGAGCATTCATCATAATTTAAACCAATAATGCAAGCGCTTGCAAGTATACTTTTCAGAAAAAAGTCCCCGTTTTATTTTTTGCTACAGAACAAGTTAACAAGTTGAAATCCAGAGTGGTGGAACTGATGCCTCACAGTACCACCAGAAGCCACAGCCTGTTGTTCTATCAACGCCAACCTGAGTCCTATATATCCGTTGCTGTCAACATTTAGGGATATCCGATTTACTTATACCAGAGTTCCCCAAACTTTTTTGTGTCGTAGACCCCTTGCCATGTTTTTCCGTATAGGGTAGACCCCCTACTTACCTGATATTGATTTCCTGTAAATTTCTAACTGTAGTGAGGTTTAGTGTTAAAAACTTAAAGTAAGAACACATGTTAATTTATACATTTATTAATTGAATTTAAATTAAAACTACTCAAAATAAAATTTTGTATGTGTTATGTAAAATATACGTAACATTAAATAAACAGGTGTCTGACCAATAAGTGCCCGCATTGAAAAAAAAAATAAGAGGGATAAAATAAAAAAAAGTGAAAAATAATAAAAGCCAGAATTGCTGATATCCGTTTTTAAACTGAACCTTAAGTTCTTCGTTTGTACTCAGTTCAGTCAGTTCCTCTTGTATTATGAGATTATGACATTCGTTTCTTCTATGTAACCATATGGATTAATTATCCACGGTGGTATTACCATAGTCAAAATATCCTCAAACCTAGATTCAAAATCTGAATAGAGGGCATTTTAAATGTTGAGCGTAAGTTGAAACGTCGTCTTCCTGGCAGCTTGTCTGTGACAAATTGGGGAACTGAGAAAATTCGCCCCGTCCAACATTTTGCTTCATTAGTTTAACTCTGGCAAGAAACGCTGATAAGATGGACTTTGTTTTAATCAAATTTAAATTGTCTACTTGTAATTGCAAGTTAACCATATTAAATTTTGTAAACAAATCTGTCAAATAGGCGATCTCTGTTTTCCTCTTCATTATTTTTTCTTTCAAAATTTTATCTTTAGTATCCAGAAGTTCTAAAATAGTCTCAAAAAGTGCAAAAAATCTTGTCAAACATAAGCCTTTCGACAGCCAGCGTACTTCAGTGTGAAGGAGTAATTGATGAAAGTGTTCGTCATTTTGTTCACACAACTGCGCAAATAACCGCGTATTCAACGCTTTGCTTCGGATTCGGTTTACTGCATCAATGACTAAATGAAGTGATTCATGCAATCTAACACTCAAATTTTTAGCAACTAAATATTGTCGATGGTTGACGCAATGTATTGCTAACACCCCCGACACATTCTGTTTTAAATAGCTTATAAATCCACGATAACGTCCAACCATGGCAGGTGCTCCATCTGTAGCTACTGATATTATATTTGATAAAAAATTGCTTTTTTAATGAAGTAATCCTTCAAAACATGAAATATTGATTCACCTTTAGTGTCGGTTATCAAAGTTCTTGCGAAGAGCAGTTCTTCGTAGATTGCTTGATTCATAATAAAACGAACATATGCCAATAATAATGCTGCATTATCAGGGAAAGTTGACTCGTCCAGTGGTATAGAGAAATGGGTCGTTTGCAAATAATTACATAAGAAGCTTTCAATATCAGAACTCATTTCATCAATACGTCTTTCAACAGTATTGTTGATTAAAGGAATTCTTTTAATGATATCAGATGCAGGTTTGTGTAAAACAGTTTTTAAAACCTCTTCAACGGCTGGCAAAATTAACTTCTCTCCGATAGTATGCGGTTTTCCGGATTTTGCTATAAGTAGCGAGATATTGTAAGACGCCCGCAAACCATCATCATTTCTTTGTGACGTCGAAGCGAACATTCTGTCCAGTGTAGGTCTCTTCTGAAATTTATCTTTGAGTGTTTGAAAGTATTTCAAATTTTTCTCTGTTTTATCAGGGTGGCATCTTCTCAGATGATCTTGCAGTTTAGATGGTTTCATAGCGCATTGCCCAAAACTTTGTTGCATAAAAGGCACATAGACGATTGTTTGTCCGGCAATGATGGAATGAAGCCAAATTTCAGATAATCAACACTATAATGTCTACATTTCTTTTTAGATTCGGACATGGCATCAGTCATCTGTGGGCAAAATTAAATTATTTAAATAAGACAGAAAATCCAGCAGCTGTATATAAAAAATATTTTTTGATTTTTCCGAAAACATTCCATAATTCGAACATCTTCTTGCAACAATTAGCTCGAATTACGGAGATTGCACTGTAATTATATTACCGATTGTTAAAACTTTCAAAAAGAAACTATTGAGGAGTACTCGTGTACTTTTGCATGATTGAATATTTAACTACTAACAACTAAAGTCATGATTGTCGTAATTTATCTATCTTTGCTAATTACGAGTACAAAACTAAAATTTAATAAAAAATAATGTACTTACTTTTCTCCAGCACTCTCAAACAAAATAACACTGACTCACTATAATTTGTGTGATATATGATATATGTTTATATTTTTTAAAATATTTTCTTAGCACTTTCCTTTTCAAGATTCAGGAAACGAATACACGTATTTGTCCCACATTCGTATTTATAGAGTGACGAATTGAAGTCAGTGCAAGGTAGCGAAGCTTTGAGACTGCGACTCTCAGGTTTTTACAAGTTCAAAATGTATTGCGACCACAAAGCGAATGCCAACATCCTACAACTTACACAATTTTATAAACATATATAATAAATGTTTTACTTCATAGGTACTTTTATAAATAATGTATATGCCGCACTTATTTATAGAAACACAGGGCGTTAGTCGGGGTAAGGGCTGAAAAATTCAAAATAAATAAATATCAACTGACAGTAAAGTGAGTAAACAAAATTTTGTTTCCAAGGGCATCAAGGGCATCTAATTATTGTTTTGTGTTTGTTCAAATTAAAACCAATAAATCTTGCGCCAAAACTTTTAGCACACACGTTTCTTAGAATTAATCTCACGAAGATCTGAAATGCAAAAAGTCTTTTCTCTAACGATATTACTTGAAGGCCGCAGATGCTGTTAAGCCGCGTTACTCGCCAGCTAAACCCTACGTGTATCCAATCAATGGCCGTTATTAGTATAACTTTTGTGAAAAACCTTCTGGCAAGTCCAAGGGCGAACGGAGCTTTTCACGCAAAGTGTACGTCGGGTTGCGTGTCAGCAATTACGTTTTTCTCGAGGAAGGAAAAAGCTCCGCCGACGGGCGTCAGTGAAAGAACAAAGCACCTGAACGGTTATTTCGTGTTGTAGGTACAGAGAGCGCTGCTCGGGATGCGAGGGCAAGGAATGAAAATAATAAAGTCTTCCGGCGAAATGAATTTGTACAAAGGGATTATTGCAAAAAGAGAATGTGGGGGTAAGGTATGTCTGCACAGCAGAGATGGGTCGCTCCTGAACGAACTGTACCGTCGAGATGTTACCGATTCCGATGATTTTTATTCAGGCCGTTTTGATTCTGATTACCATGATTTGAATTGGCTTTGGTGGTTTCATATGCCTGTGGTTTTGATTTTGATAATTCCGATTCTGATTTTGATGGTTTCTATTCCGATTCCGGTGCTTTGAATTCCGATGATTACGATTCTTGCAGTTTCGATTTTGCTACCGTTGAGTTCGGTTTCGACTCTGAAGGTTCTCATACCGAGGATTGCTATTCCGATTCTGGCGGTTTCGATTCTGATTCCGATGTTATCAATTCCGACTCTGAAGATATCGATTCTGGTTATTCAGATTCTGATTAAAATGATTTAAATTCCGATACCGATGGTTTCGATTCCGGTAATTCCAACTCTGGTGGTTTTGATGCCGATCATTTCGAGTACCATTCTGGTAGTTTTGACTTGGTGATTTCGATTCCAACGATTTCCATTTTGGCGGTTTCGATTCTGATTCCGATGATTCCAATTCCGATTCCGGTGGTTTCAATCACGATTATTACGATTCTGGCGGTTTCGATTCTGATTCCGATGATTTCAATTCCGACTTTGGTGGTTTCATATGCCTGTGGTTTTGATTTTGATAATTCCGATTCTGATTTTGTTGAGTTCGGTTTCGACTCTGAAGGTTCTCATAGCGAGGATTGCTATTCCGATTCTAGCGGTTTCGATTCTGATTCCGATGTTATCAATTCCGACTCTGAAGATATCGATTCTGGTTATTCAGATTCTGATTAAAATGATTTAAATTCCGATACCGATGGTTTCGATTCCGGTAATTCCAACTCTGGTGGTTTTGATGCCGATCATTTCGATTCCCATTCTGGTAGTTTTGACTTGGTGATTTCGATTCCAACGATTTCCATTTTGGCGGTTTCGATTCTGATTCCGATGATTCCAATTCCGATTCCGGTGGTTTCAATCACGATTATTACGATACTGGCGGTTTCGATTCTGATTCCGATGATTTCAATTCCGACTTTGGTGGTTTCATATGCCTGTGGTTTTGATTTTGATAATTCCGATTCTGATTTTGATGGTTTCTATTCCGATTCCGGTGATTTGAATTCCGATGATTACGATTCTTGCAGTTTCGATTTTGCTACCGTTGAGTTCGGTTTCGACTCTGAAGGTTCTCATACCGAGGATTGCTATTCCGATTCTGGCGGTTTCGATTCTGATTCCGATGTTATCAATTCCGACTCTGAAGATATCGATTCTGGTTATTCAGATTCTGATTAAAATGATTTAAATTCCGATACCGATGGTTTCGATTCCGGTAATTCCAACTCTGGTGGTTTTGATGCCGATCATTTCGATTCCCATTCTGGTAGTTTTGACTTGGTGATTTCGATTCCAACGATTTCCATTTTGGCGGTTTCGATTCTGATTCCGATGATTCCAATTCCGATTCCGGTGGTTTCAATCACGATTATTACGATACTGGCGGTTTCGATTCTGATTCCGATGATTTCAATTCCGACTTTGGTGGTTTCATATGCCTGTGGTTTTGATTTTGATAATTCCGATTCTGATTTTGATGGTTTCTATTCCGATTCCGGTGATTTGAATTCCGATGATTACGATTCTTGCAGTTTCGATTTTGCTACCGTTGAGTTCGGTTTCGACTCTGAAGGTTCTCATACCGAGGATTGCTATTCCGATTCTGGCGGTTTCGATTCTGATTCCGATGTTATCAATTCCGACTATGAAGATGTCGATTCTGGTTATTCAGATTCTGATTAAAATGATTTAAATTCCGATACCGATGGTTTCGATTCCAACGATTTCCATTTTGGCGGTTTCGATTCTGATTCCGATGATTCCAATTCCGATTCCGGTGGTTTCAATCACGATTATTACGATTCTGGCGGTTTCGATTCTGATTCCGATGATTTCAATTCCGACTTTGGTGGTTTCATATGCCTGTGGTTTTGATTTTGATAATTCCGATTCTGATTTTGATGGTTTCTATTCCGATTCCGGTGATTTGAATTTCGATGATTACGATTCTTGCAGTTTCGATTTTGCTACCGTTGAGTTCAGTTTCGAGTCTGAAGGTTCTCATACCGAGGATTGCTATTCCGATTCTGGTGGTTTCGATTCTGATTCCGATGTTATCAATTCCGACTCTGAAGATATCGATTCTGGTTATTCAGATTCTGATTAAAATGATTTAAATTCCGATACCGATGGTTCCGATTCCGGTAATTCCAACTCTGGTGGTTTTGATGCCGATCATTTCGATTCCCATTCTGGTAGTTTTGACTTGGTGATTTCGATTCCGACGATTTCCATTTTGTCGGTTTCGATTCTGATTCCGATGATTCCAATTCCGATTTCGGTGGTTTCAATGACGATTATTACGATTCTGGCGGTTCCGATTCTGATTCCGATGATTTCAATTCCGACTTTGGTGGTTTCATATGCCTGTGGTTTTGATTTTGATAATTCCGATTCTGATCTTGATGGTTGCTATTCCGATTCCGGTGATTTGAATTCCGGTAATTACGATTCTGGCGGTTTCGATGTTACTTCCGTTGAGTTCAGTTTCTGATACCGAGGATTGCTATTCCGATTCTGGTGGTTTAGATTTACATGATTCCGATTCTGGCGGTTTCGATTCTGATTCCGATGTTATCAATTCCGACTCTGAAGATTTAGATTCCGACGATTTCGATTCTGGTTATTCAGATTCTGATCAACATGATTTAAATTCCGATACCGATGGTTTCGATTCCGGTAATTCCAACATGGTGGTTTTGATGCCGATCATTTCGATTCCCATTGTGGTAGTTTTGACTCCGATACTGGTGATTTCGATTTCGACGACTTCCATTTTGGCGGTTTCGATTCTGATTCCGATGATTCCAATTCCGATTCCGGTGGTTTCAATCACGATGATTACGATTCTGGCGGTTCCAATTCTGATTGCGATTATTTCAATTTAGACTCTGGTGATTTTTGTTCTGATGACTTCTGGCGATTTTCATTCTGATTCTGGCAGCTTTGATTCCAATTACAGTGATTTCAAATCCGAATCAGGTAGTTTTGATTCCGATGATTTCGATTCTGGCGGTCTCGATCTTGGTTTGGATTATTTTCCGACTATATTAATTTTGATTCCCATTCTAGTGGTTTTGATTCCGATATTCCGATTCTAACAGTTTCACTTCTGATTCCGATGGTTTCAATTCCGACTCTGTTGGTTTCGATCCCGACGATGATGATTCTAATGCCGATGATTTTAATTCCGACTGTGGTAGTTTCGGTTCCCATGATTACAGCTCTGACGGTTTCGATTTTGAAGCCGATGATTTCAATTCCGACTTTTGTAGGTTTGATTCCGATAATTTCGATTCTGATGATTCGCTGTTCCGGCGCTTTCGATTCTGATTCCGATGACCTCAATTCCGATTTTGTCGGTTTCGATTCTGATTCCAATGTTTGCAGTTCCGACTCTGATGGTTTCAGTTCCGAAGATTTCGATTCCCATTTTGGTGGTTGTGATTCCGATCCTGTTGATTTTTATTCAGATTCTGGCGGTTCCGATTCCGATTATTTCAATTTAAACTCTGGTGATTCTTGTTCTGATGACTGCTGGCGATTTTCGTTCTGATTCTGGCGGTTTTGATTCCAATTACAGTGATTTCAAATCCGAATCAGGTAGTTTTGATTCCGATGATTTCGATTCTGGCGGTCTCGATCTTGGTTTTGATTGTTTTCCGACTCTATTAATTTTGATTCCGATTCCCATTCTAGTGGTTTTGATTCCGATGATTCCGATTCTAACTGTTTCGATTCTGATTCTGATGGTTTCAATTCCGACGCTGGTGGTTATAATTCCGATTATTTTGATTTCGATTCTGGTGGTTTTGATTTCTCAGAATTCCGATTCTGCCGGTTATGATTCTAGCTCCTAGGATTTCAATTCCGATTCCTGTGCGTTTGATTCCCATGCTTCCGATTTTCGCGTTTCGATTTTGATGATTCCAATTCCGACACTGGTGGTTTCCATTCCAATAACTCCGACTCTGGTGGTTCTGACTCCGATGTATTCGATTCCGATTCTCGTGATTTTGATTCCGATGAATCCGAAATTTCCTATATAAAACGCAATGTTCAATATCTCAGTGTAATAGTCTTTAATTTAAAAAAATACTAATTGTATGGGACTGTTTGACATGCTTGATCCACAAAATTTTTCTCAGAGTCGCGAACTTGTATAAAGTGCAGAATTCATTTCTTTCAGCAAATTGTCTTATCTATATTTTATCAGAATCTCACAATTCATCGCTACAATATATTCTGGAAGTGTGAGTAGTGCCTGGAGACAAGGCGTACGTGTCATATCGCATGTGATTCGCTGGTAGCATCCATGAGAGAATTTCGGATTTTATCCACATACCACTTGTGTGTGGTGTCACGTTTTAAATAGCTTTTCAGAAGAAAAATGATGGGGAAGAAGGTAAGAAAAGCTCGTTGGTTGCGGTGCATTGTTCTAACACATTCTGGGGTATACAGGGTAACGACATTCACAATCTAACTAATTTACTCTAAGAGACCAACCACGAAATTGTTAACGTCACCTTGGCGGCTAATTCCATCACCTGCAAAAGTATATAAGATACGTAGATTACTAGGTTATGCTGATGACTTGTCAAAAAGTACGCCCATATGTCCATGATTGGCAGTTTTTGGTCGGAAGGACAAACTTTCCCTTATTTTAAATCTGAGCCGAGCTGAGTATCGACTCAGCGATAAATTGTTCCTTACGCATTTTTCTTCACGTTATGGTCGTTGCAGATTCGGAATGCAACGTCACGATATCCGAATTGCTGGATTAGGCTCTTAAATGGCGCAGACATAATTGCTTTTTCTCAAATGCAAACGGACATTTAAAATTGCTTTTTTTTATTTATGGTGGTGTTAAGGGAACCATGTTTATAGCCCAATGCGATCGTACTTATGAAAAGGAAATTTATCGCTTAGCGCATATACAAGGGGTTTCTTGGACAGATCAATATTTTGACATCAAGGGGAGCGAGGAAGGATTTCAAAAGTTTCAGGAGCCAGAAGGTGAGGCCCTTATGCATCAATTTGTAGAGAAGGCCCTTGTGCCACACCTTGTCAAATGCCTTCGAGACATCCAGAAGCAAGATGCCAGTTTTTTCGTTACGGGTGAACCCCCTGGTTACTCGTTCAACAAGCCTGATGGCCTGTAGCTCCGCGCTATGCTCAAACCGCAAGCCAAATTGCACGTCTGGAATCACATTGTGGTCTGTCGAAAAATGTTCAAGGTGACGTAGAATCACCTTTTCAGCGAGTTTAGAAGGAGCTGACAGTAAACTAATGGAGCGGTAATCCTGGGGGAATATCGAACCCACCTTCTTTGGAATCATTATGACATCAGCGGTCTTCCACGCCGTTGGGAAATGCTGGGTCCTTAGCATGGCATTGATTATTGCCACGAGATAAGTTAAGGACTTCCGCGAAAGTAGCTTCAGCGCCTTAATAGTGATTCGATCCTCTCCAGGTGCTTTACGCACCTTGAGGTCTTTAATATGACCTTGGAGCTCTGATGGTGTGCAATGCGGAGCCTCACGAGATTCCGTCGATGTGCCGTTTCTGTTCGACGATAGAGGGCGTGCGGTACGGTCAACGCAGGGATGGGAACGGGAATTGTTATATTATTATCTATATATATATATATAACTTGAGACGTGGTCATTGTCGTCTAGACCAGTTAGGTGAAAAATTAAAGGTTCCGCCTTTTGTTGGGTACTTCGACAAAATTTAAGCAAAGAGGACTCTTTATACTTTTTTAATTCTCTCTAGCTTTCAATGGACTTTGCCATCATCATCAGGAGCTGCAATTACAATGATAACAGTAGCAACAAAAGTGTAAAATGAATTTAAATTGACTCAACTTGGCTTAACCAACACAGTCTACTCCATCAATTGCAACAACTGCAACCAAATATACATAGGTCAGACCTCCAGATCTCTTAAAGGAAGGATTACATCACACAATAGTGATGCTAGGTTTCATCCTGAAAGATGCGCTCTAGCATCTCATGTTAACACAACAGGGCATTCTATGAATTACTCAAGTATCGAAGTTCTTGATAAAGAAAAACACCTTTCCAAACGTTTATTCCTGGAAATGTCCCACATTTTCATGAATAACAACTGTATCAACAAAAAGACAGATGTTAAACAACTAAGTGTCATTTACTCATATTTGCTAAACTGCGAAAAATTGGAGAACTTACATATCTCCCCAAATTTCGACTCTTCACAACCATAAATAGAATCTGTGTTTTGGCCGATTCCACCAGTAAATTTCATTCCACTCAAAATCTAATAATTCTCTTCTCACGATTTATTAATGATTGTTAATTCAAATTCCCATTAATTAAAATATAGTTTATTCAACTGCCTCTGGTCGGTTTAACAATTTCTTACATAACATTCTGAAAATCACATCATCTGAAGTGATTTGGCAACGTTTTGGCACACGCCCACAATTCGTTCCATCTTTCAACACAGACATTGACAACCTTCGGCCTTCTGTCAAAGGTTCATCTCACTCATTATTCCATGACCACCATTTTGTGCAATCATCAAGTGGCTCCACGATGTAATGCTCTAATGTTTTTAAATAATTTTTAATCTGTTTTTAACTTGTTCTTTTCATATTTTATATAATTTTGACCATTGTACCATGTATCCAGCTCTCACCATGTTACTGGACGTTTCCCTCATCCTATACGTAAACAACAATTAGCAACATCCTCACCTACTACTGTAAGTTGAGTCAATTTAAATTCATTTTACACTTTTGTTGCTACTGTTATCATTGTAATTGCAGCTCCTGATGATGATGGCAAAATCCATTGAAAGCTAGAGAGAATTAAAAAAAGTATAAAGAGTCCTCTTTGCTTAAATTTTGTCGAAGTACCCAACAAAAGACGGAAGCTTTAATTTTTCACCTATATATATATATCTACCAACTGAGTACAGGGTTTGTTATATTTTAAAGAGTTGAAGGGGACTTTCTTGAGACGGAAGTGCAAAAGTTAAGGATGAACGTTTCCAATGCTGAATTCGAGTTCCTTGTGTCATGAAAAAAATGTGAAAGCCTTACTTTTGAAACAACCCTCGTAGTTGCTCTCTAAACATGATTCATTACTTGACAAGACAAACATGCATTTTTTATGGAATACCATGGTATACTCTAAGAGATCTCTTAGTTTGATATAGCCTTTCGAAGAATAGTAAATTTCTCTTAAAAATGTGCGTCATATACCATAATTTCTCCTCATTGAAATGTTTTAGAATTTTTGCCTTATCTATATAGGGTGCTTATGAAAACAGAATTTCTAAAATAGCCAAATATGACATCCAGTATGTGTGAATAATTTTCGTTATGCCACATGTAAAACTGACAAAACTTCAAATATTATAAGATTTGTAGCCCAAAAATAGCTCTTTTCAACAAGCCAAAGTTTGTTAAGAGCGGCTCGTTCGTTTCAAACATACAGGGTGCTCTTTACGGACACCTTCTGAATACACTGCCCCATTTTATTTTTGGAGATACAGCAAAAATTGTCAAACAAAAAAGTTCATACTATCCTCGACTTAAAAGATCAGGTATTTTTTTGTAAGGTTAACATAGCGGAATTCATAGAGACATATACGAGCCCCTTCCCACTTCAGTCGGACCAACTATTGAAATCTTAGTTTTTTTCTTATCAAACACAAATAATAGAAATGTAGAGGAAAGGCTACTGGTGAGAAAATTCGGTTACTGGTAATTAAATTTTTTAATCCTGGGAAATCAAACTCAGAAATTGCAACTTTATTAGACTTATCGCGGTACAGTGTGAGAAATATTGTTAGAAGATATAACGTAACTGGTTCAGTTAATATTAAGCCACGATATGTGAAAACATTAATATCACAAATGCCGACCGAAGAGCATTAAGAAGGATAATCGTGAAAAACAGGCGTGTCAATTATTTACAATTAAGTGCTCTGTGGAGTGACGCTTGTGGAAGGAGAATTTCGAGGTCCACAACTCATAGAGAAGCCCACAAACTGGGATGTAGCACTTGCAAGGTAAGTTTTCTTATAAAAAAAAGTGAAGTAAAAACCCTAAGGTTGCATAACTTGTTTATAGGCCAAAGAAAAGCCACTATTAACTCCACTGCAAAAGAAAAATCGGCTTAGATGGGCTAAAGAACATAGACAATGGACACCTCAACAATAGTGTGCAATACAATGAAGTGAAGTTTGTGTTGGTGACAGTCGCAGTAGAGTTATTCGCAAAAAAAATTGAGTTTTTAGTTTTTTTCTGTTATATGTAATAATAAAGACTCATAGGTATTTCCTTCTATGATATGGCCATCTCTACTAAACACTATAGGAGAGATGCCACACATATAAAAAATACCGATATTTATCAACAAAATGAAAAACCATATTTATAATAAATTTGCACAGAGCAACAAATTATAAATTACCATGCCCCACCCTAAAAATATTATATTTTCTGTTAAAACCCAATTATTAAAAGTATTACAGACGATTAAAAAAAATATGGCCATCTTTCCTCGGTTTACCCTATGTAAGAAATAAAGTTGCCTACTATTAAGAATTCACGTTTCATTATGAAAGCTGGTATCTTGTACTAAATCACACTAATATTACACAGCGAGAGAACTATATGGATTACAAATGGTAGAAATTATCCTTCAAGTTTCTATTCTTCCATCATTATTCTTGTTTCTCGACGCGCCACCTTCAAAAACACCGCTTTCCCCCAATCAACTTGTATATCAGCAGCTTATTAACAGAAATAAATTGTTCAGGCCGTGCGATTCGGTGATTAGCTGCTTGTGGCTGTGGCTCTTTTTCTAACTTCTAATGAGTTCTGCTGTGCTTGTTTGGGAACATAATACTAATGACGGATCACGTTGATTTCTGTCGTAACACTGCAGGGGACCGTAAAATTATGCGAAACACGCTGCATAATCGGCGCTCTCTGTCTATCCCTCTCTCTCCCTCCACCCCTCCCACGTTTTCTCTTTCTCTCTCTCTTTCTCTGTCTCTTCGATAACTGTGATTATTTTTCACCGCAGCTGGAAGAATCCCTGATCTCGTGGACACCTCTCAGATGGCCGTGTTCGTCAGGTTGGTTTTCAATGATTTTACGATTAAAGAAAATCTTTTGAAGTTTAAAGGACAGACTGTTGGGCAGGACTTGTTTTCTTCTTTTAAAAATAGTATTTCTTCTGAGAAAATTCCAATATCGAAAACCATAGGCTTGACAACCGATGGCGCTCCAGCTGTGGTGCGTAAAGAATCCTCCGCAATTTCTCTGTCTGCATATGACAGCAAATATCATGTAGAAGTTGTTTCTAACTTGAAGGATAACTTTGCTTTTCATGGAAATTGACATCCAATAGTTTGCAACTTCTGTTACGCATAATATTAGCGACAGAAATGGAAGAGGTTGCGTTCCAAAATGATTTAGCTACAAAATCATTAGTCTCAATACAAAATGTATTTGGCTTTTGCTTACGACCAGGTAGCTCACTGTGTATTCCAAACTTATCAAAGTAGCTCAACACACTGAAAAGTTTGACGACCACTGCCGTAGGGTGCCCAGATTGTGGAATAATCCACCTGAGGAGGCTCTTCTCAGTTCCAATAGGCTCGAAATCGAACTAACAAAGCTTCCTTAAGTTCGTCATAGTGGCCGCGATGTCCTGCCTACGCGTAGAAAAAAGTTGCTGCAACTGGAAGAAGGCTTCCAAATGGAGGGTAGACAATAAAATGACAGTAAGCTCTTTTAATTTAAAAGTTGCACGGTGATATCGCCTAATGAAAGCTCCGGGAAGAATTCAATTTTAATTATAAAGAGATTTAACTTTCTATGGTACAGCGTAAAACTAATTATTAAAGTTGCAGCCTCGCTTTCGCTCCGGGACGTGGCGACTAGTGAAATCAGATAAGGAATTCTAGTTATATCTTGATCGGTATCAGTCGAAATTGTGATTTATAATGGAAGTTTAGAAGTAGGTTACCAGACCCACGGAATAGTAAAATAATCAGCCTATAATTATACGCCTCTCTCTGAAATGACAGTCAATTTATAGGAACTTCGTTTTTATTTTCCATTCAATTCTATTAATTTTGTCTCTACTCGCTACGTGCATTAAGCAAAATCTACCAAGTAACGCATAACACAGGTCTGAAAAACAAAAATTGGTATGTACTAGGAGTCTCACTATACTTATCCCATGTACTTTTTCTCACTGATTAGAAACTTTGGAGAAAAAGCATAAAACAAGAATAATCATGTCACACATACACAAAAATATTAAAAGTTTTGTGGACGGCTAACTATATTTTTCCATGCATTTTTGCCACTGAACACGAATCTGAAGAAAAATACACATCACTTTTTATTTTGCCAGCCTGACTAATCCTTAATCTATTTAAAATTCGTATCAATAAAGTAATAATTATTTTCTTCATAGCAGTATCTTGATAGTTGCCTCTTTTCCTATTGAATAAAGCGACCATAATGAAATAAACGGATTTTGGTTCTAAATACTCAAATCAAAGAACGATACAAGTGCCTCCATCTTTTATTTTTATTCAGTTTGTAGGGTTGAGTTAAGGGGTTTCCTTTTCTCAAGAAGGTATCATCAAAATCAATAACTCAGCACTTAGTACGTTGGTTCACCTTCTGGCCAAGAGATGTCATCGACACTATTATTTCCTATTTCAATGCAGTTCTAGGGATAACAATCATCAAGCGTTATACCTTTTTTACGTCAACAATTTCTTCAGGAATTTAGTCAGTTGGATATCTTCAAGGTATCTGTCAAGTAAAGCATAACGCAGGTCCGAAAAACAAAAAAGTATATGTAGTAGGTACTAGGAGTCTCACTATATTTATCCCATGTACTTTTTGTCACTGAACACGAAGCTGAAGTCAGAATTGGCGATCACAAGGCAAATTTTAGAGAAAAAAGCATAAAACAGATCTACAAAAATATTAAAAGTTTTATGAACGGCTAACTACATTTTTCCCATGCATTTTTGCCACTGAACACGAATCAGAGGAAAAATACACATCACTTTTTATTTTGTCGGCCTGAATAATCCTTAATCTCTTTAAAATTCGTATCAATAAAGTAATAATTACTTTCTTCATAGCAGTATCTTGATAGTAGCTTCTTTTCATATTGAATAAAGGGACTATTTTTTTTTTTTTTTTTTATATCGAAACAGCCGCGCAGGCAGAAGCCTAAATGCCGGAACACCGCGGCTGCTATGATGATCCCAAAGAAATTTTGTTAATACGATTTTTGAACTGCCTAAGATTAGTAGAACTGGGAAAAGCTTCCTCCCGTAGTTTGTTCCACAATCTAGACACCCTCGGGACAAAGGAGCGGTCGTATCGGCCAGTTCTGGATGTACGAAGTTTGACACGGTTAGGATGGGACGCCGAAGTCAGGCGGGTCTGTCTGGCAGGCACATCGCGCGGCGGCATCATGGAAGAGAGCTCTGAGGAGCAAAGCCCGTTGGTGTAGCGATAGAAAAGAGCTAGATCGCCGACGGTCCGCCGGTGCGAAAGAGTCCCGAGACTGTCTGTTAGAGAAGAGTCACCGATCAGTCGGACCGCCCTCTTCTGGACAGCATCGAGCATGGACAATGTAGTCGGGGCGGCAGCACCCCAAATGTGTGAGCAATACTCGAGGCTAGGCCTTATCTGGGCCTTGTATAGAGTGAGAAGGTCATGCGGAGAAAAGTACTTCTTAGCCCTAAACAAATAGCCTAGCTTTTTCCCAGCAGCTGCAGCTATTGAAGAGATGTGTTCGTGCCAGTTCAGGTCCTCGGTGATCTGGACTCCGACCAGCCGAAATGAATGGCTCTTTGGTAGAACTCGACCGTCCATCGAAACTGTATGAGCGCTAGGACGCTTTTTGTTCGTCAAAGTACAGTACTGTGTTTTGGAAGCATTGAACTGTACAAGATTGTTGCGTCCCCAAGCAGTGATAGCCTCCAGGTCTCTTGTCAGAGAAGAAGTCGTCGCTAGTCTTCTTTTTTCCAGCTCAGCGGCAGAGATCGGCTTGTCACTCTGAATTCCTGCATGTAGAGTGCTGTCATCAGCGAAGCTGTGGATTGGATTGATCGTGCAGGAAAGGAGGTCGTTGATATGTAAGAGAAACAGTGTTGGAGCCAAGACCGATCCCTGGGGAACACCCGCGTTGACGTTGTGGGATGAAGAGGAGAATCCGTCAATTACGACGGATATCTTGCGGCCAGAGATAAAGTCAGCCACCCATCTGCAAAGCTTTTCTGGGAGGCCGTAGGATGGAAGTTTGCTCAAGAGGGCAGCGTGCCACAGCTGATCGAACGCTTTCGTGATGTCAAGAGCAACGACATGAGCCTCACCATGAGACTGGATGAGTTTACTCCACAGTTGCGTGACGTAAGCTAGGAGGTCCCCTGTGGATCGTTGGTGCCGGAAACCATACTGCCTGTCGCTAATCAAGCTGTGACGTTCGAGGTAGTCCAGAAGCTCGCGATTTATGCACCTCTCCATCACTTTACTGATAACAGAAAGCAGAGCTGTAGGCCTGTAGTTGTAAGGGTCGGTTTTAGATCCTTTTTTTGGGATGGGCTGTACATGAGCAAATTTCCAGTTTTCTGGGAAGGTGCCGGATTCATAAGATATCTGGAAGAGACGCGAAAGAACTGGAGCAAGCTCAGCTGCACATCTCTTCAGTACAATGGCAGGAATCAAGTCCGGACCAGAAGCTTTGTTGATGTCGAGCGACAAGAGCACTCGTCTTACGGTCTTATGCCTGAATGTTACCTCCCGCATAGTGTGGGGAACCCTTTGAATTGACGGCACTTGGGCGTTGGTGGGGACGTCCATGGTGGAGTTGGCAGCAAAGATCTTGGCTAGCACTTCTGCCTTGGCCTTTGAGTCGAATACAATATTTCCATCCTGACACGTAAGTGGTGGAAGGCTACTGTGTGAGAAGTTCTTTTCAATCTGCTTGGCCAGCGTCCAGAAAGACCGACTGCCATTGCGCTGCAACATTACCCTGTGCCTAACTTTTATATCATGCTGGGTTTTGGCATTGCGAACCGCTTCGTTATATTTGTTTCTGGACTCGACGTCGGCTTGTCTGTTCTCTACAGTGGGGTTTTGTAAGTAGGTTCTGTGGGCCTTGATCTTCTGCTGGCGAGCAGTGTCACACGATTTGTTGAACCAGCCGTTGGACCCTGGTTTAGGAACTTTCACTGTGTGAGGGATGTATTCCTCCATTCCGACGAGGATAATTTCGGTTATTGAAGAACAGACAGTCGACGCATCCGCGTCAGTGAAACAGACATCTCTCCAAGGAAAGCTAGAGAAGAAGTCTCTGAGACCCTCCCAGTCGGCATGTCCGTAATGCCAAGTTTTGCGGCCTCTGCGAGTTTCTGCGGCCACAGCGGCTTCTGACCGAAACCTAACCTCCACAACACCGTGATCTGAGTTACCCAGGGGGGACAGGACGGCAGTGCTGTAAGGGGCAGGATGCGTGGTCAGAAAGAGATCCAGCAGGCTACTGGCGTGTGACGAGACGCGGGGGAAAAAAGTAGTGCTCGTCACCAGCTAGGTCAGCCCTTGAGTAAGAGCGAACGCTTCGACTGCACGACCTGCTGCATCGGTCTTATTTGAGCCCAACCAAAGCTCATTATGGGCATTGAAATCACCGAGAAGAACTACCTCTGAAGCGGGGTGATTGATGTTCAGGAAGTCGATCTGGACGGCGAGGTATTCGAGTAGGTCATCCCAGTTATGGTTCGAGGGAGAGCGATAAAGGCAGCAAATAAATTTGGGTGATGTTTTGGAGTTGAGGCGAAGCCACAGAATGTCCTTCCGGTCTGATTCCAAAGAAAGATCCCTGGAGCAGGAAAGACTGCTGCGGACAAAAGCCACAACTCCCCCGTTCTTTCTCAGATTGGAGTGCAGCTCGTAGTTTGGGAAGTTGAGATGGTTAATCGGTGCAGCCTCTGAGATTTTTGTCTCCGCCAAGAAAAGCACGGCGGGACGATTGGATTGCAGGTAGTGATGAACAGCATCAATGTTGCTGTTGATCCCGCAGATGTTCGAAAAACAAATTTTATCTTCGATGTTGTTCCCTCGAGCCCACCCTCCACCCGGACATTCCGAGAGTGGAGTGAGTTTACGTCCGGAGTTTTTAGTGCTCGAGGGATCCATCATCATTAATTTCTTTGTTTTGGTAGATAACCGACTGCATAGCTTAGGTGTGGGCTATAATGTAATAAACGGATTTTGGTTCTAAATACTCAAATCAAAGAACGATACAAGTGCCTCCATCTTTTATTTTTATTCAGTTTGTAGGGTTGAGTTAAGGAGTTTCCTTTTCTCAAGTATGTATCATCAAAATCAATAACTGTGCACTTAGTATGTTGGTTCACCTTCTGGCCAAGAGATGTCACCGACATTACTATTTCCTATTTCAATGCAGTTCTAGGGATAACAATCATCAACCGTTATACCTTTTTTACGTCAACAATTTCGTCAGGAATTTAGTCAGATGGATTTCTTAAAGGTAATCCTGATTATGTTTTGCGATGTTTACATCACAAAACATTCACGTGCTATCGATAGGGCAACACGGTTGATTTATGTCAGTGTCAATCGCCATTTCTCCTGGATGTCACATGATTATCAGATTGTGCACGAACACCGCATGCGACGTTGCCGGCTCTTTGCATAAATCTGAGTTGCAATGTTCTAACAAATACATCCTTCCAATTTAGAATCTCTTTATCACTAAAGCTTTTTTTCAAGCGATAAAGATACTGCCTTTATCGATTACAATCGCCTAGAGGAAAAGTGAGTTGGTCTCTTATACAATTTCAACAACATGTTAGATGTTATACACCCAGTAAAGATGACAATATACTCTACTAGCCTCTAGAAGACTATCCGTAACGAAATTTTTTTCGAAATCGTTGCACACCGCTTGAAAAATGCAAATGAAGATAGGAAAACTGCCGCTTGGCCGTACTAAATGACTCCGTCGCTACCCTGGGATAGACATACGATCATGTCATTCATGTCACCTAGATTGCGGCGTTGCCAGCTCATCGGACAATTTTGCTACATCTGCAATTTTGCTAGAATGTTATAAAAAAGAAGCTTTGGATAACATATTGAGGGATAATTATTGTGTCTCACTATTAAAAGGTAAGTTTGTGTATTTAGTAACTTCAGTTACCATTTTTATTTAATTTACTAAGTTGTTGATTGAGTGGAGACGCGTTCATAGATCGGCCATGTGACTTTTTACCATATCACAGTCAAACCAACGTGGCGAAATAGTTTTGAAACGACGAACTTTAAGTACCTAATATTGATTCCAAATATACTTAAAATTACTATTATAACGTCAACCTGCCTACAAAAAATATAAATCTCCCGGTGGGCAACATACTGTTGAATCCATTACGTTATTAGTATAGGTGTTATTTTCCATCTTTAATCTATACAATGCAAGGTATTGTCAATGAACTGCAGATAGTCAGCTGTCATGTCAATTTTTGGTGAATGTGCACACAGGTTACGAGGGATGTCTTTTAAGTTTTGCATATAGAAACATAGCAGGCCGCGCGGATCGAACGTCAGTACTGAATCTTAACCTCACTCTTTAGTGAACTTAAATTCAAAGTTTCGCAACATTACGTGCAGTGTTCTCACTACAGTGAATTTTTAAGCTTAACCAAGTCATTAGAAAAATTGAATACAACCGAGAACATTTTCGCGCCATAATTTATTACAACTTTCAGAGACAATTATCGCAACAAGAATGCCTTGCTGGTATGGAGAATTCAAACGTGGACGAGTATTAGCGACGATCCCAGACCTCAGTTCAAAAAAATTTACATGAAGAATCAGAAGTAAGAAAATTAGTTTCTCGTTGGATACCCCACCTGTTGACTGAAGAGCAGAAAGCAGCCGGGGTTAATTGGTGTCAAAAAACGCTTGACCGTTTTAATTCCGAAAATGTGTACAGCATTGTTAGTGGTGATGAATCGTGGATTTACTGTTGTGAACCAGAAAATGAACGACAGTCGGCTGTTTGGGTGTTCCGAGGTGAAGAAAAGCCAACAAAAGTCATCCGTTCTCGAAGTGTTACGAAAAAGATGGTCGTGACATTTGTGTCAAAAGCGGGTCATATTGCAACAATTCATCTTAACGAGCAAAGAACTGTTACTGCGGAGTGGTATACCACCATTTGTTTGCCAAAAGTCATCACCGAGCTGCGAAAAATCAACCCCGAAAGAAGAATCATCCTCCACAAAGACAATGCCGTTTTGGATCTGCCAGCAAACGAGTGGAATAAGTGCTTCGAAAATTGGTTCGAGCGCTTGCAAATGTGTATTAATTTTCGTGGAGAATACTTCGAAAAACAATAAAGTCATTTAAAACTACCTACCGTGTTGTTTTATTTCTATATGCAAAACTTAAAAGACATCCCTCGTAGCTGTATTTGCAATTATAGTGAATGTGCGACATGTTAAAAATGTGCACATTCGCCCAAATTGAGAAAGTGGCCATAAAACAGGGTGTTAGTTGCGTTCAGGGTATTTCACTTGGCGGTGAATTTGTTGTTGGATGAAAATTCTAAGGAAATAAAAGATATGGTGTAACCCGAACACAACAAGAACATTTTATTGATGATAATAACAGTGCATAAGTAATTAAAACGATTTATAGAACATTCGGTTTTCTCCGTCTCCCTTTCCGGAAGTACTTTGAATATGGTAGGTTTCAGGGTACATATGAAGTTTTCACGCTATTTTTAAATATTTAACGGCTTCCGTGGATCGTTC
Source organism: Acanthoscelides obtectus (assembly GCA_963669975.1). NCBI lineage: Eukaryota > Metazoa > Arthropoda > Insecta > Coleoptera > Chrysomelidae > Acanthoscelides > Acanthoscelides obtectus. The sequence continues at coordinate 459,481 of CAVLJG010000005.1, forward strand.
TGTATATGTATACAAACATATCGACGATCCCTCCACAGTCCATTGGTTGAACGAGAGCCGAATCCATACCAGAAAAGCGCCCGAAATGTCGGCAATATCGACGAAGCGACGCAAATCGTGTCCCCGAACCTAATGGCGCCTTATTGTCTCTAATCCCGTTATCCCTTCAAATTGGAATACATTACCCTCTTGTTCTCTTTTGGTAAGCTTTCAATAACCTGATCCGATAGTCTAGTCCAGCGGTCGCCAAGCTTTTCAGTGTGTTGAGCTACTTTGATATTTTTGGAATAAACGGTGAGTCGTAAGAAATGTACGCCAACTTGAATGAAATTATACACAGTTGTGTAAATCCGAACACCCAGTTTAAATGGTTTTATTTTAATAAAAGTTGAATGTATTTATCTTACTGTAAATAACAAGTGAACAAATTTTCAGCCTTATCAGTTGGACATTCCGGTTTTTATACTGCTTTTTTTAATTCACTAACGCTCTAAAAATGAATATTTCAGCCGCAGTAAAGGATCAACGTTGGCGGATTTTGGTTCTTGACATCCTTTACGATCGGTTACGATGCCTAGAGTACGGAGACCTGTACGATTTCGTCAACTTAGTGAGTTTGATAGGGGCCGTATAGTGGGACTTCGGGAAGCTGCACTTTCTTTTCGGGCAATTGCAGTTAGGGTGCAAAGAAGTGTAGACATTGTGGTTAGGTGTTGTCAGGCATGGCTTCGAGAAGGCCGTACGCAAAGAGCAAGGGGCACTGGACGCCGCCGTAGAACAACAGACCGTGAAGATTATCGGCCTTAAGGGACCGTTTCTCCACTACCAGGTCCATTGCAAATGAATGGCTTGCAGAACAAGGAAGACCTATTGGCATGCGAAGTGTTTACCGACGAATGAGAAGTTTTGGCTTGTTTTCATACCGGCCACACTGGGTCCTCCCTTTAACTCGAGAACACCGACGTAATCGCCTTGAGTGGTGCAGACAACGGTCACTCTGGGATCAGGAATGGAACAGTATTGTCTTTAGCGACGAGTCTCGATTTTGTTTAGGCATTCAAGATGGTCGTGCCAGGGTTAGAAGGCGACGTGGTGCAAGGAGGAATCCACAGTTTTTTGTTGAAAGACATGTTCATCACATTGTTGGAGTTATGGTTTGGGGTGCTACAGCTTATGGTTCCAGGTCACCTTCAATCTTCATCAGAGGTAACATGAACGCGCAGCGTTATATCCACGAAGTTCTAGAACCCCATCTTTTACCCTATCTTGACACCCTGGCAGATCCAACTTTCCAACAAGATAATGCCCGACCACATGTTGCAAGAGTCACAATAGACTTCTTTCAACATAATGATGTCACATTGTTACCATGGCCACCAAGATCTCCCGACTTATCCCCAATTGAGCACGTGTGGGATATGATGGGTAGGAGATTGCTCAATTTGCAACGTCCTCCTCAGACTCTAGAAGCACTTCGAGAGGAGTTGGTGGTTGCCTGGAATGAGATACCACAGGAGGACATTGACCACCCGATCAGAAGCATGCCTAGGCGCGTTGGAGAATGCGTAGCACATCAGGGTGCAACCACACATTATTAAAGGTCAAAGGGCTTTAAAGCAGTGCAATCATTTTGAAATTTTTATCATTTACTTATTATGCTTCATTAAGTACTTATACAAAATTTTATTAAAATAAAACCATTTAAACTGGGTGCTCGGATTTATATGTCACTTAGTCACCGTAATTCGAATTTAATTATCCAAATGTTCATCTGTAACTCGATCACGGTATTTGTTTTTAATTTGCTTCTAAAAACATTGTCTGCAGTCCAATTAACTGATTTTATATTTCTTTCAGTTTTTGGAATGTACAGCTTTATAGATGTATTACATAACAAACATACACTTTTACCTCCTAACTTCTGTAAAGAAATATTGTTCTTCTCATTCCGAATTGGTATGTCTTCATCTTCTTGCTACTGCTTATAGTGTTTTTAATTGCAGGCCAACTCTAACACAACAGCTAGACTTTGTACCGTTCACTTTTAAACTGAGCGCACTGACACCGCGCCTTGCGTACTTATTCCGTTCGAAGTAGTCGAGATCGTTCTCGAACAGATCGCAGTGTTGCCGCTGCTTGCGTTTATTATGAGAATTTACAAAATTTACGGAAGCTTCTATGATTTTCACACCTTAGTAGGCTTTGAACATGAGTGTCAATCACATGTTTATCCGATTAAATAATGCATGCTTCAATTTCTGAACCGCGTCTCTTAAGGTCATTTGGCTATATAAAGCATTATTTTAGCAAGAGTGTTTCTATCAGTTACATAAAATCATAAAATAGTACTGTTGATCATATTTTTAAAACTACCCTTAAATAGTATGGAAACGATTTTGCCTTAGGTTGCTCTTTATGCGAGTTAAGACGAACAATAGCAAGATTACTTTTTTAGATATTCGAGGTCCTATAATACTAAGCCATGTCATGATAGGTACAATATCAGATAATTAAAATCGTAAATTGAACTAAATTAAACTAAACTCTTCAACAAATTTAAGATCACTGCCATTAAATGATTTTAAGGTTCGTATTAAAACTTTTTTGATATAAAATGGTTTTTACAAAATTGATAATCTTATAAATTCTGATTCTAACGTGTTGTGATAGTTTAACACTTTCATGTGTGGTGTACGATGAAAGTCGGTTTCATGTTTTTCTTGTTTTTTGGTGATATGAAACAAATCTGATAATTTCAAGCCCTACTTACGTAATTTCGTTCTTTTGTAAGTTGCCTGTTATGAATACTAGCAGGAAGTTGAGGTAATGGGCGAAGCTTTCCGGGGTTTTATTAATGTTTAATTATAAAACGGTATGGATAGGCCTTCATTAAATTTATGGCACTTAAGAAACTTTCCGCGACTGCTAGGTACAAAAAACAAAACTTTCCATAGCGAAATAATCCAAGCTGTCTGAAAAATAAATTAATCTTCCTGCCGGTTTCTCGACGCCTGGACTAAGCAAAGGGCAACGCACCGTGTTCCCGTGGGATTGCAGGAAGTAGGCCTTGAAAAGCACACGAATCGGCTGTAAAAACCGTATCATCTGTTCTGATCAATGAACCAACAATATATATGGCTCCATTACGAAAAGTTTTACGTATGAGATTGTTTTCTCTTCTGCGTCATTTCGTTTGATATTCGTTATGTGGTTATAGTAGCTTTTTATGTATATCATCAGCGCCAGAGTCCACGAAACCCTATACGAGCTATCTGGAATACAAAATACAAGATACTTTCAAAATAAGTATTCCAGATACCAAATATTTTCTGGCATTGTGTCTGAAATATAATAATACATACATGGTAAGGATATAACAAAAAATCCACTAAAATTCTCCAAACAATTTGATGTCTAGCGATCTTTCGCGTACTCGTTTCAGGATGTTCATCGACTTCGTGCAGCACTGCTTCCTCAATTTCAGGTGTCCTCACACTACCTTCAGATGTTCCTTTTCGGACAGAACCAGTTTCAACAAGACGACGATGAATATTAGAAAAGGTTCGACTATCTGGCAAAGCACGATCGGGATATCTCTGGTGATAAATCCGTCTGGCTCGCTCACCATTACCGTCGGCAAGGCCATATACGTAATGCATTTACGCCATTTCTGCATTCGAATAATTCACCATTATTAACAAGATTGTAAAAACTAAATAATGAAAAATATGTCACCGCGAACAGATTCGAATAACAGAGACTTGTCAGATGTCAAAAGCCAGTGACATATTCCAGAGCAACTAGATGTTTTTTGCTAAATTGGCGCATCAAAGGAAAGCAACTCAAGACAGATCATTTGTTTTAAATTGAACGGGGAATTCAAAAATTATTTTCGTGGGAGCCGCGTTAAAGGCAGCAAGAAAAGCGCACAAATTGACCATTACCAACCGTCATTCAGCTTAACCAATCCTGGTGACATCCCGAGTCAACCTTCTCGACTACATATTTGTTGCAATATAACGACGTCGCAACTATCATGTCGCTTCAACCAAACTGAAAATTCTGAAGCAAGCACTGCGACCCGTTTACCAGATAACAAAAGTTATATTTCTTATAGCCGCATTTGGAATAGCTCGTAAAGTGGGGCAACGCTGTTACTTATTCAGCGATATTGACCGTAGAGATTCCCGAAATACGCCCTGTTGTCGAATAGCAGGGAAGGGTCACTGAATGGAGATCCTTTCCAAGGACGCCGTCCACCCTTTGCAGGGTGCCGGACAAAGGCAGGGACGGGTAATGAATGGAACCAGCCTAGCCGGCCTGGCGTGCCATTGCTGGGGTATAGAAAGTCATATTGTCTACCTATTCACGCATGATTTACAGAGAGAGTTAGAAAAATGTAGGTGTCCCAAGTTCTTTTTTTGCAATCGCATACCCTATAATTTTTTCACTCACGCGTTACCGACTGACACTGACTGTATACAACTAAATAAAATAATTGTAAAAACATCGTTCCAAATTCTTTCGCTTTTTTGTTTCCGATGCGATGAACCGATAAGGCGGATTATATCCGTTGTTGCCAAACACGAGCACATAATATTATTATTGAGACAGGGCGGTATTCAAACTTTCAAAGTGCTATAACTTTGTTACTTTAATTTTACCAGAAAAATGGTAAAAGAAAAAAACATTTCTTTTGATCAGGATGTTCCTTAATGATATGCGAATATTTAAGCGTGTGAATCTACATGAGAAATTAATGTTAGTTTGCTTTATAAACTCTGGTCCAAAAATATTTCCTTACAAAAACTCGGGGTATTGAAGTTTTAGGAAAAAAATTGAAATTAATTAATATTTTCATAACCAGATATTTCACTGATATTTAGTATATAGTGAAAGTTAATAAAGTTGCATATTTTTCAAAGCAAAAATAATTTTTAGCTTTAACAGTGGCGTGCGTACGAGTATTGACTTCGATATTTTATAAGAAAAAAATGGTACGCCAATGGTTTTTTGCCCAATAAAAATTATTTTTGAATTTCCCGTTCAATTTAAAACAAATGATATGTTTTCTTTTTGAATTATAGTGAAGAAGATATAAATCGTAAGCATAAACAATTTGATGCAGATAGATATTTGTGACATAACCTCAAAGTAGAGCGCTGACTCGGAAGAGTAGAAAACTATGAAAATCAAGCAGGCCATAAACGCGTCCTATAATTGTGCAAACGACTGACGATACGACCCTTAATTATATTGATGTTTGTATTATTCTTGTGCGAACGAAAAGCGCAAACGTTTAACTGCGTAGCCCCCAAATTATTTGGTCCTCAAACAGCGCGCGGTGAAGTGCATCCCCATTAATCTGGATTGCCTCTAGATTTATAATTCAGGCGGTTTCAACGAGCGCCCGCCTCCCTGACTGCCTTCTCGATGCGCCTGCCTCTCTGGGCAGTAGCAACGAAATTGTGTTTACACAAACACACTACCCGCCAGCATTCGGAATACGAAGTGGCACCAGGCGGTGGAACAATATGCAAATTTCCTCCTGTTGGCCCCCCGTCGGTTGTACGGAGGTAGAGTGAAAAGTTCTCGACCTGGCAATGAAACACTAAACTAAAACCAAGTCCAAGATACAGTTGAACATACACGCCAATCGTGACATTCACGTGTTCGGCCAGCATCAAGTGGACACGGCAGCGCTCATTGGTCAATTCATTGGCGCGCCGCGGTGCCGCCGTACCGCTGCCGCGTCAGTACGGGAGCAGCCGGAGGACAGGGTCGCAATCAGGCGTTTGCGGCGTGCAGCCTGCTTTTCTGTATTTCTTCATTTCGTGGTTTTCATTTGCTTTTGTTAAGATTTTATTGTATTTGCTGGATTTTTTATAGTTATTATCATTTGTTATTGTTAAACAGGGTGTCCGCAAAGTTGGGGGTTTCCTTTACACGACGTGTAGATCTTGAAAACATAAGCAATTTTTCTTAGTACCATATACACAAATGTCTTAAGGGAACGGAGATAAAGGGCTCTGCAACATCAAAAATATCTGAATACCGTCCTGTAGCCGCGGCCCGCGACATCACCGAGTGGCTCAACCCGACGACAGAACTGGGTCGGCGTCAGTGTGTCAGGTCAGTATGCAACCTTAAACCGACGGTTACAGTCACGCGTGTAGAGGTAATCGCGTAGACGAGAATCCCTCAACAAGCACTAGAGACGTGGCTAGAGAAGTGCAAGTATCAAAAAATAAAGTGTGGTAAACGCTGCGTGAAGAGGTGCTGTATCCGTTTCACGTCCAACCTGTACAAGCCCTTCAACCTGACGATTTTCCAGCAAGAGTGCGGTTTTGTGAGTGGTTGTTGCATCAACATGACAATTATCCGGACTTTTTGAAGTGCATATTGGTGACAGACGAATCTACGTTCACGCGTAATGGGGTGAATAACTTTCGCAACACTCATGTTTGGTCAGTAGAAAATCCGCACGCTGTCCGTCGGGCACATTTTCAACAAACATTTTCGGCTCATTGGACCATTTATTCTCCCAAATCGTTTGGACGGGATACAATACCTAGACTTTTTACGCAACATTTTGCCTTCCTTGTTAGAAGATGTGCCATTAAGTGTAAGACAATCAATGTGGTTTCTGCACGATGGTGCACCGCCCCATTTTAGACGCGAAGTGCGTGAGTTTTTGTATGAATTATTTCCGAATAGGTGGATCGGACGTAATGGACCCGTAGCGTGGCCTCCGCGATCTCCAGACTTAACACCATGTGATTCTTTTCTTTGGGGAGAAATGAAACGCTTAGTGTACAAAAGTCGGATGATAGATTTCTTCTTGAAGTATCTCATCCCAGGCTACATGTACCTCCTGCTGGAGTCTATGCAGCGTGGAGTAAACGGTGTAATGTTCTTCCCGAAATTTCTACACGTGGTTGTCTTAAAAATGGATCATGATATTTGCTCTATCTTGTTGTGAAAGTGTTTCGTGCTCTTTTGCAAGCCATCTTGGCGCGGAAATCGTAGCAACTATCCTCTAAGGTCTATGGCGCTCTCTTATTTCGATATCTTAATGAAAATCAAGCAAAAAGTTCACTTTGTCCAAAATGCACGTTCACCCACGCGGGAATAATAGTTATTTTTTTGATTGGAGTGCAGGACGAGAACTTTTCGTTTTACACCTATCTTCGTGGAGAGTACCGACGCGCTGGGTGAGAGTTTTGAAAGCGGCACAATATCGATTGGTCCGGATGCACTCGCTGCACCCGCACCCGCACACTGGGTCAAACACTATTATAGGCACAGAGAACCCGTTGCAGGCCTACACCGTCTATCTACGTGTCGGCCTCACTTCCGAGAAACTCCAATAGTACGGTAAAACTAGGTTTTCCCAGTAAAAAGGCTGTGGGAAACATTTCACTAGCTATTTCGGGATCCAAGATACAAGAAAAGTGATGTTATATCGATTAATACAGGGTGTCTGCAAGGTTGGGGTTTTCCTTTTATAATAAAGGAAAAAGTACTCACTCTCCAGTTGACGAGAAGGGCTAAGTACGTCTCTGCCCAAAATCATACCGCTCCAACAGAAAATGAAATCAGCTGATGCGCTACCGAGCAGACGCCGGCGGTGGTGCCGACCACGAACAGAGGTAACAAATATGAGCATCGTGCAGAAACCACATTGATTGTCTTACATTTAATGGCACATCTTCTAACAAGGAAGGCAAAATGTTGCGTAAAAATCTAGGTATTGCATCCCGTCCAATCGATTTGGGAGAATAAATGGTCCACCGTTCACCAGCCCAAACATTCACCGAAAATGTTTGTTGAAAATGTGCCCGACGGACAACGTGCGGATTTTCTACTGACCAAACATGAGTGTTGCGAAAGTTATTCACCCCATTACGCGTGAACGTAGATTCGTCTGTCACCAATATGCACTTCAAAAAGTCCGGATTATTGTCATGTTGATGCAACAACTACTCACAAAACCGCACTCTTGCTGGAGAATCAGGTTGAAGGGCTTGTACACGTTGGACGTGAAACGGATACAGCCCCTCTTCACGCAGCGTTTGCCACACTTTAGTTTTTGATACTTGCACTTCTCTAGCCGCGTCTCTAGTGCTTGCTGAGGGATTCTCGTCTACGCGATTACCTCTACACGCGTGACCGTAACCGTCGGTTGAAGGTTGCATACTGACCTGGCACACTGACCCCGACCCAGTTCTGTCGTCGGGTTGAGCTAGTGTCCTAGTACCAGTCGGGGATGTCGCGAGTCGCGGCTACAGGACGGTATTCAGATATTTTTGATATTGCAGAGCCCTTTATCTCGGTTCCCTTAAGACATTGGTGTATATGGTACTTAGAAAAATTGCTTATGTTTTCAAGATCTACACGTCGTGTAAAGGAAAACCCCAACTTTGCGGTATATCAGGCAACCAAATAAGTTCGCGCAGTTTTTAGTAGAAAAATATAAATTTTTATTGAGAAACAATAAGACACTATTTATTCGTCGAAGCAATTACCATCACATTTAATGGCCTTTTGCCAACGTGGGACCAATTTTCGTATGCCGGTATTGTAGAACTCCCTGGATTTGGAGTAAAAAATGCATTTTTATTAGAACATCCATACAATTTAGATAAAAAAAAATAAAACGACGCAGTTTGAAGGATTTATTCTTTTAATGTTGCATAAAAAAGGTCATTGCAATACAGTAGGAGGTTAACACAACAGTAGAAATCCGTGAATTAACATGAGATTTTGGAATATTATACACAAAGGATACTATGAGTACGTAACTAACAATAAATTGATCAAAACACGACACGTCTTGCTTTCACAGCTGCAAACTTGTCGATCATTTCATTGTGATCAAAGGCTTCACAGATTTTATTTTTAATTGAAATAATTGCCATATCTGACAGTCTTTCTTGGCACATTGATGTTCTTAAGTAATTTTTTATAAGATTCAATTTCGAGAAACTCCTCTCGCCAGAAGCCACCGAAATTGATAGGGTAAGGAATATCCTTAAGGCTATAAATAAATTTGGGAACCAGGACTTAAAATACCTATGAGCGAGTGTGAAATCTTAGTCTGGAAAAATGAGAATTCTGTATGACATAATTTCATTGTATGTCAAGACCATCAATATATATTTTTCAGAGTAAAATCCAAATTTATACATGACCGTTTGATTACATCAGACTCCACATTCCAGAGATCACTAAAAAAACCAAATAAATCATTAAACTTGTCTATTCACTCGAAGCGTCTTTGTTGAGACTGAATGGTTGTATCCAAAATTGTAAAATAAAAACTTATCTTAAATTTTAACTTAGGATCCAAAACTTGTACATCTGTCCCTTCATACGAAAACTGACGCTTCGGCTTCCTTGCGTCAATAAAAAGGATATTTGTTCAATATCATTTTTTTCCGCTTCTGCTACAGCCTCATCCCTAACAATCTCGAAATATTCTTTCAGTAGAATATACAGGGTGTCCGCAAAGTTGGGGTTTCCTTTACACGACGTGTAGATCTTGAAAACATAAGCAATTTTTCTTAGTACCATATATCTGAATATCTGAATACCGTCCTGTAGCCGCGACCCAAGACATCACCGACCGGTACAAGGTCACTGGCTCAACCCGACGACAGAACTGGGTCGCGGTCAGTGTGTCAGGTCAGTATGCAACCTTCAACCGATGGTTACGCTCACGCGTGTAGAGGTAAACGAACCCTTATAATCGATTGCGTTTCAAAAAACAAGCACTAGAGACGTGGCTAGAGAACTATCAAAAACTAAAGTGTGGCAAACGCTGCGTGAAGAGGGGCTGTATCCGTTTCACGTCCAACGTGTACAAGCCCTTCAACCTGACGATTTACCAGCAAGAGTGCGGTTTTGTGAGTGGTTGTTGTATCAACATGACAATAATCCGCACTTTTTGAAGTGCATATTGGTGTCGGACGAATCTACATTGACGCGTAATGGGGTGAATAACTTTCGCAACATTCATGTTTGGTCAGTAGAAAATCCGCACGCTGTCCGTCGGGCACATTTTCAACAAACATTTTCGGTGAATGTTTGGGCTGGCATGCTGAACGGTATGCTCATTGGACCATTTATTCTCCCAAATCGATTGGACGGGATGCAATACCTAGACTTTTTACGCAACATTTTGCCTTCCTTGTTAGAAGATGTGCCATTAAGTGTAAGACAATCAATGTGGTTTCTGCACGATGGTGCACCGCCCCATTTTAGACGCGAAGTGCGTGAGTTTTTGAATGAATTATTTCCGAATAGGTGGATCGGACGTAATGGACCCGTAGCGTGGCCTCCGCGATCTCCAGACTTAACACCATGTGATTTTTTTCTTTGGGGAGAAATGAAACGCTTAGTGTACAAAACTGAAGTGCATACGGTTGACGAATTTCGTCTCAGAATTGAACAAGCTGGTGCTTTCATCCGGGGGAGGGACTCCATTCTCAAAGCCTGCACCGATGCTTGGCTACGTCGTGCACGCACCTGTGTTTTTGAATCAAACGGCTATAACTTCGAACAATACCTATAAAGTACGTTTACCTAAAAACTGAAAACGCGGCAACGCCGTCATCTTTGTTACGTCTGTTCGTGGTCTGCACCACCGCCGGCGTCTGCTCGGTAGCGCATCAGCTGATTTCATTTTCTGTTGGAGCGGTATGATTTCGGGCAGAGACGTACTTAGCCCTTCTCGTCAACTGGAGAGTGAGTACTTTTTCCTTTATTTTTTTTTACTTGGTCGCCCTCGTTTCACTACACATTACCTTTGTTATTTCAAGGGTAGTTGTTTCTGAAAAGGAAAACCCCAACTTTGCGGACACCCTGTAAAAGACTTTTTATTTCTTTGGGGCATTCATGTAAAGTGGTCTTTGAATTCTGAATAGTTTTACTTACTATATTAATCTTTGATCTCTGCTTTCCCATAGTGTTTCACTCACATTTTCAAAGTTCATTTTGGCACATTCCTTTTAAAGTATTTCTTCTGCAGGGTGAAGCGAAAAAAAAATGAACAGCTCCTGAACAGTTGAAAAAGAAACTTTAGCTGCATCATTGACAGTTAAATCCAACGTATGACCTGAACAAGACAACAACATTGCTCTGGTGTTATATTTTTGAATTTGAGCTTGAAGGCACACTGTATCCAACTTAGCGCTCCACTACTCTCATCTAGTCCAGGGTACTGAGGACTATTGATATCTAACATATATCAGGGTACGGAACGGAAAATATTAAATCAAATATTTCTGGAACGTGAACAAAATAACCAAGTATTTTCCGCCCGTATTAATTTGGCGCCTGCGTTCGGGGCATTCACCGCATACTCGGTAGGACCGGCCCTGCAGACCTGTACACACAATCATCCAGATGGGATCTTGCTGTTCAACCAAATAACCAACTTTCTTCTCAGAGACTCAGAGATGATTCGCAAAACATATGCAACCAACATTGCGTGTATCCGTGCAGTTGAGCCATTCCTCCGTAGATGGACGCTCGCAACGATCCTAGTGAGCAAACGTGGAACGACTGTTTACACCCTAAAAACTATCTTATAGGTTTTTTTACGTTTTATAGGTTTTTTTGCTTAATAAAAAATGACGAACGCGTTAGATACACGTACCTGACGGACTTTTAGTCCATCTAAGAAGGCTTATCTTGCTAATTTAATTCTAGAGTCAGCCCATACTTTAAATTTTGTATGTCCTACATTCATCCACGTTTGATACAAGCAATACATTTCTTCCTCATAAAATAATCCGGCGTCGGCGTGCCGGTCTTTTAAGATTTGCATATAGAAATATAGTAGGCCGCGCGGATCGAACGTCAGTACTGAATCTTAACCTCACTCTTTAGTAAACTTAAATTTAAACTTTCAAAATCAACCCCGAAAGAATCATCCTCAACCAAGACAATGCAAGCTCGCACACAGCCCAAAACACAAGGCAGCATTTAACGAAAGAAAACGTGGAATTATTGGACCATCCTCCATATAGTCCCGATCTAAGTCCAAACGATTTCTTTACCTTCCAGAAAATTAAAAACAGACTGCGTGATCAAAGGTTCCAGTCACCAGAAGGAGCAGTTGACGCATTCAAAAATGACGTTTGGATCTGCGAACAAACGATTGGAATAAGTGCTACGAAAATTGGTTCGAGCGCATGCAGATGTGTATTAATCTTCATGGAGAATACTTCTAAAAACCATAAAGTCATTTAAAAGTACCTACCGTGTTGTTTTATTTCCATATGCAAAACTTAAAAGACTAAAGGTTTGATAAAGTCTGCCAACAAAAAAGAGGAACTATACAAAATAATGAAAGCATCGCCATGTGTAGATACCTTCCATAAATATAAAGAATATAAAAATATTTTTATCAATCTAGTTAGAGAAGCAAAACGCCAATTCTATCTAAAAAAATTACAAGATTCCAAATCTGATCCAAGAAAACTGTGGTCAGTTGTCGATCACTTAACTAACAAAGACGTTCAAGAAAAGCCAAATATTGATGAAATTAAGAATCGTGATGGAACAATATTAACAGATAAACGACAAATATCCGATGCATTCTTAAATTTTTTCACTAATGTTGGAGACAATTTAGCATCCAGTATTAAAAAAAATGGTTTCGAACGAAAAGTTCACAAAAACCCAACTTCCCAATTCATTCTTTTAGAAAGCGTTAGTCCGATTGAAGTACAAGTAGCTGTCCTATCACTTAAAACCAAAAAAAGTCCTGGTGTAGATGGTATCAAAGCTGACCATTTAAAAATAATAGCCTGCGACTTAGCCGAACCACTTTCTTACGTCATTAATTGGTGTTTCCAATCTGGAATTTGTCCTGATGCATTTAAAACAACTGTTATTACTCCTGTTTATAAAGCGGTGACAGAATGGAAACATCAAATTATAGACCCATATCAGTACTATCGAATATAGCCAAAATTTTCGAAAAATTACTACAAAAAAAGGATATTACAATTTTTGGACAAAAACAAAATTATATGTTCTGACCAATATGGATTTAGAAAAGGAAAATCTACTACAGATGCAATTTGGCTGCAATGGATGAAATTAATTCTAATGTCAACAAAAAGATACCTACTATTGGTATCTTTGTTGATCTAAAAAATGCCTTTGATACGGTTAACCATGTCGAGCTTCTGAAAGTTATGGAAAGATTGGGATTTAGGGGAGCGTCACAAATCCTTTTAAAAAATTATCTTTCAAGTCGGGCACAGACTGTCAAAATCACTAACACCTACAGTAAAAAATGTACATCAAGTGTGGTGTGCCTCAAGGAACAGTACTAGGCCCACTATTATTTAGTCTCTACTTAAATGACTTATTCAAAATTAACACTTCTGGAAAGATTATATGTTTTGCAGATGACACCCTCGTATTATATAAAGCTGATGACGGGAGCACACTGAAGCAAATAGCTGAACAGGATTTTATAAGGATCATTGACTGGTTTGATACTAAAATTTTAACAGTTAACTTCAAAAAAACAAAATTTATTGCATTTACATCCTATTTAAAATGTTTACCTACCTTCAAACAAATTTCCGTTAATTATCATGGCCAAAGACCAAAATCGATAGAGTTACACTTTGAAATATCTTGAAATATTTATAGACTCAAATCTAAGGTGGGATAACCATATTAAATATGTTATCAAAAAAATTAGAAATGTTGCCTATAAACTCAAAATGCTGCTAACATTCATACAGAAAATTATCTGCGAATCCTATACCATGCCTTAGTTGAAACCCATATAATATACGGCATCACAGCCTGAGGTGCCGCCTGCAAGACATATATTTCTGACCTGAATATAGCACAAAAAACTGTTTTGAAAGCCATTTTCCATAAGCCAAGATTATATCCAACGAACAACTTATATCAAGAAACAGGGATACTTGATACAAGACAACTTTATTTCTTACGTGCCACCACCTTATACCATAAGTATTGTAATAAAGAGAAAAAGTCCTATAAACACGAGCATAACACACGATTTCGAATAGGCTCATCTAATATCCAAAGACCACACAAAACATTATTCAAAAATCATTTAAATTCTTAGCAGCTAAATTATATAATGTAGTACCAAACGAAATAAGATACTTAATTTTGGAAAAAAAATTAGAAGAAAATTGAAAGACTGGGTTAGTAATGTGCAGCGAATGACTATACATAATTATATAGAAACTAAAACTACAAAATTCCAGTTACATTAATACCTTTTAGATTTAACAATAATTGTTATACACATATATGATTGATTGTTAGTTATTAAGATATAAACCACACACAGGCGATGCCTTCTGTGGTTTTTTCATACTTATTTGCCCATTTTTTGTGTGTTTTGGCGAATAAATATTATTATTATTATTATCCCTCGTACCCCAAGCCTGAGTTCTACCCTGTCGAATCCTGCACAGTTTTATGGCCAATGACCGCTCAGGCGGCTGCCGCTTCGCCGCGCCGCATCTTTGTTTTGCCGGGGCGTACATAGACTACGAATAGGGTATAGCAGCCTGATTTATTATCATTACTATTATTATTATGTCATCGTTACTCCGACTTTCAGTTTGTTAACTTGGCCCGTTCTAAAAATAAGTGTGAGCGGAACTTTTCGGATTGCGCATTTTGAAAAGTCCTGAGTTTCCACATTGACCGTATCACAAGCGGTAAGCACGTTCCCAGCTGGGACAGAACGTTGAGCAGGTAAAATAGGTGGAGGCGGGGCGAACAGACAGACGAACGACCGACCATAGCGAAATGAGGCAGTGGCACAACGCCGGATAGCCGGCCAAATCGAGAAAAGGAACGAGGGAACTGTGTTGTTTTTTAGCGACGGGGACGTCGCGCTGCGCCACCGGTATGCCGCAGGCCGTTGACCTATTTGTTACCTGATCAACTAGTTCGTTCTACAAACAGGTGTAAACGAGTATTTTTTTCGAAGATTCAAATTTCAATTCCTTTATTACGAGTAGTATATAGAGGGACACGTCATATATACATATATATATATATATATATATACGTATATATTATATATATATAACTTGAGACGTGGTCATTGTCGTCTAACCAGTTAGGTGAAAAATTAAAGCTTCCGCCTTTTGTTGGGTACTTCGACAAAATTTAAGCAAAGAGGACTCTTATACTTTTTTTAATTCTCTCTAGCTTTCAATGGACTTTGCCATCATCATCAGGAGCTGCAATTACAATGATAACAGTAGCAACAAAAGTGTAAAATGAATTTAAATTGAATCAACTTACAGTAGTATGTGAGGATGTTGCTAATGTGGTTGTTTACGTATATATATATATATAGCATCTCATGTTAACACACAGGGCATTCTATGATTACACAAGTATCAAAGTTCTTGATAAAGAAAACACCTTTCCAATCGTTTATTTCCTGGAAATGTCCCCACATTTTCATGAATAACAACTGTATCAACAAAAAGACAGACATTAAACAACTGAGTGTCATTTACTCATATTTGCTAAACTGCGAAAAATTATAGAACTTACATATCTCCCCAAATTTCGACTTTTCACAACCATAAATATAATCTGTGTTTTGGCCGATTCCACCAACAATTTCATTCCACTCAAAATCTAATAATTCTCTTCTCACGATTTATTAATAAGTGTTAATTTAAATTCCCATTAATTAAATATAGTTTATTCAACTGCCTCTGGTCGGTTTAAACAATTTCTTACATAACATTCTGAAAATCACATCATCTGAAGTGATTTGGCAACGTTTGGCACACGCCACAATTCGTTCCATCTTTCTACACAGACATTGACAACCTTCAGCCTTCTGTCAAAGGGTTCATCTCACTCATTATTCCATGACCACCATTTTGTGCAATCATCAAGTGGCTTCACGATGTAATGCTCTAATATTTTTTAATAATTTTTAATCTGTTTTTAACTTGTTCTTGTCATATTTTATATAATTTTGACCATTGTACCATCTATCCAGCTCTCACCATGTTACTGGACGTTTCCCTCATCCTATACGTAAACAACAATTAGCAACATCCTCACATACTACTGTAAGTTGAGTCAATTTAAATTCATTTTACACTTTTGTTGCTACTGTTATGATTGTAATTGCAGCTCCTGATGATGATGGCAAAGACCATTGAAAGTTAGGGAGAATTAAAAAAAGTATAAAGAGACCTCTTTGCTTAAATTTTGTCGAAGAACCCAACAAAAGGCGGAAGCTAATTTTTTCACCTATATATACAGGGTTATCCAAATTAAGTGTCCACCATTGGTAACTTTGTTATTAGTAAAAATACAAAGTTATTTAATTAGCAAACTAGTAGCATTTTTAACGCTGGTAAAAATGAGAAATAAAAAAACCAATTGAGAGTCGTTATTTTGATTTTTTTCAGTAAAATAACATTATTTTAAATGAAAACCCCTGTATATTATATTTTTTTCTGTTAAAGCATCAAATTTTAAACAAAAAAGTTCATAATGACTTTTCCGCTAAAGTCAAAAATAAAGTCAAATAACGATAAATATCATTTTCTAAGTACTACTTTAATGATCAGTGGATAGGAACAAATGGCCCAATACAGTGGCCTCCCAGATCACCAGATCTAAACCCACTTGATTACTTCTTGTGGTTACTTAAAGAACCAAATTTACAAGGGAAGGTACGTAACCTTGACGCGTTTAAGACTGCAGTTAGGGAAAAGAATAACCCAGATAGATGGTAGGACATACTTAAGAACAGTCGAGCAGTTGAAAAAACGTGCCCAAAAATGTATTGAAGAACAAGGTGGTGTTTTCGAGCATCTTCTAAAAAAAAATTGTTATTGTATTTTGTAAGATTATAAGTTGATGTTGAAAATAAAGTTTGTCGATACAATTTAATTGTTTCAGATTGGAGGCCATAACTTCAACAATTTGTAACCTAGGAGAAAAGTTATTGTAAGCTTTTTTGTTCAAAATTTGATGCTTTAACAGAAAAAAATATAATATACAGGGGTTTCCATTTAAAAAAATGTTATTTTACTGAAAAAAATCAAAATAACGACTCTCAATTGTTTTTTTTTATTTCTCATTTTTACCAGCGTTAAAAATGCTACTAGTTTGCTAATTCAAACAACTTTGTATTTTCACTAATAACAAAGTTACTAATGGTGGACACTTAATTTGGATAACCCTGTATATAATATAATATATATAATATATATATATAATACAGAATATTTCAAAAAGTAAAGACGAAATAAAAAAACTACAAGAACAAGAAACAAACTGAACACAGACCGTATGAAAAGTGCATGTGAATGCCAAGCTAATGGACCTCCTGACAATTATTTCGGGTCCTTACAAAAACTCGGGGTGTTGAAGTTTTTCGAAAAAAAATTGGAAATTAATTAATATTTTCAGAACCGCTTCAGAATATCACTGATATTTAGTACGTAGTGAAACTTAATAAAGCTGCATATTTGTCAATGCAAAAATAATTTTTAGCTTCAACAGTGGCATACGTACGGGTACTTTTTAAGAAAAAAACGGTACGCCAATGTTTGTTTGCCAAATAAAACTAAATAATGGAAAAGATGTCACAGTGGACAGATTTGAATAGTAGAAACTTGTCAGATGCCAAAAGCCAGTGACATATTGCAGAGCAACTAGATACTTATTGCTAAATTGCATTCTTCAATTACCTATTACATTAATTTACTCAGAGAATAGAACGGTTTTTATTTTTTTTATCAAAAATGGCGCATCAAAGGAAAGCAACTCAAGAGAGATGATTTGTTTTAAATTGAACGGGAAATTTAAAAATAATTTTTATTTGGCAAAAAACCATTGGCGTGCCATTTTTTTATTAAAAAATATCGAAGTCAATACCCGTACGCACGCCACTGTTAAAACTAAAAATTATTTTTGCATTGATAAATATGCAACTTCATTAGCATTCACTACGTACTAAATATCAGTGAAATATCTGAAGCGGTTCTGAAAATATTAATCAATTTCCATTTTTTCCTAAAACCTCCGAGTTTATAAAGCAAACTAACATTAATTTTTCATGTTGATTCACATCCTTAAATATTCGCATATCATTAAGGAACACCCTGTATAAGCAAAATTGGTTCTTATTCCTCGTGTTATAATCCTGAAAATGCGAGTTTTTTTTGGAAAGTGCATTTGTTTTTGAGTATAGAGTAGTAGTAGTAGTATTAGCAAATAAATTGAGGAGACGGTTAAAAGTTGATATTTCTTAAAATCCAATGACTCTTTTTTGTGTGATGAAGACTCTGCCGACAGTTGTGGCCTGTCCCCAGACAAAGATATTATATGACAGGTCCTAGTATACAGGGTGTCCGCAAAGTTGGGGTTTTCCTTTACACGACGTGTAGATCTTGAAAACATAAGCAATTTTTCTTAGTACCATATACACCAATGTCTTAAGGGAACCGAGATAAAGGGCTCTGCAACATCAAAAATATCTGAATACCGTCCTGTAGCCGCGACCCGCGACATCACCGAGTGGTACAAGGTCACTGGCTCAACGCGACGACAGAACTGGGTCGGGGTCAGTGTGTCAGGTCAGTATGCAACCTTCAACCGACGGTTACGGCCACGCGTGTAGAGGTAATCGCGTAGACGAGAATCCCTCAACAAGCCCTAGAGACGTGGCTAGAGAAGTGCAAGTATCAAAAACTAAAGTGTGGCAAACGCTGCGTGAAGAGGGGCTGTATCCGTTTCACGTCCAACGTGTACAAGCCCTTCACCCCGACGATTTTCCAGCAAGAATGCGGTTTTTGAAGTGCAAATTGGTGACAGACGAATCTACGTTCACGCGTAATGGGGTGAATAACTTTCGCAACACTCATGTTTGGTCAGTAGAAAATCCGCACGCTGTCCGTCGGGCACATTTTGAACAAACATTTTCGGTGAATTTTTGGGCTGGCATGGTGAACGGTATGCTCATTGGACCATTTATTCTCCCAAATCGATTGGACTTGGTGGAATACTTAGACTTTTTACGCAACATTTTGCCTTCCTTGTTAGAAGATGTGCCATTAAGTGTAAAACAATCAATGTGGTTTCTGCACGATGATGCACCGCCCCATTTTAGACGCGAAGTGCGTGAGTTTTTGAATGAATTATTTCCGAATAGGTGGATCGGACGTAATGGACCCGTAGCGTGGCCTCCGCGATCTCCAGATTCAACACTATGTGATTTTTTTCATCGGGGAGAACTGAAACGCTTAGTGTACAAAACTGAAGTGCATACGGTTGACGAACTTCGTCTCAGAATTGAACAAGCTGGTGCTTTCATTCGGGGGAGGGACTCCATTCTCAAAGCCTGCACCGATGCTTGGCTACGTCGTGTACGCACCTGTGTTTTTGAATCAAACGGCGATAACTTCGAACAATACCTATAAAGTACGTTTACCTAAAAACTGAAAACGCGGCAACGCCGTCATATTTGTTACCTCTGTTCGTGGTCTGCACCACCGCCTGCGTCTGCTCGGTAGCGCATCAGCTGATTTTATTTTCTGTTGGAGCGGTATGATTTCGTGCAGAGACGTACTTAGCCCTTCTCGTCAACTGGAGAGTGAGTACTTTTTCCTTTATTTTTTTTTTACTTGGTCGCCCTCGTTTCACTACACATTACCTTCGTTATTTCAAGGGTAGTTGTTTCTGAAAAGGAAAACACCAACTTTGCGGACACCCTGTATAAACGCATAGTAGATACTAATTAAGGTTTCACGACTTACTCAATTTCTTAGACTATTTATGACGAAAGCACCTGTATTTAACTGTTTGCAAATCTTGTGGATATGAGTTTCAGAGTGTAGCTGGCAGTCCACCACTAAAGCCAAAAAATCTGTAGACAGAGAAAGCTCGACGTTGTGACTATTAAGGGATAAATTAACATTACACAGATCTTATATTCATAGCTACAGTTTTTCGTGATTAATCATTAGATTGATTGGTTTACACCAGTTAGCAAATTCTCGGAGCACTGTATTCACCTTCAGGTGCAATTCTGTTTCAGACACAGCAGAAACTACTGCAGCAGCAGTATCACGCGCATATAAAAATATTTCAGTAATGTGGTCTGGTAAATCGTCGATGAAAACCAGAAAAATCAGGGTCCAAGAACACTACCCTGTGGGGTACCGAGAAAGAAGAAGACATTCCGTTTTATGCAACAAAATGAGAGAAAATATGCGTTCTCAAGACAAACCCCGAAAACTCGCTTTTTTAGGGATGAATGTTAAACTTCGATAACTTGAGTTATAGGGGATAGATTAAAATACACAAAGAACATAATAGCTTGAGGAATTTGACCACCAACGCTACCCGCCCGTGCTTCCTGCTAAATGATCAGCAATCTCCGTCACACAAATAAAAACAAATCATATTTTGAGAAACATCGACTGACGGAAGAGGATAAAGGGTCTAAGGAAATTGCTTCGTGTGCAAATATGATTTTTTTGTTACGTCGTATTTGGACCCAGATTGTCAACCTTTTGTCCTTCCTCGTATCATTTGATCTGCAATCTCCGTTACACAAACAGGTCAAAATGACGTTCAGGGGATGTTTTTACAGATAAAAGGAGGCATCTCGCGCTTCCAAGCCAATATCAAATTTAGCTCAAAATTTAGTGAAAAATTATTAACGACTTAAAGGTGCTAAAAATCCATTTTTATTATCGATGGCTAAATGGAAGCGAAACTCTGTACGATAAGGTAGTTCGGGGCGCTAAATATGAATATCATAGTGAGAAAATTCTAAACTTTCATCGGACCGGATTTGGTATGGAAAATTGGCAGCTGGAGCTACTTGTGAATCCTAGCACTGAATTGGCACCGCATTTGACACCTACGCGATCGATTTACCTAGAAAATAAGCTTCCATCTAGATCTTAGACGCACAGCAGATATTTTGCCACACCTTTTCTTGGTTAATTAATAAAACACAACGATACAACTATCAGTTGACTAGTGGCGTTCAAAGTTAGGCACTAGCTCAATAAAGCGGAAAGTAGGGGGGGCGGTTAAGAGCGCCAGTGAGTTAGTCGGATTAGTCGTTTTTTGACAAAGTTGAATCCTTGCCAGTATTTTGTAAACGATTATGTGCCTTTTCGGTAATTATACATTAAAATGCTTTAAATCACCTCCTATATTTAACAATTCGATAGACGTGGAATGCTGAACAAGAATCTACATCTCAAAAAGAAAATGTGAAAAGAAACACCACTGATACCCGTTCCCGATGCTGTCGCAAGCTGTACCGCTCTTGATGCACGGTGGTGTAACTCTGGTTGCCTGAACGTCGATACGAGAGCATTACCGCATTATAATCATTTAGGATGTTGTTTTATTCTAAGCGGAACAATATCGAATAATACAAACGATGTTTACTTACTTCCGGTTATGTCTTATTGTTACATCTATACTTAGTGATGCTAGAAGAAGAAAAAAAAATAAATTTCTTAAAATTATTTTTTTTTGCAACATAATGACTATAGTCAACGCCAAACAAAGTGGCGTGCACGTCATCACGATAAAAATTCCCCGACCTAATGCCTAGGTTTCTATCACAAACAATTGCTCTATTGCAGTTTCATATTAATGTGATATATAAATTGTAAAATGGTCATTACTCTCTTATTATGGTTAATAGTCATATAAACATTGTTATTAAAATATCACATAAGTTGCTTTCTGATAAATTTAGACGCATTATGCGAAATAAAATGTTTTGCAAACGCTCCAATCACTTATCGACATGTAAACGCACTAAACCGATTTCGCAGCGTTGACACATTGTCACCTTGAAACTTATTTAAACTGGGAACTGACATTTGTATTAATTTTGACACTGAATCAATTTGTGGCATTTCAAATCTTTATAAATCCTTTGGCCCCGCATACTGTAAATCAACAACTGTTTGTTTCAAAACAAAATTATTCATTTTACGAGTAGATAAAGGCAATTTTGGTATATAAAGATGCCCAAACAGTTAAATAGTCGGTGTAAGGAACTCGTGGCCTCGTTAATGCACTACTTTGAGCAAGAAAGGGACAACAACGGGCCTTTGTTGCCTTTAAATGCTGTTCAAGAGGTAGGTTACTAATAATTATATGTAATGTATATTAATAATAGTGAAATTTTATTTCATTTTTTGTAGCGTGTTGCTGCTGCTTTAAAAATTAGTTTAAGGACAGTTAGTCGTATTTCCGAGGGTGTGAAAAGTGATGCAAATTTAGAATCGCCCAAGAAAAAGCGGAGTTATATTAAACGTGTAACCAACACAGCGACATTGGATACAAGTCCCATTCGAGAAGTGATCTATAATATGTATCACAAAAGTAAGATCTTATTATAATAACTTATCAGAAATTTGCATTAATTTGTTAACTAAATTATAATGTCATATTACACATGGTTTCAGAAGAACAAGTTACGATACAAACTTTATGGTCTCGATTAAGAGATAGGGCATTATTTGATGGTAGTGCCACGTCTTTAAGCGACGAGGGCTCATGGAACTACCAAGTATAGCTTTGAAAAGGGTGGAATTTCTAAGGCAATACAATCAAGCCAAGGTTGAGGCCTTATACCAGTTTGTCTTCCTCGATGAAACTTGGATATTTCAAAATGGGACCATAGGTCGCTCTTGGCAAAACGGAAACCAAAAAAGCGTGAAAGCTATTAAAACAGATGGTAAAAGGTATGTACTTTTACACAATTTGCACTATAAAATTTAAAACTAATATATTTTAGATACATTATATTACATGCTGGAAATGAAAATGGGTTTATTGAGGGTAGTGAAGCGATATTTTCTTCGAAAACAAGATTGAGCGATTACCATGGAGAGACGAACCAGGACAATTTTTTGAAATGGTTTCAACATCAGTTATTAGAAAAATTGGAGAGTCCATCTATGATTATACTGGATAACGCCCCTTATCACAGCATGATATTGAACAAAGTGCCCAACAATGCATGGACAAAAAAAAATATCCAAGACTGGTTGACAAATCAAAACATACCATTTTTAAACACAATGTTTAAAACAGAGCTATTGAGTATTGTTGCTCGGTACATAATGCTTCTTAATTATATATTTTGGTCGACAGTTTATATTTCTGTTTATTCCTATTCTTAAAATAACTGCTTTTTTAGAAACAAACCACCTAAAATATACGTGATTGATGAATTGGCGGAACAACATGGGCACAAAGTTCTTCGTCTGCCTCCTTACCATTGTATATTTAACCCTATTGAGTTAATTTGGGGCATAGCAAAAGGTTACTATAACAGACATATTGGTAGAGATGGTAACAGTGAAAAAGACTGTTTGGATATGTGGAACGAGGCTCTACAAACGGTTACCCCAGACATGTGGAAAAATAGTGTTCGACATACTGAGCAAGAAATTTTTAAATGGTATGAAAGAGAACGAATTTTTGATCGACCAGACATCGAACCTTTAATAATCAACTTTGAGAGTGATGAAGATTCAGATTCAGACAGCGCTGAAGAAAGAAACTCCGACTAACTTTATTGTACAGAAAAAGCTTACACCAGTAGCTTACCTAATTTTAGAATGCATTTTTCTGTATGAATTCTGTAAAATAAATACCATGCATAAAATTTGGAGGACCCCATTTGGATTTTTATTCAGTACCTTTAAGCTATCAATTAAATATGGTAGTTTCATAGTGTCATCTGATCAATAATTGTCATACTTAATGATTATGCAAGTACAGATCTATAATTTTATTATACTATTATTTTTGTTCTCATTTGAGGTTAATATTGCTTATAAACCTAGATATGTAAATAATAAATTTTATTATTTTACAAAAAGTTTGGCAACAATGTAAATTTTTCAACACACCCACCTGGATGACATGCACGCCACTTTGTTTGGCGTTGACTATATATTTATAGCACGCTGTGGCAACCAGGCATCGATCTTCTCATTTTCTCGATACCTGGACGTATACAGGAGTGTATTTAACTGCTTTTCTTAATACTTGTCAATAAAATGTCGTGAGAATGTTATCGTTCCATTCTTGATGTGAGATTACTTTATTGTTAAAAAATCAATTAGAAGAAATTTTCGTTCTGGGTGTTACACTCCTAGCGTCACTAAGTATATTTACCTCTGAGAAAAATGTCAGGTAGATTTGTATTTTCCGCATTTCAATAAATTACAGCTCTAAAATAGCTGGCGAATTCGAGAAACATGGAAAAATGACCTCCTACATTTCACAGTTCAATAGACCTGGAAAGAATCTAAATCTCCTAAAAAAATGTGAAAAGAAACACCATTACTACCCGTTCCCCTCGATATCGATTTACAATAAGCTGCCATTCTCGCTTGTTAAAAAATTACGCTCCCAGTAAGAAATGTGCTCCATTAGTCTTTTCATCTTCGGTAACGGTTCTTTCTATGGCCTCGCTCCGTCGTCTTCTAACGACTAATACCGTTTCATCGTTTTAAAAGCAGCCGTTCCTTGGTCTTTGTGAATGGCCTAGCGAATTTCCACATTGTCCCTCGGTTTTCGGACTCTGTATTATGACGATCCGATGGCGTCATGGCTGACAGCATTAATCACCAGCAGTGCCATTATAATTTTTTTGGCATAAACGGCAGCGATTCTTTTTATGAATCGTTTCATACTCCAATCGCTGCTGGTTGATTGATTAGGTTTTGCGACCAGGAGGAGCAACAGCGTCCGATGAAAAATGGAGGAAATCGTCGGGATCATTAGCGTATTTTTACTTCGCGCGAAAAATAGAACTC
This sequence comes from Acanthoscelides obtectus, assembly GCA_963669975.1. Classification (NCBI taxonomy): domain Eukaryota; kingdom Metazoa; phylum Arthropoda; class Insecta; order Coleoptera; family Chrysomelidae; genus Acanthoscelides; species Acanthoscelides obtectus. The sequence continues at coordinate 484,359 of CAVLJG010000005.1, forward strand.
CAATATGTTATAGAAGGATATAACTATACTAAGTGACATATAAATCCGAACACCCAGTTTAAATGGTTTTATTTTAATAAAAGTTGGTGAATGTATTTATCTTACTGTAAATAACAAGTGAAAAAATTTTCAGCCTTATCAGTTGGACATTCCGGTTTTAATACTGCTTTTTTTTAATTCACAACGCTCTAAAAATGAATATTTCACCCGCACTAAAGAATCAACGTTGGCGGATTTTGGTTCTTGAAATCCTTTACGATCGGTTACGATGCCTAGAGTACGGAGAACTGTACGATTTCGTCAACTTAGTGAGTTTGATAGGGGCCGTATAGTGGGACTTCGGGAAGCTGGACTTTCTTTTCGGGCAATTGCAGTTAGAGTACAAAGAAGTGTAGACACTGTGGTTAGGTGTTGTCAGGTATGGCTTCGAGAAGGCCGTACGCAAAGCGCAAGGGGCACTGGACGCCGCCGTAGAACAACAGACCGTGAAGATCGCCGCCTAAGATTATTGGCCTTAAGGGACCGTTTCTCCACTACCAGGTCGATTGCAAATGAATGGTTTGCAGAACACGGAAGACCTATTGGCATGCGAAGTGTTTACCGACGAATGAGAAGTTTTGGGTCCTCCCTTTAACTCGAGAACACCGACGTAATCGCCTTGAGTGGTGCAGACAACGGTCACTCTGGGATCAGGAATCGAACAGTGTTGTCTTTAGTGACGAGTCTCGATTTTTTTAGGCATGCACGATGGTCGTGTCAGTGTTAGAAAGCGACGTGGTGAAAGGAGGAATCCACAGTTTTTTGTTGAAAGACATGTTCATCACACTGTTGTAGTTATGGTTTGGGGTGCTATAGCTTATGGTTCAAGGTCACCTTTAATCTTCATCAGAGGTAACATGAACGCGCAGCGTTATATCCACGAAGTTCTAGAACCCCACCTTTTACAGTATCTTGACACCCTGGCAGATCCAACTTTCCAACAAGATAATGCCCGACCACATGTTGCAAGAGTCACAATAGACTTCTTTCAACATAATGATGTCACATTGTTACCCTGGCCACCAAGATCTCCTGACTTATCCCCAATTGAGCACGTGTGGGATATGATGGGTAGGAGATTGCTCAATTTGCAACGTCCTCCTCAGACTCTAGAAGCACTTCGAGAGGAGTTGGTGGTTGCCTG